>RDRW01000117.1:40000-487536 GCA_007896445.1 Puccinia hordei
ATCAGAGGTTTGGTGATGTACTTCAGGATAGACTTGTGGCGTAGGTGGGCTGTCATCTGCATAGACCATTGGAGAAAGTTTGACTTGGTCAACAGAGGGATTTTTCTCTTTGGTGTATTTCCTTTGTTATCAGCCATTTAAAACCTCTAGATGTTTTTTAGCTGTTCAAGACTGTAAATCTGAGGTGTTCAGAGGCCAAACTAGAGAATCAATTTCAGTGATAAATAACAATCATACAAGAACATTGATGGATAGAGAGAAAAAGAAAAGTACCTAGAGGATTGTGAGACTTATGATGGAAGAAAAGAGAAAAACAAACAAAAAAAAACAAGGAAGAAACAGAAATCAGGGAGAGGATACTGAGGAAAAAGTGATGATCAGTAAAGGAGTCCAGGGGATAGTTGAAGAGAGATGAGCTTATTGGGGCTTGATCAACACACACCCCACACCAGGGGTGTTTGGCGTGTTTTGACGCCCCCGCCAGACCAAATTGGCGGGTTTGGCGGGCACACCAATGCCTGTTGGCGTGTTTCCAGGCACACCAATTTCCAAACCGTTGGCGTGCCTGTGAGACAAGCCAGCAGGTATTGGTGTGCTTGAATAGGCCATAGGCCAGGGGAGATTGGTTGGCGTGCCCGCTGGCATGTACATATGTTGTATATGTACATTGTAGTTTGGAGCAGAGCATCCTTAGGCCATCTCCACCGCGGGGAGCTATCACTGCCAGCATAATTGCCTAGGATGAAGTCATCCCAGTTAAACTGGGATGCACTCAACCAATTTAAACTTGGTTGAAATCAACTGATGAAATATAAATCCAAGGGACCCTTGGTTTTATATTTCATTGGTTGAGGTCAACCTACTTTAAATTGGTTGTTTGCATCCTAGTTTAACTGGGATGAACTCAACCTAGGCAATTATGCTGGCAGTGTATCCGGGTTGCTATTGCGACTGTGCCGGGGCACCTTGCCGGAGTCATAGCAACCCAAGGTTGGGCTGCTACACACCGCAAGCTACAATATATTGCAGCTTGGGGTGGTGAAAGGCTTTGGGTGTTACCGAAGCCTCCTGGTTGTGTGTGGCTTAAAGTGATGGGGCCACATTTGTTTGCTGTGTGATATCTGGCTGATGGGTTGCTATAGCAGTTCCAGATGTGGAACTGCCTATTGGGTTGCTATAGCAGTTCCAGATGTGGAACTGCTATAGCAGTTCCAGATGTGGAACTGCTATAGCAACGGAGCTGTGTTGATTTCGGATGTAGCAACCCCGGTGGTGTTGCTATATGGGGTTTGGGTTGCATATTTAGGCCATCTCTGGGGGAGGGGCCAGATATCACACTTTTTTGCTGTGTGATATCTGGCCGATGGGTTGCTATCGGGTTGCTATAGGAGTGCCACATCTGGCACTCCTATAGCAACCCAGGTATGGGTTTCTGGGGTATAGCAACCCCGGTGGAGGCTATATCCGGGTTGGGTTGCTATATTAGCATAGCAACCCGGTTTAGCAACCCCGTGGAGATGCCCTTAGCATGGCAACCCCATATAGCAACCGCGGTGGAGATGCCCTTAATCGGGATGGCAGCCCTGAAATATTCCGTGAATTTACTTCCCGCGCCATGACCCCGCGGTGCCGGGCTTTTACTGTATCCAAGTTTGACTTGGCTCGACGGCTTCCACCCTCCAATCCCAGTAACATACAATCCAATTCTCCAACATCTGGGTGGAGTCACTTGAAAGTCCACCATCGCGTCAGCTAGCTAGATCTCTCTTGAAATGCCCCACTCTGACTTAGCCCACAAGGACGCCAAGTTCATCGTCTTCTCGTAAGTTGAGCTCATCTTTCCCTTCATCCTCTTCACCAAACTGATGATGTGAGAATTATGCATGTGTCAATGTTTAGCGACTTTGACGGTTTGTTCTTCACACAATCCATTACCTATTGCCCTTCTCACCTCTTTTATTATGCAAGGAGGCTGATTCAATGCTTTTATTTACCGTTCTCCGGATGAAGGCACAATAACCAGCGAGGTTGGTTGCTCCACTCTAAACCGCAGACTGCCGGTCGTATTCATGACTTAAATCACCAGATCTCTTGGATTTTTAGGATAGTAATGATCACATAACGGATAACCTGGGCTTTGGACACGAACGCCGTAGAGAGAAAAAACCTTGCAGTATTGGCAGGAAAAGTTACATTTAGGTCGGTCCCTTCCCTAGTCGAGTCACACCTGACATATGCACACACATAGTTTGTTGACTTAACCATCGAGTTATCACTGGGCCACAGAGATGCGTTTCAAGAGATGATCGAGAGTGCTAGTGCCAAGCATTCATTTGACGAATGTCGTGAAATTGTCAAGAAGAGTTGAGTTGAGCAAGCGATTCTATCAGCTTGAACTTAGCAAGCTGAACCGATTAGGGAATGACACGAATAGACATCAAGTTGGATGCAGGATTCAAAGATTTTCTTGATTGGGCCCGATCGGCCAACGTCCCGGTGGTGATTGTGTCCAGGTAAGAATTTGACCAATTTGCCTTAATTACTTTCAGCTCAAAAAACTGATGTTTACGCAACTAGCGGAATGGTTCCTATCATTCGAGCCATCTTGGAAAACTTGATTGGAAAGAAAGAGGCTGATCGGATCGAAATCGTGGCCAATGAAGTAGATGTGAGCAAAGGTTCCGGTCCTGGGCAATGGACCATCAAATATCGCCATCCTGATTCGTTAGTACTTGGTTTTCCTCATAATGTTTTCCCCTGACCGCGGGCGACAATAGGGAATAATCGATACTAATTGAAACCTACGTTCATCACCGAAAATACAGTGGCTTCGGGCATGACAAGGACCGATGCATATCGCCTTATAGATCACTTCCAGAGCGTCCTACGATTTTCTTTTGTGGAGATGGAGTCTCAGATCTCTCTGCCGCACGATCAGCTGACTGCTTGTTTGTCAAGTTAAAAGACGGCACTGGGAATGACCTAGCGAAGCACTGCGAATCCGAAGGGATCAAGCACGTCAAGTTTTACAACTTCACTGAGGTCAAGGGTGCTGTTCGAAGCGTGGTCGAAGGCAAGAAGAAGATCGAGGACATCCTTAATTGAAGTATAGACCCACATGAGAAGAACTAGCGATTTTTTCTTCAAATCTTTTCATGACAAACCCTCAATTTCTATCGTTACTCTCACTCATAAATTGCCATGGAAGAGGTCAGATGCACCAATACTGAGGCCCCGTTTGGCAGCCCTGATGTTACATCATGCCAAGCAATTACATAATGTGATACACATCACTTTAAAAATCATTTTTTTTCAATATAACGAGGATGTTTGGCTACCAGTCATATATGTGATATGTATGGATCTAACCAAAGTTTATGTAAGTAGTATACATATATATATTGTAGAATCTCATCAATCACTAAAAATTTCTCCCTGGTTGTACAGTATCATATCCATCCTGGTCATCAAGGCTCATGTACTCCTTTTTGAGCTTATTATCAATGACAATCTTGTTTATCAAAGTTGGATCAATGGGTTGGTGGGGTGATACCAAACAAAATATTTGCGGGTGTTGGATAAATAGAATATTGTGGTTTATTGCAAAACTTGTAAATATCTATTCAAGGGGAAGTGAACTCAGGTACCCTGATAGATAATTGGAAGAAAAAAAGTTTTCTTGAACATTGGTCTAGATCAGATGCAGTAAATATGTAGACATGTGGGCTAGTATCTCAGTGTCTGACACAGCCCATCTCCACCAATGATCTGTCTGCATTGTGAGATCCAAAGCAGATATGTTTATTTTGAATACACAGGCAAGCATGGAATCAATAATAAATTTTAGCTATGTTTTCCTTGTACTTGAAAGTATGTAAAATTTATGTAAAATATAAAATACCCACCAAAATCCATAAGAGAAACACTTCCTGCAGAATAGTTTTAGCAGATTTTACATCTGGTATTGTATCAGAAACCCAAAACTGATGTTACATCAGTTTGAACTGAAACAATGTTAGATTTTTCCCTCTTATTTAATTTTCCCAGGGTGTAAGGATTGCATCAGTTGAAAAATCTAATTTTATGTCAATTGGAATTTGGAACTGATATAATAGGAGATATCAAACATGACCAAATATACCATTTTGCAATGGACTGGTTTGAACAAGCATGCTGTTTTTATAAAACATAGTCCGTTAACTACACCCCTTGGAAACCCACTGATGTTTTTTTTTCTTTCAATAATTGACTTTTCCTCATTGTGGATTTCTCATTTGATATCCCCTATTATCAGTTTTTTTTGACTTCTGGTCCAATTGTTAACTGAATAATTCAGAACACCCGTCAAGAGGGGTTTTCAAGTCTTATGCATATGCACATGCAATCTGAATTGAAGATTCAAGTTGAATTGTGCAACCCCCAAGTGAGAACCTCAGACTTGAGAAGAACCACAAACTCAGACTGCTTTCAAGCCAATCACCCTTAATTCACTGTTAAACTCAACCTATTCTGTTCAATTCTAGTACTGCATCAACTACTTTTTAGACCAAAGAAATTCAGGAGGAGCCTTGAATTGAATCAAGTGGAGGTAGACCTCATTCTCAACTCAATTCTGTTAATTTCATCTCTCTGTTTATTGTGACCGCTTTTTATTGATCTTTTTCCTTTCCTTCAGGCTTGTTGTTATTTTCATCTATCTCTTAAGTATTTTCCTGTGTCTATTTTTGAGTCTCAGCTAGGTCTAGAAGATCAAAAGTTACTTAATGATTTCACTCCTTTTTCTCATTATTTGTCTTAGTTATCTTCTATTCCCTTATAGTTTCTCTTTATGGTTATTTTATTCCTAATATTATTTTCTTGGGGTTTGCAAAAATGAAGTATTTATTTCCCAAGTTTACAATAATACCAGACCCAAAATCTTATACAAATGTTCTGGAAGTGACAAGAGTTATTAAAAATACAAATCTATGAAAAATACCAAATATAGTGCTCTTAATAGTACATGTATTATTTAATATCTTCTATAGGATTGCAGGGGATTAGAACCAGGGTGCTTGTTGGTGTGATTGTGGTTTACATCAAGTGTCTGAGTTGCTTGCATTGCATTGATAGAATCTAGGTCCATTGCACCAGGAAAAACAAATATCACTTGTCTACAAGTGACATCAGAAAGTACAAAGGCCCCTTTGTAATTTGAAATGTCAAATACCTCTAAAAACTAATCACCAGACTCTTAATGCTGCTTTAGGAAACAATGAAAAGACTGATGTGCCCAATCAAGGATATGAAACCTTGATACCATTCTATGCCCATAAAACCCTTTTGGCATGGCTTAGACATGACTGCAACATTAACAACAAGCATGTAATCTTGATAAAACCCTGCAAAAGTTTTTTACCTGCATATTATAAAAGACTTAGGATCACTGACTTAGTATCATCATCTGCTTCATCACTCACAAACTAAAAACACAACATTAGACCAAACAACCCTGAACCATCCACTCCACATAAGAGAATGGGAATGGAAGTGAGGATTAGGACATGAGAGGGGCTTGTTTATGTAATTAGGGGCTTAGCCCATACTAGTTGTATTTCTCATCCACCTTCGAAGTTGTCTTTTCTTTTTCTTCACTGCTTCTGTTTTCTTATCCTACAGGTCTGCTGCCCCTTCTACCTCAAACTACCCCTGGACACTGACTGACTAGTTCTACCCATGTCATAAGACTCCCTTCTGATTACTGAAGTTCACACCACATCTTCCCTCAAACATACCTTGTCTCAAGCCCATTCTTCATCCAACACTCCTCTCACAACATCCTTCATCACCTTCTTTGTAAAACACACTCACACACATTGCTGTATCACTTGCTCTTCTTTTATTAAAAAATCCATTCTTCCTATCACAAACATTCATTGTGTTGCCTATAAAACCCCTTACCTCTGCCCTTTTAGGTATGAGAGACATCTCCATTAAACCCGTCCTGCATTAGATCATGTATCATACAAAGCCGAAGTACTAATGTATGAAATACACTTTTATTCCTTGCTATTCTCACATTTAGTTTGATATTCTAAATATATAGTTTAACCACATAATCTTGCAGTATTTTAACATAATTTTTCCCTGAATTCCAACTGTTCTGGGTGTGTTGGTGCTCCAGCTGATCCCACTGGTCACAGCATACCCCAGGTTGACCCGGGCCCCATGTAAAGATGTAAAGGTATGGATCTGACAATAAGATCCATTTCACTGTAAGCACCTATCACACTCAGTATTGATCTCCCTAAACTTGTTGAAGAGAGAAAAGGGGCAGACACAACTCTAGAACAAAATACATGACATGTCAACAGTAGGTAAAGTGATGACTAAGAGCATCCACAATTGTTTTGCTAAATTTTTGACAACTGTGGAGCTTTTAGTAAGCTCAAAAGTTAATTTGTCCAGAGTGACCACACTTACGGCTTGATAACCTGGCTCTTTTGCTGAGTTACCAAGCCCAATCCACACCCGTGGTCCTTTGCAACTTGAGTCAATAACTCAAGTTGTAGAGGAACCCTACACAGGGTGGGATTTATCAAGTGGGGGGAGGCTTCACTAACAAGCAACTTGTGAAAGTTAGTCACGACTTACATTGTACAGCTCGATAGAGCTCCCTAACTTTGTGGACCTCTATATTTGATAATCCTAGAGATTCTATAGTTATTGTGCGCTATAGAGCGCACAAGTGGGGCTTCGTCTTGATTAAAGTTAGCTTATCGAGACAATTGTGGATGCTCTAAGATTAAGTTGTAACTATTGTGTTTTTACAAATGCTTGGACTGATTTGCATCAAGATTAGTTAAAATCTGTCAAAAAAAAAAGTAAATCTTTTATGTTTTTCGAAACCCATGATCTGGTCAATAATGATAACCATGGCTGAATCCTAGCGCTGTGTGTGGCAATAACCTGAAGATTAAACTGGGGCTGTGGCCTTAATCCCATAACCTTGCCATCCAAAAATCTTCAAAAAGTCCAAGCATTTGTAAAAACACAATACATAAATATTTAGTTTTGATGACATAAATATGGAAATGTATAGTTTGTAAGCTTGATTCTACACTACTCCAACAAGATGCATGATTGCTGGGTTGAAATTTCGGCAAGCGAGTAAGTATTTGCTCATTTACCACATTCTCAAATCCATCGTTGGTTTAGGTCATGTCGGCTAGACAATCCGTTACCCAAACAGCAGAAATCTGTTCTGGTTCAGAAGAGTTGATACTGTTATTGCTTTCAGACTCTAGTTTGCCAGTCGGTGGTTTCGTTTCCTCCTCAGGACTCGAGTCGTTCATGAATCATGGCTTCCTGGCTCACTGCAAAACTGATCTTAGCCGCTCACACGCACTCGTCAATTTCACCTTCTCAAATGCCCAGAGCTATGCCAACCTATGTGGAGCTTTCTTCTATCACCTTCATACACTCGTCACTGATACCTTGAACTGGAAAGCAGAAGGTCAACACTCTCTCGATCCGTCCCAGACTTCTACCGAGCAGGAGGAGGCCGAGGGACAGAGACTGCAGCATATCGCTAAGATTGTTCACAAGCTCAACCTGCTCTTCGATTCAATGTGCCTGTCCCCGGTCAATCGTCGCAACAGTTACGCTCAAGGGGCCGCATTTTTGCTCTTGTACACCAAAGCATTTAGTCCATCTGCCAGCACTTCTAGTATTACGGCTCTTGAACGCCTAAAATCTGGACTGATCGACTCTCTCAAACGCGAAATCAGACGCGGAAACTGGTCTATCCACTATCCCATTAGCTTTGCTTTTGTCACCGGCCTCCTCGGGCTCTCCTTTGGTAAGTCACTACTGGCTGTTGGATAACAGATTTAACGCGCAAAAAACTCAGCACCTTCAAACAAAAACCCCAATTAAAACATGTCGACGGAACTGTTTTCGTAGATCGGGCAATACATCTTCACATTTTTCTTCACATTCGATCCATCTTATCTGCGGCTGTGCGACTGAATATCATAGGACCTTATCTCTCACAGAAGATCATGTTTTCAAGTATGGAGTCGATGCTCGAGAAGATCAACGGAGAAATCAAGGGAAAGAGGCTGGCCCAAAGCGACCTGGTCGAATGTGGTCTAGTCGATCCCGGACAATCAGAGCAAGTCGTTGATCACGTCGAGAATGGTCCCGCAACTAGTTGGCCATTCGGTGAAATCATTCAGACCCGTCACGACTCTTGCCACGTCCGATTGTTTAACTCATGAGTCGAGAGAGCAACTTACCTCACCAACAAAACTCACTCGTCAATCACTGACTATTACACTATGCATCATGTTTGGTGATTTTTAAACTAGAAGAAAGTGGCATGTTTCAGTGAGCCCTCAAGCCTCTCATAACCTACATGCTAATGAAAGGCCATGTGCCTTTAAATATTTCAAAGGAGGATTGGATTTCTTGGTCTTCCTGTGTATGTATTTGTTTCTGCCAGGATAAGCCACTCACCATGAGAAAACTGAGCAAACTCTTAGCAGTTAACATGCAAAAGTCCAAAGGCGCACCCTTTGTCAAGTTTTTGCCACAGTGACTGGTGTCCAGTAAGGTTTCTGCACACAAAAGTTAAAGGTTTTTGGTGAAGATGTGAGGCCGTTGAGCCCTTCACTGTCTGTTGGAGGCTAGAAAAGCAGCTCAATGAGAATATTCTATTACCAAAGTAGGGTGAATTGCAGTCTAGACCGGAGAGAAAAATCTCTCTTTAGTATCTACAAGTGAAGTAAATGAGAAAATGAATTGAGAAGACAGGGCAGGAGAAAGGGTTCTTACCTAGACATGAGAGAAAGATCTCTGCTGTCTAGGTGAAGGGGAAGGGTGGGACTAAATACAAGGCAGAACTAGGCTTTGTAATCTTATGACATGTTTGTGTAAGCCTGTGAGGAGCAGGGCTTACAAAAGAGGTGGTTTCCAAAAATATTGGGGCTGGTTTATATTCAGTTTGTGGTATGATATCACAGCTATATCATAAAAGCTTGCCACTCCCCAGCTTTTTTTTTCCTCCCCTCCCCCAATTTGTTTTTCACCCATCAGAGATCAGTGGGGAATAGTTGGTCCTCCTACCTGCTTGTGTTGAAAGCCAGCCAATATGATCCCTTGCACCAATGACCACTGACTTGAGACACATTTAGTCTTGGTAGGCTATGCATTTCTTTCTCTTTCTTTCTGTGATTCTTCCCAGGCTTAAAAATGACTTTGTTTTTAGATCACATCAACCACAGTTTTCCAGGAATAACCACTGGAGCTCAAATATTCAGATATACAGCAGTTTCAAAAAAGGATGGCACTGCAGTCACAGATTTCCCAAAGACAGATTTTCCTCACCCAGCCAAACCCTAACATTATGGTTATGGGCTCCCAGAAGTCCACAGCAAACCTTCTGCGGAAAATCCCATAACAACACACATGAAAGCCAACACGTCATCCTCATCACATGCCCATGACCCGCTGATTGGATCATCATGCCCATGACCCCCAGCGGCCAAACTCACCTCCTGCCTCTTGGCTCATATCCATCCCCGGCTGAATCCACCTCCCGCCTCTTGGCTTGCCTCCATCCCACCCCAGCCGCCGAATTTCTTGGCTCTTCTCCATCCCACCCCAGCCGCCGAATTCTCCTCCAGTCCACCCAGAAATCCCACCTTCAATCCCATTAAATGTCACAGACCGGGGGAGTATCGGGGTTATTGTTGTCACCAGGTATAGTTGATAGATTTTCCATGTTTCCATTCTCCCTACCCATAAAAACCAGAATCGCTAACTAAAACATGAACATTTTACTGTATTGAAGGCCCGCAGGCACATCAAAATGTTGGTTTTGGTGTGCAAGAAGACCAAATCCTGGGCCCAGATACCAAGGGGGTTGACGTGGAAGATCTTGATGACAAGGACGAGGAGGACAAGCGCATAGTTGTACCGCTCTTCATATCTTACCTGCTCTACACTGAGAGGAAATTCTCCAACAGCAAGGTTCCGCCAAAAATAGTCAAAATTTTCCCCTCGGCAACTCTCAAGCCATGGAACGTGCACATGACTGGTTACACATGGGAAACCTTCAAACGCAAAGTCTTCTGTGTTCTCAACTACCGTCCGAAGCTCATGGATTTCATGATTGATGCCAACAAGAAGAAATTGCTCAAATGGCCGGGATCCATTTTGAATGACTCGCGGTTCCCCAAAATACGCCCAGCCGTCCTGGAGGACAATGACTCTTTCAGTGAATTTGCAGCACGTGCAGAGGCCTTCTTCAAGAATCCCTGTACAATCCTTGTCACAATGGATAATCCAGCCAATCACCATAAGTCTAGGGCATCGGTTAGTGGACCAGTTTTTTCAATCATTCTGCATTTTGGCAAGCTGGCTGATCAACCCATCTTTACAGGAAACTGAGGCTGATGAAGCGTTGCTCATGGAATATGGCTCTCCCAAAGAGAGGGAGGGGATTGAGCGCAATGTTCTCCGCAAAGAAATTAATGTGAGTAGCCCCACTTTGCCATAACCAGTGGACTATTTGTGAAAACTCACTCGCATTTGTTTGTGGGCTTTATTACTAGCCAAAGGCAGCAATGGCAACTGACATTCAGAAAATAGTGGCCAACCTTCGAGATTCTTGTCTAGCGCATGCTCACAGTGCTTTGGAGGGGTTAACGTTTGTAAACATGGATGATGATTGCTTCTTCATGGCGATTGGGGGCCAAAGAAATTGTAGCCAAGGAACCCAATGTTGAACTCACCCACCCACACACCGGCGCCAATTTTGAATGGATAACTCATGATCCATTGGTTACTGCTGGATTGAGTCCTGTCACTGCATGGAACCACACAGTTCCTACCACTCTGGTTAATCGGAATTTTCCGCCTCCTCCACCAAGCAGCATCACTTCCATTTGGTCTTTGACTGTTCCCAACCCTTCTATCAATGAATCAAGCCAGGCGTCGTTGAGTTCTCCACTGACCAAACATCTTTGGCCATTGGAAAATGGTATTGAACCAATGGCAAAACATGTTCAGATGAAAGGTCCATGGGAACCATTGGAAGTCCTTGGGATTGAACACTTAGGACGACTTGAGGAGTACCTCACCACCTGCCACATCCGAATTGAAGACCACCATACTCAAATTCTCTGTGAACATTACAAGATCACTCATTGGACCTATTTCCAACAATCAAATCCTGAGAAGCTGTGTTCCTTAGGTTTTGCCGAGGGGCCATCATATTTTCTATGTGATGGATTGCCATTATACATTGCTGCGCTAAAGAAAAACAAGCATATCATTGATAACAAGGTATCCTACTCCTCAAACCGCTGATTTTCCTAGCTACCTACATTACTTTGGTTGTAGGGACTATAGCAAGCAACAAATGATCTGCTCACTTCACTTCCTTACAACCTTTTTCAGCTGTTATGTATAACTCGTTATGCCTTATCTCCTTGAACTTCTTATGTGTTATCTCCTTGCTTGATTTCTTGAATTACATGTAGAGAATCCCTTGAAACAGATCCAATGCTATCACCCACATATATTACCCACATACATGAATGGATTCCTGCAATATTATTCCCACATTGAGATAAAAAAAAAAACCAATTCACCTCTCCTCAGTCACCAAAGGCAAGATTTCCCCAATCGGCCAAATGGTCAAGCCAAGATTGGTCATTTCGGCCAAATAGGCCAAGCCCAGATTGCCCACTGATTTGGCCTTTGAAGATGCCTTACTCATTCATGTGGTTGAGTTGCCGGTGCCATCCATTGACACCAAAATTGGCATAGCTGCATCAACGGAAGTGAGGAGAGATGGGACTGCATCTTGATGTCCCTTCAAATTGATATTGCTATGATTCTGACATATCATCTTGTTAGGCGGCTGATGCACCCTGCAATTGTTTTGTCTTCAATGATTTGGTATTTAAATATTTCTTGGTTGGGTAAGTATATTTTATGTCTGATGTATCATACAAGCCGGGAGGTTATTGTAAAGTAAGGGGACCATTACAAAAACAGGAAACAGGAAGCAATGTTTATTTTACCTATTGGACAAACAATAGGTAAAATAAAGTGGATTTCAAAAGTATCCACTTGCTCAAACAAGCGGAGAAATCAGATCAGGGGTAGCTATGTTAGTAAAGTACGAACAAATGAGGTCTGCATTGCTTCCTTTGCCGGTCAAAATTTGGTCTCTTTTTAAATGAGACTTGACAGAAGAGAACAGCATCTCAATTGTATTGAGGTCAGGGGAATAGGGAGGAAGATAGCGAGTGATTATGTGATTTTGTTCACAAATTTCATTAATCTGTCCACCTTGATGAACTCGGCAATTATCGAGCACCAAGACACTGTTTTTTCCTGGGAAAGGATTCATGTTTGGAATCTGTTGTGTTGGTGAGAGTCAGATATGAAGCAATAAATAAAATGTTCTAGTCATGCACTCACCAACACCTCTTTGAGGAAGAACTCAAAGTCCAAACGGATGATCGACCCCTCTTGGGCAATTATACCAAGGATACCATCAAGGGATATTGCCAGAAGGAGACTGAATTGAAGACCACTCCGATCTTTGCAGACCCGGATCAATCGGGTCCCTTTTTTGGTCCACGCATAGCGTCAATGTTGAACTTCCAAGCATATTGCACTCTCATCTTTTCCATGGCGGAGAACAGATTGGTCAGTAGATTGATCAGATGATACTACAATGCAAAACAGATGTTCCACAGACCTGTAAAGACAAAAAATTTGGGTGGGAATCTAGCCACGTGAAGGGTATATTGAGCCCTTTTGATTGGACATTGGGCCGGATGGACTGTGCGAGCCACAACAAGGGTTAGGCCAAGGCAATTTTTCATTTCGTGGTAGATTGTTGTGGAGTTGACCTCAATTCCTAGTTCGGAGCAAAAAGCTGTCTGGATTTCATCCAAGTACAGCGTGGGGTCACCCTTGAGAAGGTCAATGATGAATTTGGCTTCTTCGCGTGACAATTTGAATGGGCGGCCGCGGCGCAGGTATTCTGTTGGATCACCAACAACTTTGCAAGTTGATAGGAATAAGGCTTTCCATCGGGCAAGTGATCAATCCGAGATATTGTATCCAATAGTGTTGTTAATCTCATGTCAAGGCTTTCCTTCCATGACCAACTTGACTGCAATGGATTTCACTTCTGGGGCGTACTTCACAAATCCCATGCCGGCTAAAACAAAGTGGAAGATCGCGCCAAAAGCCGAATGGGATCAAAGGTGGGATTTCTGGGTGGACTGGAGGTGAATTCGGTGGGTGGGGTGGGATGGAGGCGAGCCAAGAGGCGGGAGGTGGATTCAGCCGGGGATGGATATGAGCCAAGAGGCAGGAGGTGAGTTTGGCCGCTGGGGGTCATGGGCATGATGATCCAATCAGCGGGTCATGGGCATGTGATGAGGATGATGTGTTGGCTTTCATGTGTGTTGTTATGGGATTTTCCGCAGAAGGTTTGATGTGGACTTCTGGGAGCCCATAACCATAATGTTAGGGTTTGGCTGGGTGAGGAAAATCTGTCTTTGGAAAATCTGTGACCGCAGTGCCGTCCTTTTTTGAAACTGCTGTAAAAACAAATTGAAAAATCTTGCTGAGATCAATGATGCTGTCAGCCCTAAAGAAAATACACTTTGGCCTAAACCTAATATTTAGGCCATCATTGATTTTCCTAAGCTCTTCAAAATAATCAACAAATTACCTCATGGTATGCAAATGGCCATATTGTAATAATTAGCCCAGTTCACGTCGGTGCTTGTTTTCAGATAAAATATAAACCACAAGCAAGGTTTATGCATGCTTCAATTAACTTCAGTGTGGTTTTACGGTATTTTATGCAAGAACTTGGAGCAACAAGCAATGTTGTTTTTTCCATATCTGCATAAAACGGCCCAATGTGAACTGGGCTATTGGATCAACTTGTACAAATAAGAACCATCATTGCACATGTTTAAATCAATTCTGCACTTATAGCCAAATTAATACAACCAATGTGATATATGCAGCAAAAACCTTGTCCCTAAAGAGATAAGGATTGCTACATAGATGAAATTTATAACCCAAAATAAACCAAGTACTCTATACTATTTATTAAATATATATTAAATGTGCTAATAAACATTTTGACATAAGAAGACATGTTTATAAAATTTGAATAAAAGAAATGAGAAGGGAGAATTTTGAACATGATCAATGTGTGCTCAGAGTGGGAACTTGTTTAAACTGAGGGGAAAAAATGAGGTCTGATTAATTGATGTAGGCTAGTATTAAACATCTATCTAAAAGGGTTCAGATTGTGGTTGAGAGTAAATTGAATAATACTAAAATAATGGATAAAACACTATTTTTTCATACTACACATGAAGAAAAAATGACTAACACAGATCTACTACCCAGGGTTCTATGAATAAAAGGTTTGAGTATTTGTACTATTAATCTTACTAGAGATTCTCAAAAATTAATTTTAAACACCAATTATTTTATTCATAATTAAAAAAAATAAGAGGTATAAGTAAGAATAGGATAAGAAATTTGAACACATGTTATCACTTCAGATTAAGGATACCCCTGCCAAATGTCTCATTAGAAATACAGTACTGTAAATAGTACTTGTATGAATCAATGGTTTTCTCTACTGCAAATAAAATGGCAAAACTGCCTGCAGTTGACATGCAGAAACTCTAGGCCGGAAGCTGGAGGTTTTACTCTAAAATTTCTCAAAGCCTGAATTAACCAAGCTTGAATTCACAGTCACTGTGCAATAACAGGTGGAAATACAATGGTAGCTTGGATTTAGCATGTCACATGTCAACTGAAGGAAGTTGATCCATGTTATCTTGCAGTGCCAAAGAAGACATGTGCCCTCTTCAGATTAGAAATAATTCTGCTAAATTTCCCATTGCCTAGCCTTAAAAAGAATGTGTTGAAAACACACCAAAGCAATGAGTAGACACTGCTAAATCTCACATTTTCATTCAAAATTTAGTTTAATAATTACAAATTTATTTTTACAGGAAATTAATCAACCAGCCAAGTTATTTAAGTTGAGTCCTCTGGGCCAAAGATTAAATCAAAAGAAATAGGTACACACCCACATTACTTCCCTTTTGGCTTTTGCCCCCAGATTTATGAGTCACATCCCTGAATTCACATTTTTAGCCTTTTCTTTTCCCTTAAGCAAAAAAAGAAAAAGAAGATCCTCCATTGTGGTTAAAAAACAAAATTATCCACTTGAACTTGAATCTCCAAACTCTATTCTGGGTTGGGTTTTGTCCATTTATACCTTACTCCCTTTTTTTTAGCTTTGAGTTAAATAATGATCATTTCTTGGCTTTATTATAGCACTTTTCTCTGCTGCCTATCATCACATAAGAGAGCCAGGCTCACATAATCAGTTACTTAATTCTTGAATCAGTTTCATATGAATTGGAGTGATCTTTCTTCATCTCACATCAACCAAACCCTAAAGTGTTGATTTTGCAGAAATGTCTGTGCAAAGGCAGTTTGGTTTCAGTAAACCACAGAATTCATTGATTCCTTTGATTTAAATAGTAAATAAATACCTATTTAAAACTGACAGGTACAATAATCAATCAGAAATAAGCATTAGAATATTGAAGATCACATCAATTGGAATAACCATAAGTATATTATGAGTCTATGACTGCAAATCAGATGTGAAAATAGATAGCAAGGTGAAAATTTAGTGATGTTTATAGGGGCTGTCTTCCACAAATACCAACCAATATTCAATATTTTCTTCACCAGATTCCAGTTCCAAGGTATTTCAAAGAAAATTTTCTTGAAAATTCTGAGTGATTTAGAATGCATCTTTCTTTCTATTTCCTCAATCCAGTAATATTATGTCCATTTGGGTAAAATTACTCTAGAAACCTAAAATAAAAAATATTTATCTCATCAGCATCTGAGAACCCCAAAACTTGGAAAAGGTAGGAAAAATCAAGAGTTTCAAAATATTTAAGAAAAAAAAAATCAGAAATGCTGCATTCAGAACTCTTTGGTAGAAAGGCACAAGCAGATAATACAAAGCTGGTGATATGATTGTAAAGGTTTCATTCACAAGTTTGTCAACCCCCTGGATGCAAAAAATTTACATAGAAGGCAGGGCTGAATGCTTCTCCCTTATTATTTTTTGTTGTTAAAAACAAAAATGGGGAATGGGATGAGGGAAAAAAGACTGGGGGGAGTGGCAATCTTTTGTGATTTATCTATATCTGCAATCAAGTTACAAAATCTGGAAATATAATGGGTACATGTTGCATGATTGGTTTGCGTCTTCAAATCAAACTCCCCCCACTTCCAGAATATGTCTTTGGGTTGAATTCATACAAGTTAAGCTAGGATACAAAATTTTCAAATAGGTTAATCTCAACAAATTAAATACAAACCAAAGGGTACCTTGGTTTTATAAATTGAATAGAAAATACCAGTAATTGGATTGGTTTTGAATATTTAGTTTTGGTTGGTGCATTGTTTTTTTTTTATCCTCATCTTTTTATATTTGACTTTCATATCATGGAATTTTCAATCATCAAATGGGGAATAATTTGAAAATAAATCTGTTGCATGGCAAGAAACCTGGATTAACTGCTTTCAAGTTGACATGCAGTATGCTCTAACCAAGCTGCAATTTTAACTCCAACTGTTTACATGTGTAAATGTTTTGGCACAGCTTGGTTGAATAAATCTTTGACAGAGGCAGGCAGAAACCCAAAAGGTGGAGAGACTGTGATCTCTTCTAGTTTTATTTTGATCTATTAAATCTTCTTCATGCAACTCAATTTCCCATGAAACATTTTGGTTTCATGTTTTGGATCAAAACTTTCAAGTTCCCACATCCCTGCTGCAACACAAGCACTTTTAGCCTGGTTTAGGTGTAGATCAATATGCCTCTACTGTAGGAAGAGTGAACTATAGCTAATCACCATGTGTTGATATGAGGTTAAAATAATCTCTTGGTGTAAGTAATCTTCTGGATTCTTGGACTAATATTTTATATGAACAGACTCAAGCTAAACTGTGGATGTACATCCTTTGGGGTCTTCCAGTGCCATCCATGGACAGTCAGTGGAAAGATATAATGGAGCCCCCAAACACTGATTTTTGGCAATCAACCTCAACTCTTTATGCCCAAATCTCTTCCATTTTTGGGACTACAGAGGGCTATAGGGATGATGGTGGGGCTGAAAATAAATAATTTTAGGGCATTAATAAAAAAACCCGGTTTTTTCCGCGTTGACACCCGGCTTTCTGCACAGCTGCGGCTGCGCAGTGCACCCGGTTTTCCGCATTTACACCCGGTTTTTTTAATTTTTAATTTTTAAGCAAATAGCATGTGGAGGGCGGCATTTGATGCGCGTGACCTCCCCAATCATCCTCATTTAATATTTTATTTAAAACAAATAAAATAAACAATTGAAACAAGGAAGATAAACACAACAAAATAAAATAAAATTATGGAGGGCGGCATTTTAAATAAGTAAAACAAGTAAAATCAACAAAATTAAATAAATAAGAATGAATGAAATGAATAAAATAAATTAATTAATTAAAAGAAAGAGACATAATTGCAAGTTAATCAGTTATGAATAACGCAACCTCCCCAATTATCCTCATTCAAAATTTTATTTAAAACAAATAAAATAAATAAGTAAAACAAAATAAAATGAATAGAATAAATGAAATGAATAAAATAAATAAATAAAATAAAAAGCAAGAGACATAATTGCAAGTTAATAATTTATTAATAAATAATAAATGTAATAAACAACAAAGAGACATTGGTACAGACTAAGAATGCGCACACGAATAATAAGTATAAGAAAGAGAAATTGTTATAAACACTACTGATAACAACTAGAAAATGCTTACAAATGGTGAATCTACGCCTGAATTAAATTCCTGAACCCATATGTAATGTGTAATAATTATCTTACATGTAACACTCCAAAGCATCACACAATGTACCATACCGCTGTGTATCATTATATTTCCATTTCTTTGTCATGAAATCTGATAACAAGTTAATTTTATAATTTGTATTTGTTTCCAATGAATTCTTCACCCTCTAAAGTGTATGAATCCATTTAAAAACTCCCTAAATATCTTGAAAGACAGACGTGAAGGTGTTTGGAAATAAATTGAGTCCAAAAATCATAGAAATCCAACCAGTGATTTAAAAAAAAAACTGTTAGTCACATTAAATTCTACACCCCTTAAAGTGCTTTAAAAAAATTTAAAATGTTGAGAAATCCTGGAAATTAAGCTGTGGGTTTTTTTTATGAAAAAACCGGGTGGATTGGCCAAAAAAAATAGAAGCCATAGTTCTTTTGCAAAATAAAAATTACCATAAAATTCTACACCCCTGTAAGTATAATAAATAAATTTAAAATTTTGAAAAATAATGAAAATCCGCCCGCAAAAAATTAAATAAAAAAACCGGGTGTAAATGCGGAAAACCAGGTGTACTGCGCAGCAATTTGGACGTCGCCGCTGCGTAAAACCGGGTGTGAACGTGGAAAAACCGGGTTTTTTTTATCAATGCCCTAATTTTAGCAAACAATAAAAAATAATTAATGATAATTAATATTAACAAAAAAGAACCCATTTTTCAATATGCATGGAAAAAATGAGGGCAAGGGTAGAAGTGATTTCTGAGGGGCAGGGAGCAATGATGAAAAAAAAGATAAGATTTTCTTCTTCTTAGGGCTTCTTGACAACGGGGTTTGCAAGGCACTTGTCAATTGCCAATCTGTACTTGGGCCTAATTTTCAAGTGAATGTGCATTATGTCCGGTGTTTTTGTAATTGGTGCTTTGAATCAAATTGGAACAAAAGTTGATGGTCAAGTACTGCAGCTGACCATTGGCAATTAGTGGCACTGTAGATGGCATCTTGTGACTCCAAAGCAAACACAAGTATTATTTATTTATCTTAGGAATGTTGGGTCTTAAAGTTTTGGCTTAATTCAGAGCTGTAAAAAGTCAATAGGTCCAAATGGGATCGATCGGATACATCCAGGCGCCTGGCAAAAAATAAAAACAATCAAGATTGGTACAACCAATTGGGTCTGATAGAAATGTATGAGTATTGTGATTCAATAAAAGAAATCACAAGGGAAACACACTTAAGAATGTGATTGATCCCGAGTGAGTCATGAGCCATGCATGCTGTAAGCTTGGTGTTGAACAGTTTACTCCCGTTGATCAGATAAGTTCAGCTCGTTGGCCGTAGTATGTATATAATTGTGAATTTAAATTGTTTGAAAGTTAACGTAAACCTGACGTTCAACTTCAACCCAGACTTTGCTGATCCCGGGCTTCCCGCTGGCTGCGATTCAAAATTGGAGTCTGCAGACTGCTTTTTCTAATTCACACTGCAGAACTTCAAAATAAAATAATTTGAGTTTGATGGCCCAGCAGCAGCTTATTTGTTAAGTGCATGTCAGAAAAAAATAAATAAATTATAAAATTATAAAATTAAAATAAATAAAAAACATGGTCAAGCTGCAACCCACCAACTGAGGGCCTCCACTCAAACCCAGTACCGGGCCACCAACCAAGTAGTGTGTACTACTCTCTCTCCACTTCCATCTCCAAAAGTCCACTAAGCCAAACATACGACCACAGTCAGATTACCTTCCCCCCCAGGCCTCCCTCCTCTCTTCTCCTTACACCCAACACAAAAAACCAAAAACCCAAAAAAAATAAAATAATAAACCATTTTCTCCCCCGAACGACCACCTCACCCCACCCGAAAACAGTCTCCCTCTCCCTCCCTCTTCCCTCTCTCTCTCTCTCTCTCTCTCTCTCTCTCTCTCTCTCTCCCCTCTCACCCCCCTCTGCTCTCATCGACCCAACCAGCTATCAAGCAAAAAACCTCCAACAAGCCTTATCATATCCTCCGATGGCTGATCAGGGCGGTCAAGATATCGACTTAGATTCAGTTATCGATCGACTCCTCGAAGGTAATCGTTCATCCTCTGTCTCCTGCCCGTTCCTTGGCTCTCTTCCCATTGACCCACACACATTCATCACTCACTCTCACATCGAGCTCTCAAGAAATGAAACCAAGGGGAAACAAAAAAATAAAACACCTATAACCAGAGACTGATATCTGGTCATCCGTTTTAAGACCACTCCGATCGAGATAACCAACCCACTGATCACTTTATCCCTCTCTCTCCCACCTCTTTTCCCCCCTTTTTTCTCTTCCTTGTCCATTTGGCCATCGCAATAACCATCTAGTCAGGGGAAATCGACCCGGTAAACAAGTCCAACTACAAGAATACGAAATCAAGTTTCTATGTACTCGTGCGAGAGAGATATTTATCAATCAACCTATCCTACTGGAACTAGAAGCACCCATCAAGATCTGTGGTAAGTACCCCTCAGCCTCTACTCACCAGTCTGAGAAAACTGAGCTTTTGACCCTCCAACCTTCGATCCTAGGTGATATACATGGCCAGTATTACGATCTGTTGAGGTTATTCGAGTATGGCGGCTTCCCTCCCGAAGCCAACTATCTGTTCTTGGGAGACTATGTCGATCGTGGAAAACAGTCACTAGAAACCATCTGCTTGTTGTTGGCCTACAAGATCAAGTATCCCGAAAACTTTTTCATTCTGAGAGGCAACCACGAGTGCGCTAGTATCAATCGGATATATGGCTTCTACGATGAATGTACGACTTCCTCTGCCTCTCTCTCCCTCTCTCTCTCGGTGGATCTCTATCTAGTCTGGTCGAGTCCAATAATGAACTGACCTGTTGGCAAGACTGTTCTTTCCTGCCCTCTTAATCCTCCAACTCCGTCGCGTCTGTGGCCGTCCCCCTTGTGGCCTCAAACGCTCTCCGCTTCACAGGTAAACGGCGTTACAACATCAAGCTTTGGAAAACGTTCACCGATTGTTTCAACTGTCTTCCGATCGCCGCTATCATTGACGAAAAAATCTTTACCATGCATGGCGGTCTGAGTCCCGACTTGCAAAGCATGGAACAGATCCGTCGCGTCATGAGGCCCACCGACGTACCCGATACAGGTTGGTTGATGATTGTTACTCCTGAGAGTTAATTTCAAAGATCTCTGAAAAAAAAAACAATCTCTGTCATCGCTATCGTGTGTGAATCGGATAGGTCTACTCTGTGACTTGCTGTGGTCAGATCCTGACAAGGATATCACCGGCTGGTCCGAAAACGATCGAGGGGTCTCATTCACGTTCGGCCCAGATGTGGTCACTCGCTTTTTACAGAAACATGATATGGATCTGATCTGTCGTGCCCATCAAGTCGTCGAAGACGGCTACGAGTTCTTCGCCAAGCGTCAGCTGGTCACCCTCTTCTCCGCCCCCAATTACTGTGGGGAATTCGATAATGCTGGAGCGATGATGAGCGTCGATGAAACTTTATTGTGCAGCTTTCAAGTACGTTCTTCCCTTCTCCCTCTATCGGCTTGAAAGAAGCAACTTTTTCATTTGGGATACGTTCAGCCGACATCGTTTTTTTAACTTTATATCTTTCTCATCGTTTGTTTCGTTACCTTGGATAAGATTCTCAAACCGGCGGAGAAAAAACAAAAGTTTATGTACGGAGGAATGAATACCGGACGACCGGTGACACCACCCCGAAAGCAAAAGAAAAAAGACGGCAAACCGGCATGAACGTCTACTTCATCCCACTCTCCCATCCCTCATCATGGTTGGCTCTTCTCGTTGGCTCTTCTTCTCCTCTTCCTCCTTCTGATATTACGTATCTTTCTGCTTCTTTTTTTTGCTCTTTCTTTGTGGTGTGTGTGCGTGTGCCCCTGTGTGTCTACCCTATTTGCGTAGGAAATGGATTCAAAATGAAAGAAGATTGAAGATCAACATTATCATCTCAACAACAACAAACAAAGTTCTCATCATCCTTATCATCATCATCATTTTTTTTCTGTTTCTTTTTTAATTTTTTGAAGTAGTAAAGAGTAAAAAAGACAAGGCAAAAAAAAACTGTGATAACAATAACATGATTTGATGAGGCGACTAAAGGTGAAGTGGGATAATTAACATCTCATTGTTAAATCTAGATCGACTTTTTGTTTCTTATCATTACCATATCCTGTTTCTTTTTCTGTTTTCATTCTTTGTTCTTTTTTTTTTTTTTTGATAGTGGCTTTAATGATTTGTTATGAAATGTTTTTATGTTTTCATGTGTAAATGTTTCTCACCTCGTGAACAAAAAAGTTTTTTCATATCAGGTGTTGGGGAGGGAAAAAAATCAGAAGAAAAGGCGAGCTATGTTTTTTGTGTCCCCCCTTTTTTTTGACCTCTGCTTCTTTTTTTGTTGTGTTTTTTGTCTGTTTTCTTTGACTGCTTTTTTTGTTTGTTTGATTTTTTTCTTTTCTTTTTTCTTTTGAAGAATTTGCACATGCATATGAATACTATACAAATACATAACCAATTCTTTTTTATCAACCAGCAAAACAAGAGGCTTATCTTTTTTTTTTTTTTTGAATTAGAGAAGTTCAGGTGTATTGCTTCTATATATACTGCACTTGTAAAATCTATTCCTGCTTGTTCTTTTTGTTAAAATATAGGTCTTGATCTCTCTTCCCAATGTTGGCTTTGTTGGTATGTATGTATGTATGTGTGTATGTACAATGTCTAAATATGTAACTATGGATGTAGATCAATTCTAAAAATCCCCAGTCAAAGTTCACTGCTGTTAATAATAACAACTTTCTGTTTAAATGTGGTCAAGGTGAGTCATTGATTATATTTAGGATACAAAAGGGAAATGTTGGCCAGTAAATGTTCAGAATATAAAATATTCATAGTTTATCATAATGCTATCATACATTGTAGAATACAATTAATTTAACTACACAATCAAGGTGACGGTAGAAAAATATCTTGAATATAAGAGCATCCAAATAAAGTTGCTAGCAACAAAAAAATAACTCACAAATAAAATAAAAAAATGATGTTTCTGGCAAAAATTGAGTAATTGATTAATTCTGCTGCAGCTACTGGACTAAAATTTTTCTAGTCATAGGGATCACTCATATATTCAGGGTCTGATAAGAAAAAGGAATGTTTGGTATGACCACTAAGCCAGTAATCCTATTTTATGGAATTGACTTGTCATCAATCAAATGTGGGCCCAAGTTTTCCACCATCACTCTGGTTCCATTGTATATCAAGTCCAACCTGTTCACACACAAAGTTTTTCAAAACAAAACAAAAAATTAACTCTGTCATGACATGTCAATGAAAGGTTAGGCATACTAATATTCAAAACTCATTTGTTTTACATGCTTGAACTCTTGAACCCATACTGTAACTTGTGAAAAAAAGGAAAATCTTCCCTTGAAAAACTATAATTATCATCCACTTCTGTGTTTTCAACTCCCTTCATTCACTGCAATTTATTAACCTTGTCTGCTTGGTTCACCATTTTTCAAGATCCAAGATTCAGAGGAAGCCCAATCTTATAAAACAAGTGGAGGAATGATTTTTGTTTTTGATTGAGTTTTTCCTTCCTTCATATAAACATTTGTTATATGTTATATTGATCTTTTCTTTTTATTACTGTCAGGCTCTTTGTTACTTTATTCATCTGCTATAACATTTTTTTGTCTTCTTTTCATTAAGTTGTAGTTAAGTTGTAGTCAGGTAAAGAAAATCAATGGGGAATTTTTAATTTCACTCCTTCATATTAATAATTACCTCTTTCCCCTTTTCCCTGAATCATCTTGATTTCTTTTAACAAAGCTACCTTTTTACTTTGCTGAATAACTTTTAGACAAGTGACAGTGAATTTTGACCTGGTGGAAAGACCTGGAAATTTCTGGGAATGTTTGTGTGATAAGATTAAGATGATACAATTTTTACTCCTGGGATCCTCCTCAAATAACCATTGAAGCAGCAAGCTAGATCATGTTTGAAAAAATAGTGACACCTCCATTCTCAAAAGACAATGAAAATTACTGAAATTAATGATCACCAGCTGCATGCATGTTGAAGGGTACAGAAAAATTATGTTTCAATGCAAATATTATCTTTGGAAGTCAGAATTGGAAATTCTGGAGTTGACAATATGAGGGGGGTTGAGAAATGCACGCCCCCCCGGGCACGCCCACGCCCACGCACGCCCTTAAAAAAAAAGGTGTGCAACCCGCACGCCTTTTTTTTATTGGCGTGCGTCCTGCACGCCCATCCTTGGGCGTGGGCACGCCTGTAGATGGGCGTGCAGTTCGCACGCCCATCTACAGGCGTGCGACACCCCCAAGGAGGGCGTGCAGCCGCACGCCCTGCCGGGGAGGACTGCAAGCCCCTCGGCCGGAGGGGGATTCCCTCCGGTCGAGGAGGTCATACAACCTCCTCGGCCGGAGGGATGCCCCCCGGTTGAGGAGGTTGTACAACCTCCTCGACCGGAGGGGGATTCCCTCCGGTCGAGGAGGTCATACAACCTCCTCGGCCGGAGGGATCCCTCCCGGTCGAGGAGGTCATACAACCTCCTCGACCGGAGGGGGCATCCCTCCGGCCAAGGAGGTTGTATGACCTCCTTGACCGGAGGGAATCCCCCTCCGGTCGAGGAGGTTATACAACCTGCTCGACCGGAGGGAATCCCCCTCCGGCCGAGGAGGTTGTATGACCTCCTCGACCGGAGGGAATCCCCCTCCGGTCGAGGAGGTTATACAACCTGCTCAACCGGAGGGAATCCCCCTCCGGCCGAGGAGGTTGTATGACCTCCTCGACCGGGAGGGATCCCTCCGGTCGAGGAGGCTGTATAACCTCCTCAACCGGAGGGGGATTCCCTCCGGTCGAGGAGGTTGTATAACCTCCTCAACCCCTCCGGTCGAGGAGGTTGTACAGCCTCCTCAACCGGAGCTGATGTCATGCGTACATTGTTGTGTACGCATGACATCAGCATGTGTATAGGCAGGGGCGTGCCCCCTGCCTATATACATAGAAAGGGCGTGTTGGTCGCACGCCCTTTTCTGAACAGGGCGTGCGACCGCACGCCTGAAGTCTCGCACGCTGATGGGCGTGCAGCCCCCACGCCGATAAAAAAAAGGCGTGCGGGCAGCACGCCTTTTTTTTTATCGGCGTGCGTTCGGCGTGGGCGTGCCCGGGGGGGCGTGCATTTATCAACCCCCCAATATGAGTGCATGACTCCTTCCTTCCAATTTGACAAAAATATCCTCCTAGGAACATTACCTGTCCACCCAAAGGCAGATCCAAATCCATCAAGCCTTGAATGGATTTATTGACCAATTTTAGTGCATGCATAACATCATCCCATATTTGTAATATGATTTCTTGAGAACATATACATTTTGTGGAGTTTTGGAAATAGGAAATAATAATAAAAACTGCAATAGCTTGGGAGGAATTCAAAAATTTAAATGAGACTTCATTTGATATGGGATTTTCATAGCTGAAATTCCTCAGATACAGGAAAATAAATCAGTATAAATATATGTGATCAAATTTTCATGTTGTTGATAAAAGCACACCCTTTTTTTGGGATTCAGGACAACCCTAGAGTGGCATGTGTCCTGCACTCACATGCAGTTCACACACCCAATTGTGGCTTGTGACAGGTATCAAAATTTGGGCATGCAGCTACACGCCCCTGGAGCAAAGGGCATGTGTGTTGTATGCCCTCTGTCTTGAACCCCTCCCCTCAACTGGAGGGATCTCCTCTGGAGGCTGTATAGCCTCTTTGAAAAGAGGAATATCCTCATACAGCCTTGAAGGTGGCCTGGATCAGGGTTGAGGGTGTATTTGACCTCATGACTGGGTTTACCCCAGCCATGAGGCTGTATAAAAGTGTCAGTTATTTGTATGAAACACTGGCTTAATATCTATAAAAATCCAGGTACTATCACCAGGAGAAAAAAATGCTCACTTGATGACAAGTGACATTCTGCAACTTTGGTTGCAGCTCCAAAGCTGCTCCAATCCTACTCTTCCAGTATATTTGATTCTCACTGGTGGTTTAATTTAATAGCTCCTTTTCCACTGGCTCAGATCACACTTCACTGATTCAGCTCAGTGTCCACTGATTCTGCTCAGTTTCAACCAATTCAGCTCAGTGTCCACTGATTCTGCTCAGTTTCAACCAATTCAGCTCAGTTTCCACTGATTCTGCTCAGTTTCAACTGATTCTGCTCAATCTCCACTGATTCTTCTCAGTTTCCACTGATTTGGTGTGGAACTACTCCAAGGCCAGAATAGAGCTTGGAAGGGATATTTATAACTACACTAGTACTAATGTAAGTTAAGAAAAAGGTGCTGATATAAGAGCTGCCTTCCTGACTAATGCTGTTGGGGAAGAGTGTAACACTAAGAATAAAATAAAAGGTGCGGCTTTTCCATTTTAATCTTAGAATGACTAGTACTTATAAGCTGACTACTATTGCCTCTGAGGTATGGGGAGTGTTTGAGGAGGAGTTTTGTGCAAAAATGGTTTGTGTAAAGGGTTTTAATGGCAAGGATATCTAACAATGTCTAGGTAAGAAGTGTCTTTGATGAAAATGAATCTAATATTTGGGGTTAAAAGTTCATACAGGTTGTATAGGGTAGAAATTGTGTTGTGGTAATACTACAACAGAGTGGAGTATATATGTGGAAAGGCCCTTCAAGAGGGGAAAAAATGGTGAGTACAGTATTACAAGATATTATGATGAGCAATTACCATAATAGTAATAGTGATGAGCAAAAGACTACAAGTGTAATAGTGAAGTGAATGTATGTAGTAATGATGAGCATTTTTTGTAGATTATTTGAGGTGTTTTATTTACTGAATAATAATGACTTGGATGATGTAAGCCAAAAGGAAAAGAAAGGAAAAGAATGTACCTATGAAAACTATGAATGTTAATAACTTCTGATCCAAAAGGAAATCAAGGGTGGTTTGAGTGAGTGACTAGGGGTAAAATAAGGTCTAGAATCTGAATCTGTAATAATATTGATGGATATATGAATGGGATATAAGATGTAAAAAGAATGATGTGAGAAGGAACAGGATTACCATATTCGCTCAGTTTTGACTTATTCTGTGCATTTTCCACATCCTGCTCAGTTTTAACTGATTCTGCTCATTTTTACTGATTCTGCTCATTTTTTACTGATTCCACTCATTTTTCACTGATTCTGCTCAGTTTCACTAATTCTGCTCATTTTTCACTGATTCTGCCCAGTTTTCACTGGTTTCATTTATTTTCTGTTGCTCATCCATTTTCCCTGGCTGGGCGCAGGAGTCACCACAGCAAAGCTCATTGCAAACTCTTGCACAGATGAGTGTTCAGTCTGGCACAGATTATAAGTGTTCACTCCAGAATAGCTCAATATTCCCCCTGGGAAGCTCAGTTGTCACTCTGGTAGCTCAGTATTACCCCTAGTGTAGCTCAGTGTTCATTTTGGTGCAGTTCAGTGTTCAATCTGGTGCAGCTCAGACATGAAGTTTGGGTAGAAGGAAGGCAAATCAACAAGGGTTGGAATGAAGTTTCCACTGAGCTATGTACCTATTCCAATCAAATCTGAGCAGTGCTGAGCAGCTGCCCAATGCTTATATGCACAGAAGGCAGAAAGAGCTGTTATGAGCAGGCACAGCCTCTGGTTTTGCAAGGTAGAAAAATGAATACCCAATTTTGTTCTAAATTAATTCAAGTAGTAGCAGTGGATAGATGGAGGGTAGATGAGTGAAGTTGCCCAAATTTCACTTGCCATCAAGTGATCATTGTTTTTTCCTGGTGTATCACTGTTCGGAAAGGTTATCTGAATAATAATTACTATTATTCTCTCTGTAGTGTCCAAACTATGCACAGAGGTTAACCTAACTCCTTATAATTTTCAGATTTGTTTTACAAACTAGCCAATCAGGGGAAGACTAAAATCTAACTGTATAGTTTTGTTTATCTTGTTGTATTTTTAAGATGTATATAAATTGTTACTAAGAAGCTGGCAAGAACTGGATCTGATTTGCTACTGTCAGAGGTGGTAGTCTTGTAGCAACTGCTTTATAAGGAATATTTCAAGGTCTAAGATGGGGAGGTTCTAAGTTAACTTGATAATTATTCAAGTAGATAAGGTGGGTTGGATAATAAAGGATAACCCTACTCTAAAAGTAGGAGGAGAATATTCAGGGGACTTATTAATGTTTCAATGGTTGAATATGCTAAGGATCCAATCCTAGGCCAGTGTATGACCTCCTTTTATATTCTAGGGGTCTTCAGGGGACATTTCTAGAATGATGTTGTATATTTTCCTCTAATTTATTACAATTCAAATTCACTATGACATAGTGGGAATTATATTAAATTGAGCACAGTATTTTCTATGTCCCCATGACGTCATGACATGTATGTATAACCAATCACATCATGGGCCAATTCATTTAATAGGACAATACTGGGAAATTACCACACACTTAGGTAATTTATTTCTTATTAGCAAAATTTTTATTATTTGTATATTTATGCAAATAATTTTATTGTCTCTCAGCTTTTATGACAATAATTTTTAATCCATATTTTATAATGTTATTCCTTCTTCTTTCAAGTACCTTTAATATACAATAACACTGCAAAAAAAGCTGGATTGACTGCCTGCAGTTGAGAAGGTTTTTTTTCCAGTGTAAAGTACTAGAAGGAGTAGGAATTTAGTGGTGGTTTGAGTGAGCTACCCCACTTAATTCCACATCCTGAGTTTATTGAGGACCACCATCAAGGTTTTTTTCAACCTCATGGCTGGTCTTGAAACACAAATTCTTGGCTGTTAAGTTCGTCTGAGCCCATCTTCCAATGGCCTGTTCAACCTCTGGTTTCTTTGATCTTGAAACTACCAAGCCTGGTGTTTCCACTGGAACGTGGGTGTGTTATTTCCCTTCAAAGACTTGAGATTAATGAAACTAGACTAAAGTACTACTATAAATTTCACCTTTGGTCTCTATAGTGACACAGACTTGAATAAAGTAATTTTGTGTGATTTTATTCTATACAGAAGGGTTCTCACTATAAACTGCAATTTTCAGTGGTATTAACAGGGGCTAGAACCTATAACACAATCCAATAGGAAGCAGTAAGATGAATCCAGCAACATCACACACTACCAGCATAATTTAAGGTTGAGTTCATCCCAGTTGAACTAGGATGCAACCAACCAATCTAAAGTAGGTTGACCTCACCCAATGAAATATAAAACCAAGTTTTCCCTTGTTATTATATTTCATCAGTTGATATCAACAAGTTTAAATTGGTTGAGTGCATCCCATTTTAACTGAGATGACTTTGTTCTAGGCAATTATGCCAGCAGTTAATTGCTTTCTCACAACCCTCAGAGGAGGAGTGGACTAGACTTTAGTGTGAGAACACTGGATTCTAGGGAAAATATTCAAAGCAATGGAAGGGCTTGTGTGTAAAAGGGAAGTTTGGGTTGATTGTAATAAAACCCACTCACTAATTCATAGTAAGGGGAATGTGGATCGTAATAATCTGGGGGAGAGTATTTTCAATATGAAAGAACTTCCCTTTAAATATCACAAGAAATCATAACCCCAATGCCAAACTCAAGGAGTTTGTATTCCTTGGTGTGACTTAAGAAAATAGTCTCCTTGTTAGGGGTGATATTTAATTGTAATTAATTATTTAAATGGGAAAATACAAGGAGGTATAATTATCTCTCCTATGATGAGAAATCCTGATAATATTTATTTTTACTTAGTTTATTAATTAAGAAAATAATTGTCAGAATTCTGACCTTTCAGTCCACTCACATGTCTCTCATCCTTCATCTTTTCAGGTCAAGTGGCCTTTGTCCTGTTATTTCCTTTCTGACCAAGTGGTCACATCCTGTTCCTGTTCCTATCCCCAGTACCTGTTCCTGCTCCTGTCCTTTCCCCTTTCACCTGTTCCTGTTCCTGTCCTGTCCCCTGTCCCCTGTCACCTTTCCAGTCCAGTTTATTGATTAGTCATGTATAGGCCCCCTTTGGATCTTGCAAGGGGGCTCTCTAGTTGTCTACTTAAGTCCGCTCCTCATGTATGAAATAACATCATCAAGTCTGAGCCTTATTTCCTCAGAACCTGCTCCTTGGTCCCAGTCCCCTCCTCAGTGCCTTGAGCTGAAATCTTAACAATAATCAGTGCAAAAAAAACAAATAAATAAACAAATATATATATATATATATATATATATATATATATATATATATATATATTAAATTTAGAGGGATTGAACTTGGAAATCATCATTAATTACTAGTTCATTTTTCAATAAATGGGGTCCTTTTTTTCAAAAATATTGTGCAGCAGGGATGAACCATGAAAAATTGGTGGGTATTTTCAGAATTGTTTCCTGCATCTCTGCTTGCATTATCCTGTTACCTCTACAGAATTTATTATATTTCTTAATCCCCCTTCTCATCACATATCCTTCATCACATTGTGTGATTATTTTTCCATCATGCAATCAATAATTAGTTGATGAACATCCATTAAAATGTTTCAATTTTTATTTATTCCATTTTTAAAGTTGCAATTTCCCTTTTCTATTCAATTTCTATTTTATAATGAATATTCCATATTTTAATTATTTTTTATAAGCATGTGCTTATATATTTTTCTAGCTCAACCAAATCCTGAACGCCTTGAATTAATTTTACTTACACTGAAACATTTCCAGAAGTAATTCACTATCAAGTCTGAAAACATCAAACCTATCACCATATCTCCTTGGTCCAATACTAGCTGTCATTCTTAAAAATCTCAAACCAGCTTTAACCTGAAAAGTCTATGAAAACAGATTAAATGGTCTGGTATCTTCAAGATTATCTACATGTCATACCCATTGTATGAGACTTGAAGGAAATGTGGCCGATGGCCTAAGACTGAGAAAAGGTGGGCTGAGGAATTCAAGAGCACAAGATGCTCAGGGACTTAGAACACCTGTGAGAGGGACTCAAGAGAGCATGTCTCACAAGCAAGGGCCCGGAACTAAGTGCGGGTTGTATTTCGTGTGGGAACAGATGAAATACATATGACAAAAAGGGGCCTAGAGTAGGGGCCTAATGGGCTGTGGAACACTCTGGAAAGCAAAAGAGAAAAGAAAGAGATAAGCCCTCTTCTGGGCATGGTGGAATTCTAACAAGACTAGCCCATTTTAGGATTTCTCTTCTCTGAAACATCTTTCTCTAAAGGCAAAATCCCCCAGTTATGATCACCTAGGAGATCACTCATTACTTTAAATTTTGTGCTTCTGTCTCATCATGGCTGGTCCAAAATTCACATAAACTGTAAAAAAAACTTCTTCTTAGAAGTAGAGTGGCCTCACTTTTCTTCAATTTCTCATTGCAGAATATCCTTATTCTTTTATATTTATTTCTTACAAGTATTTTATCAAAACCAAGCTACTCAGATCTTTGAAACCTTCCTCTACCATTAATAAATATTCTTGTGGTGGTGATGAAAGTGGGCCAGGACATCAACAAGGGCCCCTGAATTTATGGATTCTAGAATTCAGGAACATAAGTGGAGAGTGGTCCTTTTCCACCAAGTCCTCCCTAATTTCCCTATCCATCAATGTATCCCTAACCATTTAGCTACACATTTTCCCTTCTTCTGAATCCTGAAGCATAGAGATCCCTCCCTCCAGCCCCTGCCTTACTTGATCATTCCTGTATATTCCCCTCTGCTCCAGCTCCTGCTGCTGATTATCCCAAGTTCCCCAAGTCTCATCCCTCTTCCTGGGTCATTACCCGCAGCACCTTCCACATTTTTGCCTGTTTGCATAGTCAAAAAATGAACTAGTAGGGTCCTACCCTTTCTGTGTTTGTTGTAATTTCCCTGCATGTAATTTTATTCTATTCTTGATTTTACACTCATCCCCATCAGAAGTGTGTCATGAAGGAAGCTCTCATATCATCACCTTTGGTATAGCTTAAATTTTAACACAAGTGTAGATAGCCATCTCCCTTCCAAGATCTATTCTTCCCTTTGGAAAGTCAAACAGCAGAATTCAGTGGATCCAACTGTGGTTAACCTAGTGTTTTGAGGATAGAAAATTCAGCAGAGCACAACTTTCAAAAAATGACCAACTCAAGAGCATTTGAAGGGATTGTTAAGTGGTTGCAGAGGCATATTCTAGTCCATTTTTGAACAGAAACACTTCTCCAGAAAAGCAGTACATACACAGTACATCTTTACCTTGGATCACACTCTTCTTTTCACAATTCAATCAAGGAGCCAAAGTAGAAGAAAGAATTAGTTAGACAAAAGGCATAATGTGAAGTGGGTATTTCAGATTACAGTCAGAGAGAATGGATTACAGGGAGGATATGTTGAAGGGTCCAAGGATAGGACCAAGGAGTAGGTAGAGATAAAAAATGCTCCAACTTGATCATTCTATTTCATACGCAGGTAGAAGGGTTAAATACTCACAACTAGAAAGCTGCCTTGTAATATCCAAAGGGGGCATGTACATGACTAAGCATAATAAAGAACATGAAGAGGTGGAAGGAAAAAGGACAGGGTACAGGACAGGGGAAAGGAGATGACCACTGTCAGCCTTAGAAAGAATCACTATGTCCTAAAGCTACAGTTAGGCCAATAGTTATTGCCCTAAAGACTTCAAATAAACTAAAGACCCTTAGAAAAAGGGAATTAGAGCATTGTAGCTTATTTAATAATAGATAACCCATAAGAAACAAGACACATACCTTATAATGTGTGAAGCTTATAGGATAATTACCTTATCCACGGAAAGATAAGGATTATCATCTAAAGAGAAAACATAACCCATATATGATACTGTAACACATATTACAACAGTTAAAATGAATGGTTTCTGCATTGAGACTAGTGGCTATTCCAGATTGAGAATATCAAGCCACTTGTTTGAATGTACAGCCCCAAACACCATGTGCCAGATTAATTAAAGAACACATGGTCTACATACAGCTGAAATCCCACATAGTAATTCAACATGGAGGTTAAGAATTACACATGTACTTGTACAGGCAATATAGCACCCATCCAAGTCCTATATAAAGACATTGTCGGCTATGTGTATGAAACACTGGCTTAATGTCTATAAAAAGCCAGGTACTATCACTGTGCTGAAAAGTTATCAGAATAATCACAAGTCTTATTCTCTCTCTATAGTTTCCAAACTATGCACAGAGGATAACCTAAACTCCTTATAATTGTCTATTTGATATACAAATGAGTCAATCAGGAGAAGACTAACAGCTAACCATACAGTTTTGGCTTTCTTTCTGTCTTTTTGAGAGATTTGTAACAATATAAATTGTTACTAAGCAGCTGGCAAGCACTTGAGCTGATTGGCTACTGTCAGAGGTGGTAGTCTTGCAGCAACTGCTTTATAAGGAGTAGTCCAAGGTCTAAGATGGGGATGTTCTAAGATAGCTTGATAAATAGTCCAGTAAATAAGGTGGGTTGGATAATAAAGGAATAACACTACTCTAAAAGTAGGAGGAGAATATTCAGTGTACTTACTAATGTGGTACTGGGGGAATATGCTGAAGATCCAATCCTAGGCCAGGAAATGGCCTCCTTTTATATTCTGTCTTCAGGGGAAGGTTCTAGAATGTTGTTGTATATTCTGCTCTAATGTATTACAGTTCAAATGCACTATGATGCAATTTGAATTGTATTTCATTCAGCACAGTACTTTCTATGTCCCCATGACCTCATGAAATGTATGTATAACCAATCACATCATGGGCCAATTCATTTAATAGAACAATACTGGGAAATCACCACGCACTTAGGTAATTTCTTTCTTATTAGCATAATTTTATTATTCTTATATTTATGCACATAAGCTTATTGTCTCTCAGCTTTTATGACAATACTTTCTAATCCATAATTTATACCTTTTATTCCCTTTTCTAAGTATCTTTATTATATGATAAAGTACTAAAAGGAGTAGGAATTTAGTGGTGGTTTGAGTGAGCTACCCCACTTAATTTTACCTTCTGAGTTGATTGATATAATAATATTTCATGATATGTTATTATTTACAGTAGTCATACAGTATTTTTGTTGTATTTTATAGTTTAGTCAGTTCTTAGGATACTCTGGAGTATCTCTAGGGCTGACAGAAGTACTCTAATCTGAAAGAAAGAAAACATATATAAACATAACCTTTACTGCCTTTTTGGTTTTTCATCCAGATTTCTAAGTCACCACCAGAATTATATTCTTAGTATTGCCTTAATAAATCTTTGAAGTAACCTTCTTGCCAGTACCTTGTTTATCCAGCACCATTTCATACCTTATTATTCCATCAACAATTTTCCTTAAACAAAGGAAGAGAATCTGTCCTCCTTTATTGGTTAAACAAACCCTCTCACCTTCAAATTGCTTTTGCAGCAGACCTATTTCCAGGTTGGAGGTTGTCCTCTGACAACTAGCTCCTTTTATCATAAAGTTGAGGATAGAGTTACATAATACTCAATTCTCTTGGCTTCTACAAAGCCATTATTATGTGTCTTGGTGTCAATAGAGAAACTCAGGCTCACAACCATCTTGTCAAACAGGAAAAGGCCACATGGCCAAACAGGAACAGGATAGAAGAATGAGAGCAGATAGGACTGATATTCTAACAGGAAGTGTGAGATAGGATTTTTGAGATTAGACTGTGAGAGCAGATGTTTTGGAAAGGCAGTGTGGGAGTAAGAAGAAGTTTGGAAAGAGTGGAAGAGTAGGACCACTTTACTGTGTATATATTAAGGGAGAGGGACTTGAGGCAGTGGGGGGGGGGGGATCAGGTTTGATTTGACCTAGGGTTATGATTATGGATGAGGATTATATGATTGTCTCTATTGTTACATTGTAATTTGTTATGATATTCCGGAGCACAGAGCAAGATTTTGTGTCTAGTTTAGAGTAGGTAATGTGTTAGTTGATTATATGATAGAGAACATTTATGCATAGTGGAGTAAATTGATTAGCATAAATTTGTTAGGGTTTCTTTACCTGATTTCTTGTTCCATATACATAATTGCTTATGTTCTCTTTTATATTTATTATTTACAACTTAGTCCAGAACTTGTACCCAAGCCTTTCCAGCTATGCTCTGAGTCAGCATTATTCATCAACACTTATTTATTTAATTAATCATCAAAAGTTGATATGTTCACATCTTGGTGTAAGGTTAATTTACACCTTCCAATCCATTTCATTTTTGTTTAAAATGCCTTAATCTACTTTGGATATGCTTATTTGGTTTTTTCTTTTCTTTGTAGCTCAACCAGTTATTGACCACTGTTTTACTGACTTATTTCCTCAAATCAATAAAAATATCAAGTTTGAACCTCTTTAAAATTCTTGCCATCATGTCAGTAGATGCTCCTTGCAGGTATGTACTTCTTCAGACCCATTTTGAGGGACAAGTAGTACAGTATGTAATCTCACCGGACAGAAGGTTCTTAGTTGTACGCAAGTCATCGACCCAAAAAACTTGTGGTTATGGTTTAGGTTTCTTAAATGGGACCAGTGAGATTCATGACTCGTGGAAACAGGAGTGGATAGAACGAATATGGCAACGATATTCAATTTTCAGTGTCTCTTGGATGCCGTCTTGACTCGGGATATCTATTTACAACTTCTTCTTCTTCTTCTTCTTCTCTCCTCTCCTCTCCTCTGCTGATGAAGATGGCTATCTTCGATTTGAAATGCCAATCTACGTTTTCTATCATTTGGAGATCATCCTGCATGGAATTTTTTTGGGTTAATTGATTAATTATCAGTGGAGTTCGTCCTCTACGCTGAGTACATCACATACAACATTATTATACCTTCCACTTCAGCCACTGCAGGAACAATATCCATCCAAGCTTCATATTCCCTCTTTTTCTCCGCGCAACTCCGCCAGGGGTCAAGAAGGTCTAGCCTTTCTCAGCTTGACCAGCTCTCCCTCATCTCAACTCGCCCTGCCAGCTGATAATAATTACCATTGACCCGCTTACTCCACACCATAATTCATTATTATACACAAAATTACATATTTATTTATATTTAATATTTATGCCCTGGCCAGCTAAGAATCCGCTACCTTCCTCACCCACTGCTGATAAGCGAACCACTACTTTCTGAATTTACGCCGAAAATTTTTCATTCGTTCAACATTGAACACACACCATCTCTACTTAAATACACCGCCAGTCCAAAGGCCCCGTCCCCCTCCAATCCACACCACACCACACCACACCACGACACTGGTCCGATACTCAGACTTTTGAAATGTCGGCGTCAGTAATCTTCATTACTTTCATTTCCACCCCCTCCCCTACGTTCTTCTCCTCTCAAGGCCCTTATGGTGGATGCAAAAGCTGACCCTTTCCACCAAACTTTCAATATACGCCAACTCCCAACGATCGACTTACCCGACAACGCATCCGTTCCAAACGCTTCTTCACCCGAAAGCTCCGTCGAGAGAGTCCAATCAACTTCCAACCAGACCTTTCTCAGTGCCCTGGTGCTCAACTCACTTATCGCAGGAGCTGAGATTGTCGGGTTCATAATTCTCCGGCGTTACTTTCGCAAAGTCTATCAGGTATTAATTTTCAAAGATTCCTTACCTGCTCGAGGTTTTTCTCTCTCTTTTTCCCTCTCATCTTCATACCCATGCGCAACACTCACCGTCTCTTCACTCGTGTGTACATCTTCAATGTACCCTTCCTCATCCCTTCTGTAGCCGCGAAGCTATCTACCAAGTCCTACCAAAAGATCTGAGCCACTCTCACCCGGATGGGTAACATGGATTCCTCAAATCATTATGGCCGATGACGACCAAATCATCCACCACAATGGCCTCGATGCTTACTGCTTCTTGCGCTTCCTGAGATTACTCCTAAACATTTTCACACCCATTTTCATCTTCTCCTGGGTTATCCTCCTGCCAGTCTACTCCGTCGATTCCGGCGGCTCCAAGACTGGTCTCGACCAGTTCACATTCGGAAATATTGGCCTCAGTGAACAAGTTCGACTGATTGCACCCTTGATCCTCGCTTATGTCTTTACATGTACGTCACCATCCATTATTGTTCTTTCCTTGGAGCTCCTGTACTGAAACTTGTTTCATACATTGTTGATTGGATCCATCTGGCATTGCAGTTTACGTACTCTATCTTCTCAAGGTAGAGATTCAAGGCTTTGTCGGCAAGCGACATGCGTTTTTGACTTCAGATGGCTATCGAGCTCGACAGGAATCTCGTACCGTACTCCTCACCGGTATCCCGAAAGACCTCTTGGATGCCGACGCTCTTCGCCGGTTTACCTCCCACTTGCCAGGTGGCGCTCGTCAGATTTGGATCGTCCGCGATATCAAAGATCTTCCCGAGATTCACGAGCGTCAGCAGAATGCCTTTGCCAAGCTAGAAGGAGCTTATGCCAGCCTGATCAGTACTGCCCACAAGGCACACCAGAAAAGCCAGAAAAGCTCGAAAGCTGTACCCGAAGTTATGGAGGACGGTCAGGAGTGGTCCAAACATATCCCGCGTTCCAAGAGACCGACTCACAAGCTAGGATTCCTCGGCCTGGTGGGTAAAAAAGTCGACTCGATCGATTGGGCATCAGAGGAAATCTTGGAGACAACCAAGGAACTCAACAGTCGTCGCACGCACATGGAAGACTACCAACCAGTAAACGCTGCATTCATTGAGTTTAACAATATCATCGCGGTAAGCAATTTCTATATAATACTTGGAACAACTTACTGGTTTTAGTCGAATATATTTGAACGGATAGTAGCTCATTCAGTTTCATTGTGCATTTCATAGGCCCATCTATTTGCGCAATCCTTGGCGCATCACACCCCTCTAAAAATGCACGGCAAATGGTTGGATGTGGCAGCAGAGGATGTGATTTGGTCGAACCTAAGCATGGACCCTCTTCAGCAACGCATCCGGGGACTCATCTCCTGGGCAATCACCATCGCCTTGATAATCTTTTGGGCTGTTCCTGTAACCTTCGTCGGTACGATTTCGAACGTCAGCAGTTTGTGTGTGAAGGTGTCTTGGATGGCCTGGCTGTGCAGGCTCCCTCCTCCAGTCCCAGGAATCATTCAAGGTATCATCCCACCAGTCATGCTTGCAGTTTTGTTCATGCTCCTACCCATATTCCTTCGCTTACTGGCGAAGTTTCAGGGTATTCCGCTCAATTCTCGTGTAGAACTTAGTCTCATGAGTCGTTACTTTAGCTTCTTAGTCATTCATGGTCAGTCAACATTATACACCCTTCCCTTCCCCCCCTCTATGGGCTATCGGCAACTAACTTGCTTGTGTGGAGCTCTCAACAGGATTTTTGATCGTCACACTCTCGTCTGGATTGGTCGCCGCGATTCCCGCGATCTCACAACAGCCTTCCTCAGCGGCCACAATTCTTGCTCAACAACTGCCCAAAGCATCAAACTTCTTCCTCACCTATTTTGTCACCACTTGTTTTGCGGGTGCTGCCGGTAGCTTACTCCAGATCGCTGGGGTGGTAGTCTACAATCTTAAACTCAAATTTCTCACTTCAACCCCTCGCTCTGTCTACACAACCCGTTGTGGAATGTCTTCCGTTCAATGGGGAACGCTATTTCCCAACATGACTTTACTCGCTGTCATAGCCATCAGTTATTCTATCGTCAGTCCGATACTAAATGGATTCGCGTTGGTTGGATTCGGGCTATTCTGGTTTGTGTACAAAGTTAGCGACCTTTTCGATTAAAGATGTCGTTATCAAATTGCCCGTTTTTTTACTGCTAAAGACCATTCACTCGCCGATATATAGTACCTGTTCATCTTTGTGATGGATCTTCCTAGCGCAAGCGAGTCCGGGGGGAAGTTCTTCCCATTGGCGATAAAGCAGGTGCGTTAGATCCGGGCCAAATGTGCGAAATATGATATTCTAATCTCACAACCTTCACTTCACTCTTTTTGCCTAAATTCGAAATGGAAAAGATGTTCGTTGGACTATATATTAGTGAAATCTTCCTTGCGACATTATTTTTTCTGGCACAAGACTCATCAAATCGTCAATCCGGCGTTATCCATGGGGCTTTGATGATTGTCCTGATCTTGATTACCGTGTTCTTCCAGAGCATGATTACCAAGGATTTTTTCCCATTGATCGATTATCTGCCAATTTCGTTGGCCGGACAAGCTACAGGAGCAGACAAGGAAGAAGGATTCAGCGATAAGTCGGACGAGCCAATTCTTGAAAAGGATCTCAAAGTAATCGAAAGTTCTGATAAGGAGCACCATTTCGATCATCCGGCGCAATGGAAAGATGTCGGTGTGTTGTGGATTGCCGACGATGAAGACCTTAAGATTGGGGAAAACGGTGTCAGACAACTGGTGGCGTCTGGATTGAAAGCTTCGTCTGATGGGGCTAAATTCACCAGCCAAGGAAATGTAACCGTCACTAGGTTAGTTCAGAAAACCAATTTTTTTCGATTTATTACCGGATGAAACATTTCGATTGTGCCAACGTTGCTCCTTCCTCCCTCTTTTCAGGAGTCCACCTGATGCACCAGAGGCAGTAGAGATCCCACCCTCCGATTGATTTCCGGCCAGCCTTACCTTGGAATAATTGCCTTTCCTGAGAAGCTCATTCAAAGGTTTCAAAAGAGGACCGATTATACGACCGACTTGATTCGAATCTTATTATGTTTTTCACTTTCTTCAAGCATTTTTAATTTTTAGTGAAGCTAGTCCAAAAGCTGCACATGAACTTAATGTCTCGAAACTGTTAAAATTTTGCCAAGTTTGTTTCCTATTATAAACAGTACAAGATTCTTTACTTATCATCATGCTAGGAGGCGTTAATAGGGAAAAACTCGCATGGAGATCAGCACTCTATCACCTTATCACTCTCTTTCACTTCTAGTACATTGATCTCCTAGAATTTATTCACGCACAATTATTTCCAGTATGTCCCAAATCTCTGCTTTTCCCTCACGCTTGAGAATATCATGAAATCAAACATGTTATGTAGATCTGAATATAATAATAATATCACACGCCACGATAATTCTTCGAGTGATAGTTTCAATTTAAAAGTGAGATAGTGTACAGCTAAGCTTGGTTTGAAACTCTGAAAGAAGGTGCCCACACTTCTTACCCCTTGTCAGTCAACATTTCCTGCTATCAATTCTGGAAAAATCAACTGCAATTCTATTTATCTGGCACCCATTCTTTTTTTTCATGTGATCACCCTCTGTAGATAATTCACTGCCAACAAAATTTGTCTGGGTTGAGTGTACATCTCAGCTATGGTTTGATCTCAACTGATAAAATAATATTGGTTGGAATTAAGTCAGTTTATTAAATGCTACGAGGGACAAGGGATGAACACTGAAGCTCACAGACTCGAAAGTCTTGTGACACTCAGGAGTGAGAGAATGATATGGTTGATTCACTGAGGAAGGAAACTCCTAAGTTGTTAGTGTTATGGATCGGAGCATACTGTACAATGGATATAAGCATATCTCAACATTGAATTGGTCAAGTGTTTAACTAGGATGAACTCAATTCAGTCAATTATTCTGGCAGTTTCAAATACACAAAATATATTGGGAGATAGGTAGTATGCTTATTATATCCAGTATATCTTTGTATTTCTTGGTTGTCTAACTCAGTATAGTTCTTCATCAAAATCACTCTCTTCACCTTTGCTCATCTTGACTCTCCCATCTAGGTTTGTCTTGTTGTGCTTGCGTTGTCACCGCTAAGGAGCTTGTGTCTAAGACTTCTCACAATCATCAAAGGTTTTTCTTGTTGTGTGTGTGTTTTCACTGCTAACAAGCTTGTGTCTAACACTTCTCGCAATCATCAAAGACTTGTTGTCTATTAAAATAAAGTTGAATGATTCTTTAGATACCCATTAAGTTCTGCGTTAATCTGTATATTGGGGATTCAGTTTTAACCACCAACAAACATCAAATTGAAGTGAAAGCCATCTGCAACACGCACATTTAGTCAAATTGAGTCACACCAGTAACATAGGCTGGTATGAGAGTCCACATTCTTGTTTTTTCTTTTTTCTTTTTCTTTTTCAAGCTTACTATCCTATTCCCCATTATGGCAGCCCATGGATTTTAAAGCACCTGTCCATCTTAAGCCCTATTCTACACCATTAGTTTTCCAGGAGGAATATCAAAATAGATGAAGGTGCTTGTGTAAATTCAGGGAGTGGAGCATGCGAATCAAGCCCAAGTTGCAACAGAGACTTCAATTGGAACCTTAGCTTGGCAGCATTTCAACCTCATGGCATAAACTATCTGTTTGAACTGTCTTGTCTGAACAGTTGTTGGACATGTTTTGTTCAACAATTTCTGCATTCTGATGGGTCCAGATTGTAGGACTTGTATCAGCAGCTGTTGGTTGGTCTTTTTTTCTTTTTTTTGCCCTACAAGTCCTACAATCTGGACCCATCAGAATGCAGAAATTGTTGAACAAAACATGTCCAAAAACTTTTCAGAAAAGACAGTTCAAACAGATAGTTTATGCCATGAGGTTGAAATGCTGCCAAGCTAAGGTTCCAATTGAAAAAAGAAAAAAAGACCAACCAACAGCTGCTGATACAAGGATTTGGAAGCAGTTAATGTATCCAGTGCCTCTGATTGGAAATTCAGCTGGAGACCCAGGAAATAAGATTCTGAGGGCTATGAATTTGTGGAAATTTTAGAAGCAGAGTTGAGTTTAGAATTGGAAACACAATTGGGTGCTGAGAAACTGAAAAATTTGTGGAGCTTGAAGGGCCAATTATTTCGAGTTCAAATTTCAGCATGCAACACAAGTTATTACAACATAACATCTGATGAGTTGACTAAAAGAATATTCCAATTCTTCCGACTTTATTTACTCGGATTTATCTAGTCTCTTCAATTACTCATCTGCTGTATAATAAATTTGCATAGCGAAAAGAAGGGAAAGTTGGGTTCTTTCTTTAAAAAAACAAAAAAAAAGGAAACTTTTGCGAGGAGATGAAAATGAATAAACTGAGCAACAGAGGCTCTAAATCGTTTTTTTAGGAATATCTATCCAAGTTATTAATGATCTGGTCACTCCTGATGCACGGTGACTACTGTACACTCAGCGCGTGTCCATTCCAAGTATTGTAGGACCAGGAGGTTACTGATCATAAAGTGCTGCGGTTTAGTTTTGATGAGTTTTCGGGTCATGACGGCTGAGAAGAGAGAATTCTGGAAATATAATCTGTTCAAGATAAGCTATTGGTGCCCTTGTTCCGGGGTTAAAAACCAGTCCCTTTTCGGTCCAGCTAGATCGGAAGTTTTCCAACCTCTCTACATGCTATCACAGTTCCGTGTTTTTTGATCGCCTTGCGAATGGCTACAGGAGTTCAGGGAAATTTTAGTGATTGCTTCTACTGAAATTAGAATGGGTATATGCTTACCTGGAATTCGAGTATCGCAGACGGGCAGGTTGACGACGCAGTCAGCATTCCGGTCGGTAGGTACAGCCCTTTAAGTCGAGTTCAAAATGACTGGTTAGTTTGCGGGACTTCAGGATACCAATTCAAGGATGCAAGTGAATTGATGGTCACGAACGTGTCATTGTAAGGGTTGAACTCGGGCTTGCCGAACTTCTGCTGACAATTCCACGACTGAGTGGTCAAGTATTCTGCGGTGAATCCGTAGGATGAGTTGATCACAGAGCCATGATACCAAGTGTTTACGGAGTGATTATTTTTCTGTCGAATGACGTTCATCATTCTTTGAAGTGTCGGATCAAGAAAGAGAATAATTATTTTAGCTTCATTTCAACCATGAGAAAGGATGTGACCGCCTACGTCTTGTTAGGGTAACAGAACGAGATCGCATCTGGATCGCTCCAAGCCCCATTCGGTCCTTTCCCTTTGCATCCCTCCTGAAAGCAAGACGTCAGCGAAAAGAATGCCTGGAGCAGTGCACATGTTCTCATGGTCAAGTAAGGCGACTTACTCCGACGGTGACAAAACCTCCCTGGAAATTAAACAATATTGGCAATTTGAGCAAGCCATGCAAGGTTGGTGTATTCTGGAAAGTTTCACTCACGTAGTCGCGAATGATTGCATTCAAAATTCGGGCAGTGGCAGTAAACTTAATTTCCGACTCGACGTGCTGAAATTGGCGAGCCTCAATGCGTCTGAAGTAGGTTCCGTTTTTCAACACTTGGGAGATACCGTTGGGAGTACTAATTCCTGCGTTGATGATATCTGTCGTCCGGTTGCTGAGGATACCCTGAGCAAGACTTTGCCATTTCCCTAGGTACCATGCAAATTCGGACCACTAAATATGAAGCGTTCAATTTATGGGAATATCAATTTCTTGTGTACACAATCTGGCCGTGTGATTGGGATGTTTTACAGACTCTTTCAAATGGATCTGGTTCGTCTTTTTTGTCTTTATCAAGAAGCATGATTCCTACAGCACCCTCGCCAGTGGCGATGATAGCATTAATGCTGTACCAGATACCAATGGCCAGGAGAGTACCAGGATATATCATTACGACAGAGGCAATCAGAGCGGCGATTCCACCAGCAATTGAAAAAATGTCGTTCCACTTCCAGAGAGGGCTACGCTTAGTAGGATGGTACAGATCCGTGACCATGGCGGAGGTGATGGCTGTGTGGTAATAAATGATGAGTACTCGTAGAAAGCTTTGGCGAGGATTTGAGAAGTGTAAAAAATGGGGAAGAACTTAACATTGTGTCATAGATACTGCCATTCCTATGGCATTGTAAAGGGTATTTTGGACCAAATTCCAATTTTGAACCGCGTAGAGCACTTCCCATTGGGGCCCTGGGATAGGATTACAAGGCTAGGGAGAAATTGAGATTAAGACAGGGGCGTATGAGGCTGACTGGGGACTGTGATCCACTAACCTGTTGCGCATCACATGTTTCTCCTATGCCACAAACCCAGTTTTGAACGCTCACAGAGAGAGCATAATCCTAGAATTATGGTATTCATCACGGTTGAAGATGGGCAGGCACGACATGCGCTAATGAGAATGGTGCTGTATCAAAGCAGGGTATATTTTTGCTCTCATATGTACACTCACAGTCAGAGTGTAATTCTGTCCCCCCGGGTAATTTGTCAGATATTGATCCAGGTTGAGGCGACTCCATGTAGAAGCTTCCAGCGGGAGGATTGCACAAGGATCTGTCCAGTTAAGTGATTGCGGTGGAGGAAGTGAGATTTGGCTAGTGTTCATCAGAGAGACTGTCGTTACCGGCAGGAGTTCGGGAGTGTTCGTGGAGTTGGTGGAATTGGTAGAGCTGGTAGTGTTCACAGTACTGGAAGTGTTGGCGGTTGGCATGCCTGGTGATGACTGTGCTGAACTGATAGCACTGTTTGCCAGGGCGATTAGCAGAGGCATTCGAGCCATGCGATGGCGTATGAATTGGGCCATCGCTCACTCCGAGTACCTCACGTTGGTGGGACAGGGATGCTTAGTTGGAAGAAAGGACCCGGTCTTGTCGAAGATGTGAAAGAATGAAAGTAAAAAACGAATGAATCAACAATAAACAAAGATGGGGTTTCCGTTGAGCTTGACAAGCTGGGGACAAGTGGTCCTTTTCATTCAATCCCTAGTGAAGCGTGTACCTCAAAAAATGTATGCCAAACTGAAACATAACGTCCCAAGACTTGTGTCAATGAGCTCGTTCTGAATTCCGAATCCGAGTATATACAACCCTCGAGCACGTTACATGTTGGGTTCGGAATACTGGCTGTGAAACATCAAGTCTAACACGCACTCAGAGGAAGCTGTTGAGAGATGGGCAAGATGTACGAGCCGAAGGGAAATACTTCGAAGAAACAAGTGTATACTTTTCAAGACACACGAGACAAGGCAAATCGAGCCTTGGGCTTGTTGTGACCAGGCCTGGCTCAACGTGATGTATACTCGAGTTAAGTGATCATAAGTTTTTTTCTAGGACATAGAGCTCCCCCATATTGCAGTCACCTTCATGAATACAAATCAAGTTCTGAACGTTATGTAAAAAAGAAAACATTCCATCCAACCAGTCCCTGCATCGTTTGATGTGGCAGGTTTCTACTCACAAATTATTATTATTTTCCCAATCCACCGAAGCATTAGAGAAACTTTTGGATCAAGTGGAGTTTATGCTTGTCGTACGAAATGTTCCATGCTGCCCATGCCAAAACTGCCACCAGTTGTGATCCCGGCTCAACTGCCTGCAGTCGAGCGAGTTTTCTTTGCAGTGAGTTGTGATCTGGGAGTCGAATCGATAGGCAGGGGAAAGATGTCACTACCTTAGGCTTGGCATACGGAATGACGAATGGATATTGGCCTGGAGCATATCTATTGAATGAAGAGGTCTCTTGACCTCCTTGGCTCACATATCCATTTTCTTGGACGAGTTCAAGTTGCGAACCTTTAAGCAAGGGGCGAGAAGTACAGATTAAGAAAACAAAATCTAGAAAATGAAGTTACCGCCCCAAGAGGTAAAGAAAACCTATTAAGCAGTACTCTCACAAAGAGATATCACCACTTTTGCTGAGGGTTTGCTTTGAAAGCCTCGTAATCTGCGCGATTGAACAAGCTCACTTCGGATTCGTTTTCTACAAGTTAACCAATCCGGAATCATCTGTGTCAATCTAAAAGATGCAGACTGAAAAATCTTTTGTTATTAAATGACAAGTCAGACCTAATCCATATTCCAACATAGTCTTCGAGCGGTCGGCCAAAATCCAATCATCATGGTCCAAATTGATAATCAGATTGGTGGTCTACCAAATTCAGTGGATTACTGGAGGCTTTTAGTCTAAGATTTTTGGAGCGCGTTGGAAGGAAGATTGACTTCCTTGAGACGGATGGCAAGGTGACTCAACTTTGGCCCCATGTGCTTTGCTGTACAATTTGAACGTATCTAATAGAATCTTTATTAGTATAGCTGAAGACATGATTGATAGTTTTTTACATGATGCTAACCTAGTGCCACATTTTGGAATGTTTTCCAACCAGGCCCCGACGATATCTCTAACAAAGAAACAGAGCAAGATTAGATGATTTGATGACGACTGGTTCCGATGACTGATACTACGCACGTTGCTCGCAAAGAGCCAAGAGATCGCCAATTTTGATCGTTTCCAAGTTGAGGTGATGGAGCACCAAGTTTTTGAAGTTTCTGTACTCAAAGGATTTGATGATCCTTACGGTTATTGTTGCATCCGTATTTGGCTTGGTTGTATTTGTCAGTGGATCGGGTTTAGTTGACTCGACCATTTGGAATATTCAAAGTGTAGCGATCTGACTCGACACTGCTCAAGTGCGGATTAAAATGCAGGTGAGGCGATTGCCGCCCGAGGCACATCGTGTCCCAACCTCAAACGGTGACGCGGAGTTCGACTGTGCCTTCAGGCAAAGCTGCGCTTAATGTTCGAAGTCCTGAATTATCACAGTATCCAAACTGAATGACAGCAAAGGTACCTTCCCAGCTACCCAACCCGGTGCTACTTGGCTGACTGGTAATCATTCAAAAAATTCAAAAAGAATCTGAAGGGGCCCAACAGCTTGTATTTAATCAGCTCAATCTGCCAAGCTGTTGAAATACTCGAGGCGGGGAAAGTGTGGAGTAAGGCTTCAGAGTTTTGATTTTTGTTTTAACGAGAGCTAGCCTCATCAAGATGTGTGAAAATGTAGTTTCAAGATTATTAAGACAAATAAAAAATGACATTGAGGACACTAAATGAATATACCGATTTAATTAAACTAGACTATATAATAACAGAACAGTTGCTATATTTTCAAGAAGGTTGGGGTTCATTGGATTCGGTTGACGGCTAAAACAGGCGCGCGTCAGCTAGCCGTCATTGATTGGAGATGTCTAGGAGAGCAGAGGCTTACGGGTTGGCTTAGTTGTGTCTGAAAAAGGGGGGCAAGTGTATCGCGAGGCGGACTCCAACCACCTTGTAACCCGGTGAATGCCTCTGTGACCTCCGCCAAAGGGGATATCCGGTGTGAATTGGAGGTCTTGAGCTCAGAAGACTGAATGCAGTCGCAAAGGTCCTGTTCATCAATAAACAAGGGGATGGTGAACGTGCTTGGCATTTTGGGGGCTCCCGGACAAGGTGCGTTTGGCGGCAGAGGATCTAGTATTTTGAGGGTTTCATGGTCTTTTGCTTGAAGAGCTTCAAGCTTGGAAACCAGTTCAATGAAGCCATCATCAACAGGGTGCGAGTAAGTGCATGACTGGCTGACATTCTCAGCAATCGGGTGATAAATGTGTGAGCTCAGCCGTTTCGATGGTTGAGACTGGGAAGCGGTCACTTTCGATTTTCTCTTGGACTCTTTGAAGGGCTGAGAATGTGAGGATGCGGGCGTCTGTGGAAAATCAGTCTTTATCGGATGAGGCTGCGTGGATTTTCGCGAGGCAGTGGTGTGACAGGAGGCAACGGAGACGTCGGAATCCCACTTTTCAACACAATTTACGCGAGCCGAGGCTAAAAGTGTCTTCTCGCTCAGAACGCGTGAGTGGGTGAGGGCACGAACAGCTTGACGCGACGATGGATTGGGGGTGTTGTTCAGTTCTGGGATTTGGTTCTCTTTGTTATTCACGACGGTCTGTAAGGCGGTACCTGACTTGGTTCTGTGACTCGAGACTTTGGCGGAGGAGACCGTCTCCTGGGCGTCATCATCGCAGAAAACTTGAAAGCCAGGTTTGCGACAGGATTTACGAGAGGGACCTGAAAATAAAGATGTATGGTCTAGCGTGGCAGGGGTAATGTGGGTCGACGGCTGAGATTGCGCATGCGTCAGCGAGCGGGTTTGACTAAACATGTTGATAGAAGTATTTTCAAGTTAGGTGAATGCCAAGGTGAGGGTGCTCTGGATAAGGCAAGAATAAGACGAATTAGGTCCGAAATTTAATATTAGGTATATGATCAATTGAATCCGGGGTCAAGCTAGAGGTATAAGTGTGTTGATGATGCCGGAAAACTTTTGGAAAGACGATGCAGGGCACGGGATGATTTGAGCAAGTGAGTCGATTAATGTTTGCCAGACGAAAAGCTGATGGTGAAATTTGGATGAAATTGTTACTATTGGACACCACGATTGAAAAGAGATTATAGCCCAAATGGTTCAAGGTTTGGTGTTGCCGGAAGTGCTGACAAGACCTGGCTGAGTGGGGAGAATGCCAATTGTACTAGTCAGTTCAAATAATCAAAATAACGCAGGGGAATGATGGGATAACCAGCTCCAATTGACGAAACAAAAATAGGGGGCCAGATGCGAACTCAAGCGCGACTACAGGGATTCGTGACCGCAAGAGGCCGCGGGGAGGGGTTATTTATATCAGCAACTACTCACAATTAACCGCTTAGCAAAGCAATGGACATGCTTGATATCGATAAGATGAAATAATGATAGTACTAATAAAGGGTTGAGCGGTGGTAGGGGTTTCTGGTTGGAGTTTCGAGAGTCTGTTATGTAATGAGAGGCTATTAGGACGTGTGGGAAATGTTTTGACAAGTAGTATCTTTCCGGCTGAAGATAGAGTAGAAATAAGGGTGCCTGCGCGCGGAAGTTCTATAGCAATTAGGATGGGTTAGGTGGTAGGCCGATATAACCAAGCTTCTATGCTTAGTGTGTGCTGAGAAAAATTAGGTCGTAGTAACAACTGGGTGACCCCGGGCGCTGAGTAGGTAGAAAAAGTCTTAAACACTGATGAATGGGCCCAGTCTTCGAATCAACTAACGTGTTTACATACATTGACTGACAAGTCCGCAAAACATCATGACTGAGTGCGATGAGGTCTGATGAGTTTGGGGTTGGCAGATGTACACGCTGTATGTACAGTTCAAGCCGAGATCGGGTGGGATGCAGGGATGGATGACGATGTTTGAAGTTTAAGGTGGAAGGGGAAGAAGCCCGAGCTACATAGCCCGAGCTTTCCACAGCTCTCCAATATGCAATCCACCACTTGCGCCAATCTGTAGAGATGTAGAAAATGTACACACAACATAGAAATTATGTAGGCTCCCCTCCTGCTTCCAAACAATCATGATTCATCACTGAGATGACTCATGAGAACAATTGAGCTGAAGGGTATATAGACAGTCCCCAAACTTCCCAAAGTAAATCAAATGTATCGACACAAGTCAGCTACGATTGGCGGCACATCATGATGACACGGATGATGATGATGGCGAAATACGACGCTTGGTAGAATTCATGAACACCTGCCTCGGTGCGGCGATCGAAAAACGTCCTTTTGAAGAATGCCGGCTTGGGTTTCAAGATACGAAAGCCTTTAACTTTCTCTGGATCCATGACCTCAAGGCTTTGACGGACTGAAGACTCTAATCTTGATTAGAGCCTCAAAAGCTAGGGTTGGAACCATACACTTCAGCGTATTTTTTGGAATCAATCCCTGCGCAAGCCAAAGCGTACTGTTCCAAGTTTGGATGTTGTTTGATTTCTGTTGGACTCAGCACCCTGAGCCACATCACACATTGATCCACCCAGTCAAGTGTGCAACTTCACCCCGAACCACTTCACCAATGGATAGTTCATTAGTGGTCTTCAAAACTGAAATCATAAGACCATCTCCACCGTGCCTAGGTTGCTATACACCGGGAGCTACTGTGTTTTGTAGCTTGAACAGTGAAAGGCTTTCCGCCGATCCACCCTATGGAGCCGTGCGGATGTGCGGATGTGCTGTGGTCAATGTAAACTGTGATTATCGAGAGGAACAACAGTTTTTTTTGCGATACTTGTTACCATGGGCTGCTGCTATCGAGTTTTGGGCATAATACTGGTATAAGCAGCCAAGGCATGGATGTCTATTTATTAAGAAGGTTTGGCAGCCCCCGTGGCGCGGCAAAGTGAAGTTTGGGGCGCTATATGTACTAAAGCACCACGATTTAGAAGCCACGGTGGAGAGACATACTCTAGATGCATAGACATAAGATCACATTTTGTCAGAGGTGCTTTCATAATCCCAGCTGATGTTGTTCCTGAACCTGTGTTTATGCATTTATGATTTTAATTTTGAAGGCCATTATTGCAATCATAGCAGCAGCAGCAGCAATGCTGGTCACTATGATAGAAACTCAAGAAATGCTGGCAGATGACATGCAAATGTACAAATTCATCTGCCAGTAGTTTAGTAAAAAAAAAATGCCCATACTGTTGTGATCTGATGATACTGGAACCAATGTGAGTGCAAAACTTACTATGGCAATGGTGGTGTGGGACTTCTCTTTGGGGAACTGCCAGCATTGTTGGCTGGGTTGAGGGTATTCTAGTTAAACTGGGATGCACTCAACCAATTTAAAATTGGCTGATCTAAACAATGAAATATAAACCCAAGGCGCCTTGGATTTATATTTCATCTGCCTACTTCAGTGACCTCTTCATATCCAATCCCAGCCTAAAATCCTATCCAAGTCTGGTTTCCCATGCCCTCTCTTCTACCCCCTCTGTTGTTAAGCTATCATGCAAACAACCCAATGTACAGAAGGATATTTAGTTGATCAAACCAGGGAAACACATAATTCTCAAGGATAACTTCAATGATGTCTCAAGGATAACTTTGAGGATATCTTTGATTATTGAAGATGTTGTTTGGATTCAAGGAGGTATATTCAAAAATGCAACCAAGGTAATGGTTGACTGAATGCAAAGTAGGAAGCATGAAACATAACATATTAATTAACTGAAGAAAAGAGGATGAGATGGAAAAGTACAACAGTATTTATAATAAGAAATGATACTGCAATAAAAGTGAGGTGATGAGTGAGAATGAGTCAAAGACTAATGATTGAGGATGCAATTGGTGTTAGAGTTACAAAGCTGTCATGCTTTGAAATCTGGAACCACCAAAGCTGAGCTTGAGCCCAAAAAGTCTACAACAACAGATTGAATGGTCTGTTGTCTTTGAGATTATCTACATGTCATACCCATTGTATGACAGTACCCTGCGGGTAAGAGGTGCTACATCCCAAAGCACACATAGACTGATTGTCAATGTCAACAAACTGGACTCTACTCCACTTATTGTGGCGTGTACAGTAAGGAATTAAAAAGTCTTACACTTTAAAAAGTGTAATAAAAATATAACTATATCCAATATTACTTTGGTGTTTGTTTAGAACACTAAGTATGAAAACAAACAGGTTACTACCCTGCTGCCAGACTTCTGCTATGGGAATTTAAATCCTCAGAAGGGCTAACCAGACTTTAACACGGTTCTTCCAATTAAATTATGGGTTTTATTTAATTGGGACATATTTGAGGAGTTTTAACTATTTAAGATAGTTATAAGTAAAATAAGGCCATTCCTCCAAGCTTATAGGAGGTGAGCGCCTTTGTAGCTTATAATAAGTTATCTAATGTATGGTTAAAACTGATGGGGAGAAGATGTCTTCAATTTGGTGAAGAAACCTCCTCCTTAAATAATAAATATATTTGGATTAATCCCTCTGCAATTTATTTGACAGTGGGGATTGGGGGAAACTTGGCAGGTGTATCTGATCAGCCTGTTTGTTTTAAGAAGTGAAACATGGTGTCATTTTTAATTAAAATGATGCCATAGTTATTTCACATTAATTGAAATAATTTAATGTTTATTTCACTCTAATTAAACTAAATAATTATTAAATTATTGTACATAGAAATTCCTTTGGGGTTGGTGCTTGAGAAGCGCTTGCCCTGGAGAGCCAATCAGGTGGGAATTAATTTATAAGTCTTTATTGCATAATTTAATATATTTTACATAAAGATTTACCTTAATTTATGTGTAATTTTATACTATAAATTACTATGTGTTAATCTTGGATCTTCCAGGACTTTCAAGAAGAAAAATACTCCAATAAATGGTTCTTTATCCATTTATTGCATGTTTGAAAATTAATTTTCCAAGGATTTTCATTGCTAAAATTATAACTTATTTTTGGTAAAAAATAGATATAATTTAAATGAAGGGTTTTTATTAAATGTGGTCATGACTATGAGTGTGGTTTGAACTCAGGTACTTCTGTTTACATCAGATATTTTCTAAGCTATTCTTCAACTGTTAGACTATTATACAGTTTGATAAAATGTTTGAGTCTAATTTCCGTTTTGTTGAGAATGTCAATGTAAATAAAAGATAGTAAAAAATAAAGAATAATTATAATTATTCAAGCTTGCAGTTTCGAGTATTACATGTTACATACTACATGTAATATCTTGGTGGCTGACACTGATGGGGGGAGAAAGCCCTGTCCAGATACATTTGTGAAATGGAATGCACAATGATTGGATTATGATGAAATGCTTCAACTCTGAGGGCAAGAGATTCCTGGGTGAGAGGGTTAAGTGCTAGTCTGTTGAAAAGGGTTAAGCACCAATCTGAAATTCAAATTAGTCTGGAACAGGGTTATTGTATAGCTTTAAAGAGACTTTCAAATCACTGCAAAAGGTGGTCCCTAGATCTGAGAGGCTGGTTTGAGTAATTCTCAAAATTGTCATTCAAACATCCACTTTATTGAGTGTCATGCAAAATTTAAGTTGAGATGTTTAAAGCTGATTATGCATTCAAAGTTCAACAGAAAGGTATCAATGATGCCACATCTGGCTGAGCCTGAAGAGTTGCAGCATGACATGACCTCTAGGCTCTAACCACTACCTCTGACCAAGTGTATCTGCTGATTTAACAACTTTGGAGATTTCCTGAACCCTGTAAATCTGTAACTACTCTTCCTCAGCTTAACCCTCCAAACTTTCCTGTGTCTGAATGTCTGGCATGCCATTTCCCTATGCAACCACTTTTCTTTCCTGATCTGTACAGTCCAGCCTTGATTCTTTCTGCTTGCACATTTGAGACATTATTTTTTAAATGCATGCATTTGATTTGTATTCTTACTGTTGAAACTTCGTGACACTGTTGTGACATCTCACAACAACTGAATCAAAGAATCTCGAACTCCTGTCTCTCTCTCCTCACTTCCTTCTCTTCCACCCACTCGAAGTCAACTCAAGAAACAAGATCAAGACTATCAACTCTCAAGACCAAGACTCATCAAGATCACCATCAAGCTTTAACAATTGGACAGCCTGTGTAGCTTTCCAACTTGGTGAGAAATGGACCATCAACATTTCTCTTCATCAAACTCTCATCAACAATCACTAATCATTTCCCCTTCTCAACTCAGTCCCTTTCCAGTCTGATCTTATCCAAAAATCAACAATCATCCATTAGCTGTTACCTACTATCATTAGGGTTTGTTCTTCTTTTCACATCTGTCTATAAAAAAACTCAATCACTAACTCCCTTTTAACACATAGTCTACAAGCCCTCACTTAGTCACTTTATCATAGTGCCTCATTTCCCATTAATTAGAAAACAGTTCCATTAAGGGTTGGTCTCTGCTTCTTTTCTCATTTCTCATATCATAAAAATTCCATCTGATCACAAGTTGTAGTTTTCTGGTTTTATCTTCAAGTAATATTAAATAAGCAGTCTCAGTTCTATTACGATTAACAGTCGAACGGCGCTACCGAACGACTCGTACACCTGACAACCTTACTCCTCGACTGAACTGACCTCCATACTTTGAAGAACCAGAAATCCTTACGAAACAATGGAAACCATCAACTCATCCGTCCTAAAGACCGTCATCGAAGGGATTCCTTTACTTACAATGGACAACTATACCCATTGGAGACAACGAGTATTCAATTTTCTAGACTTCGTCAAATTAAAAGAAGGCCTTACATCGGACTCCATAAAGCTTTCCGAAGAGGAGAATCACTTCCTCAAAGCGATTCTAGTTGCAAAGCTCGAATCAAACGTACAAGCAAACGTGGTTGACTCAACCAACGAAGACAACGCTAAACTCATCTGGCTGTCGATTGTTAAGTTCTTTGCGTCAAATCAGGCATCGAACAAATCCCGGGTTTTCCAATCGTTCCTTCGAGCTCCATACACCCCAAACGATATACCTGGATTCATCACATCGATGAAAAATTTCCAATCTCAACTCATCGAAGTGGGTTGGAACTTCTCCGACGACGCCATAGGACACATGGTAATCCATAAGCTTCCACAAGACATGAACGATATAGTAAATCAAATTACTCACTCAGATAAAGAACCCACGATCAACATGGTATTTGAACATCTCCGGGTACACGAACACAACATCGAGATTCGTTCCAACACAGCCGGAACGAAGTCTAATCCCATTACATTATACACCGATGACTCAAAGAGATGTCGAAGAGGGAACCACAATCCCCAATCAAATCACACCGAAGAGAACTGCTGGACCCTCCATCCAGACAAACGTCCAGCTCATTTCTCAAAGAAGATCCCATCAAAAATCGAATCTTCTGTTAGTAGCTTTCACTCGTCTGTGTCCAGATCACCTCATTTATTCATAATCGACTCGGGATCCTCAGCTCACATGACATCAAATTACAACCTTTTCCACACCTTAGAGCTCAAAGAATTAGGATACGTCCAAACCAGCTCGTCAACAGATCAACTGAAGATCAAGGGAGTAGGATCCATTCGCCTAAAAAACGAATTCGGCGAAATTCACCTCAATAATGTTCTATACATCCCCAACATTATTGTAAATCTACTGTCGGTTCGATGTCTAGTATTAGATGATTATTCTGTGCAATTTCATAAGAACTCTTTCGAAATCCTTAAAAATCACGAAGTAAAAATGAGTGGACTCTATATTGGAAATCTTCCAAGTCTAAACTTTGATAACATCAATCACTCCAGTCACATCTCATCAGCTGAATTCATTCACAAATCCCTTGGACACGTGAGCTATCATCGTCTCAGAAAGAAGCTAGGACTTCCATTAAGAATTGAGAAGAGCTGCGAATCGTGTGCAGTCGCAAAAATCACTAAAGCATCATTCAAATCTACTCACAAGGCCGCCTCAAAACCGTTCACCGAGCTACACTTCGACCTGATTGGACCTATATGGCCACAATCATACGACGGGAATAAATACATTCTAACAGTCGTCGACAGCTGTACGAGGTTCTGCGCCGCCATTCCAATCAAACTCAAAAGCGACGCAGCAGAAACCATATCGTTCCTAGTCGACTTTGAGGCCAAACGCTTTGGCTATTATCCTTCTATCTTCCACTCGGATAGAGGAACTGAGTTCCTCAATGCCAATATGATCGACTACTGCTCTTCCCATCTAATCAGACAAAGAACCTCGGACGCATACACCCCCCAGCAAAACGGGCTTGCCGAGAGGTTCAACAGAACAATTTTAGAGTCGATGAGGACAATCCTGGAGGATTCCTGTATAGATAGAAGATACTGGAGCGAAATCGCTAAAGTCAGCTCGCTGACACTTAATCAAATTCCCGCTCACAAATCGAAGAAATCGCCCTTCGAACTATTCAAAGATAGATCTCTTCCGCTGAGCTATTTCTATCCAATTGGAAATAGGGTCTCATATTTGATTCTTCCCGAACAGCCTCACTCCAAACTAAAAACAAAAGGCAAACTAGGAAGATTAATCGGCTACAACGACGAGATAAGATCCTATCGAATTCTGACCGACGAAGGAAAAATCGTAGACAGCAAAAATGTACAGTTCTTAGATTACTCGCCACCTCTCAAGAAGACTTCAGACTGGGACATCTCAATCAATGACGAGCCAGTAATCCACAATGACGAAACGGCTGAGAATGAGGAAGCCAATAGTACAGTGGATGAAAGCGATGAAGAGATCGCTGAGTTTTTAAATCCCGAGCCGGCGATTACTAGAACTCTCCGAGAACGAACCTCACAAGTCAAACCTATCAAGTATTCATACCTCACTTCAGACCCCAACTCCTACAAGAATGCAATGAAATCAACCGAATCAAAACAATGGCTAGCCGCTGCTGAAGAAGAGCTCTCCAACATCAAACATCACCAAGTCTGGGAAGACATGTTTGACACACCAGATTCATTTCTACACACGTTGTGGGTCTTCAAGACAAAACCATCGACCCTATCCTCCGAGGAAAGGAAGAAGGCTCGTCTATGTATTAAGGGCTATCTTCAAGTCGAAGGAGAAGATTACGACTATACCTTTGCGCCTACGGGGAAATTCACAACACTATTAGTAACACTTATGTTTGCCGTTGACAAAAGGCTCCCTATCAGGCAATTCGACGTAAAGAGCGCCTTTCTCTACGCGCCTCTGAAGGAAGAGCTATACATACGGACTCCAGAAGGATCCTCGCGAAAATCTCCCTTCCTTAAACTAAAAAAATCTCTTTATGGACTGAAGCAAGCCCCAGCGAACTGGTATGAAACATTAACGTCCTGGTTTGAGGAAATCAACTATCAGCAGTCCACATCTGATCCTTGCCTTTACATCCACAAGGACAAAAATTCGTTTATTTTTTTCCACGTGGACGACCTAGTGGTAGTTGGAAATGTTGAAGCGTTTGAAGAGATGTTTCTACATCGATTTCCTAATTCAAGCGCTCACGATCCCGATACGCTACTAGGAATGGACGTTGTGCAGACAGAAGACTCAATTTCTCTATCACAAGAAAAGCTTATCGACAAGGGGCTAAAAATGTTGGGACTCACAGAGTGTAAGCCGGTCAATACTCCGCTCTCGGTATCTATACAACTGAAACCAGCATCTCAAGAGGAAAGAGAGGAATTCGCCAAGCTGAACATCAACTACAGGTCATATACCGGTATGTTGAACTATCTTTCATGTCGAACGAGACCCGACCTAGCTCCTGCGGTATCAATACTGTCTAGTTTCAATAACGAACCGGGGATAAATCACTGGAAGGAACTAGTACATTGTTGGAAATACATAAAAGGAACAAAGCAATTCCATCTCACTCTACGACCTAGTCCAGACGAATCAAGATCAATTCAACATTACACCGACGCAACGTGGGCAGATGATCTCGACACTCAAGTCTCTCGTAGCGGATCAATCTGCTTCTGGAAACAATGTCCAGTATCTTGGAACAGCAAACGTCAATGTAACATAGCTCTGTCATCAACCGAAGCCGAACTCAACGCCTTATCAGACGGAGTCCAGGAGAACCAGTGGATAAAATTCCTTGTAGAGGAATTATGGAATGAAGACCTAGAACCATCAACATTTCACATTGACAATCAAGGCCTAGATGAAAAAATAAAAAAATTCGGGTCAAACTCAAAAACAAAACACCTCGACATAAAAATGAAGTGGCTGCGCAATTTAAATGACAAAAACGAAATAACGGTAACTCTCATCCCATCCGAAGACATGATTGCAGATACTCTGACGAAATCAAGCAATCTAGAATCACTCAACCGACTCCGAGAGAAATGTTTTCTAGTTCATTACTCACCAAGTTGAGGGGGGTGTTGAAACTTCGTGACACTGTTGTGACATCTCACAACAACTGAATCAAAGAATCTCGAACTCCTGTCTCTCTCTCCTCACTTCCTTCTCTTCCACCCACTCGAAGTCAACTCAAGAAACAAGATCAAGACTATCAACTCTCAAGACCAAGACTCATCAAGATCACCATCAAGCTTTAACAATTGGACAGCCTGTGTAGCTTTCCAACTTGGTGAGAAATGGACCATCAACATTTCTCTTCATCAAACTCTCATCAACAATCACTAATCATTTCCCCTTCTCAACTCAGTCCCTTTCCAGTCTGATCTTATCCAAAAATCAACAATCATCCATTAGCTGTTACCTACTATCATTAGGGTTTGTTCTTCTTTTCACATCTGTCTATAAAAAAACTCAATCACTAACTCCCTTTTAACACATAGTCTACAAGCCCTCACTTAGTCACTTTATCATAGTGCCTCATTTCCCATTAATTAGAAAACAGTTCCATTAAGGGTTGGTCTCTGCTTCTTTTCTCATTTCTCATATCATAAAAATTCCATCTGATCACAAGTTGTAGTTTTCTGGTTTTATCTTCAAGTAATATTAAATAAGCAGTCTCAGTTCTATTACTTACATCACTTGAATTTAGTAAATTCCACTTGGTTTTCTGCTTGAGCTTGTGTATTTATGTATGATTCAATTCATTTTTTTATTTTTTGTGCATGTGGATTTTTCATATTCAAGTCATCTGAATTCTCTCTACAGAAGTGCCCAGCTGGAAATTTGGTACCATATAAAACACCACACCACACCAGGAAATATATATATTCAGTTGCCTACAATCAACATATTAAAATCCAAAGGAGCCTTTGTAATTTTTGAGTTCACTTGTATGCAAGGGACTATATTTTTCTTGTCAGAATTCTGGCATTTGTATCCACTCACGTCCTCTGTGGTGGGTTTTCTTTCTTATATTCTCATCATAACCTCCTCCAATCTTCTGCTCTTTTTACTCTGAAATTCAGTAACTTTAACAAAGTCACTCAACTAATGTGATTGTTTCAAATCTTCACTCTGTCAATCAGACAGTTTATTTTTCACTCCACTCCAGGTATTTTTATTACAGTCACACTGTCTCTGATAGTTTCAATACCTGGCACTGAATATGCTTATAGTCATTTTGGTATATGCTTTTATTGCGCTTTGAGCTCAACCACATGTTGGACATTCTTGTTTATTTTATTTTTTTTGATTCAGCTAGTTTGTGTGAAAGCTGAAATCAACCATCAAGTATTAGTCCTAAAACCTTTATCCATCTTCAGCTCCTTGGTCCAATCAGACCCCCTTAAGATTGCCCCTCTCCTGAGCCAAAATCTTTGAAGGTAAAATATCAACACTTCCTGTTTACAGTTTCTTGCCAGCTGCAGCTTTCTTTTTTTAAGGAAGTTATATTCTTCAAATCTGGTCCATATTTTGAGCCAGTAATAGTGGAAAAGTTACCATTAGGGGGTATCAAATATGACCAAATCCCCAATTAAAACCAGTGAATTAGGTTTTTCAACAAAATTTCACTTTTGAGAGTTTTGAATCATTTTATATTGATATCCATTGTATTTAAAAATGGTGGATTTTCAAAACCAGTTGATTAGATAATGGTGGATTTGGTCATATTTGATACCCCCTATTATGGACTTGATGTACAATATTTTAGAGCGGAATTATTTTGCTGGATATTCAGTGTGGATAAGATTTGATGAGCTCATGGTATTTGATCAAGTCAGCTGTGACAATTTTCTCTTCCATATCCCATCCAAAGCCACTCTGTTCATCCCAGAGCCTGAATTCAATGTAATTAGAATCTTGGGCATTGCTTTTGTGATGATTTCACATGTAAGGTATATTTCAAAGCTTTCATTTATTTCACTTATGAGCTACAAAAATCTAGCCTTCTTGAAATCTCAATTATTCAATCTGGATCCTTTTTTTAAGGTCTGTTCTGAGACAAGGAAGGTGATTTCTGTAGTCTGCCATGGAGTTTGGGGGTGTCTGGGGCTCTGGATCCTAAGATTATAGATTTCAGGATAAGAAATATTTCTCCTCAAACTTTTATTGGGTGGTCTGTGGCATGTATGTGATAGCTCACTTCCAGAACAATTTCCCAGGTTGAATTTATCCCAGTTAAGTAGGAGGAAACCAACAAATGTAAAATAGTTTGGTATCAAACAATGAAATATAGAACTCAGGAGGGTCCCTTGGGTTGAAATTTCATTACATTATATCAAAATAGCTTAATTTTATTGATTGAATACCAGTTAAACTCAGATGACTCCAACCTAGGCCATTACACTGGAAGTGTAGGCTATATAAGAAATGAATTTCACAACACACTTCCTGTATGAAGCACAACAAAATCAGAGAGATTAACAGTAAAACCTTATGATCAATTGCCTAAACATGACATATCAAATTATGAAGGGGCATATTTATCTCCCTTGTAGACCAGTGAATGATTAGTTTCCTGGTGGATGGTGCTTTTAATTTTAAGCCCACACATAAGGATTTTTCACATCCTTGATATTTTTCTCTTAATTTTTCTTCTTTGGTCATTTTTTTGTTGTTTTATTTGCAATCATTTGGTTGAGTATGTGTGTAAGATTTGATTTCTGTGTAATAAAAAAAAGGATTTCAATTTCAGATGACACAATGAGAAGCATTCCTCCAAGATTCAAAGAAACAAGGGAACCCCTAGTTCTGAAAGCACTCTTTTTTTGGCTAAAATAAATTATTTATTTTGAAAAGACATTGGGCGGTATGGGAAATAATTCTGAATCAAATTTCATTCTGGCAAAAAAATTGTAACTTGTGTTTTAATTAATTTCTAGTATTTACCATTTAAGCTTCCAATAAACTTATAAGGCTAGATAACAGATAAAAATAATCCTTTGCCCAAAAGAACTCTTATTTCTGTCCTGTAAAATCTTTAGGTAACCTTCAAAGGGTAACAGTAGTAAATTCTCCACTAAGACATAACACTGCAAAAAAAAACTGGCTCAACTGCCTGTGTCAGCCCCTGTCTCTTATGTGACATGAGGTAGAATCACAGATTTGTATACAATACTGTTTACAGTATGTAATCTGTTATAAGGTTCTCACTATAGCTTACACAGCCTGTGGAAATAAGCTATTCTATGCTTTTTACAGCAGAAAGGCTGGCACCTTTGTGTAACAAAGGAACGCGGCTAGGTAGAGCTCAGCGCAAATTGCCTCAACTGCTCCCTGTGAGTAGGAGAGGACTTCTAGTCATTTTAATAAAGATTCTAGTGACTAGTAAAGATGATAAGGGATAAAGAAAAAGTTTGGTTGGATGATTATATAAAACCCCACTCACTAAAACAATAGTAAGGTAAGCAGGTTTGTATGGTAATAATCTGGGGGAAATTCCCTTTAGAAGGAAATCTCAGCCCCTTTAAATATTACACAATATGTTAACCCCAATGTAATGACTCAAAGAGTTTGTATTACATGGGTTAATTTAAGATAATAGTCTCCTTGTAGGAGATATAACTTAATCATAATTTTGTAGGGTAAATTCATGGAGAGATATTAATCTCTCCTTACATTAGAATTTCTTAATATTAGTTAGTTTATTAAAATAATGAATATTAGATAAAACAAATATAAAAATTATGAGTCATATGGGAATTGAACTTATGAATTTATAATAATTTATTTAGTTCATTTATTCCTTTTTGTTTTTGTAAGTAAAATTTCTTAACCATTGGGTTATGTGACTTGTATTATTTTGTAGACATATGGGCTTATTGTCTCAATTTCTGACAGCCTGCAGTTGAAATTTGAAAACTCCAAGGAAGCTGGTGGTGTTAAGCCAACCTTTCTCAAAGGGTGGATAAACCAAGCTTCAATGAACAGTCACTGTGCATTTTGACCAGTGACTGTGCCCAAACAGCTGCATATGTAAATGGGTGGAGATACAATGGTAGCTTGGTAGCTTGGTTGCATCACACTTAATTTCAAGTTCTTAAAGTTAATTCAGTTTTTCTTTCAGTGTGAGATGTATAGGAATAAATCCAAACATTATATTTTATCATCTTCACATTACCCCTTAAGAATTGGAAAGTAGAGCATTCTCAAAAGAATCATACCAGCCTGCTAATCATCTAGTTCTCTGAAATACACATTTGGATAGAAAACCTTTTCCTGAAGCTAATGAGTAACTTGGAATCTAGATACCAAATCACTGCCAGGATATTTGGGTAGGTTAAGGTTATCCAGGTTAAACTGGGATTCAATCAACTGATTTAGAATGTTTTGATCTCAACTGATCATCTAATCCCCCCTTTTATCTAGATTTTATCCATTGAGATCAAACAAGTTCAAGTTGGTTGAGTGCATCCCAGGAAAACTGGGATGCCTTCAACCCTAACCCATAACCATATTGTTTTTTTTTAGAAATTTGGTGTACACCCAGCCCCTCTCCCTTCAACCAGACATTTTCATCTGTTCAAATAGACTGTGTAGTCTCTTAATTCCCTCTGGAAAAACATACTATGTAGTCTCTTTAGCCAGAGGAAGTCCCTCCGGTCAAAGAGACTATGTATTCTCTTCAACCAGAGCAATTTCCTCCTTTCAAAGAAAATATGTAGTCTCTTCAACCGGAAGAAGTCCCTCTGGTCAAAGAGACTATGTAGTCTCTTCAAACAGAGGGACATACTCTGGCCAAAGAGACTGCACAGTCTCTTCAACCAGAGGGCAATCCTCCGGTCAAAGAGACTGTGTAGTATCTTTGACCAGGGGTAAATACCTCCAGTAAAAGAGACTGTTTAGTCTTCTTGACCAGAGGGACTTCCTGTGGTCCAAGAATATGTAGTTGAGAAAGGAAAGAGGTAGGAGGGCTGATTTAAGAAAACCACTGCCAGCATAATTGCCTAGGATGAAGTTATCCCAGTTAAACTGGGATGCACTCAACCAATTTAAACTTGGTTTAAATAAAATGATGAAATATATATCCAAGGGACCCCCCTTTGTTTTATATTTCATTGGTTGAGACCAACCTACTTTAAATTGGTTGTTTGCATCCTAGTTTAACTGGGATGAACTCAACCTAGGAAATTATGCTGGCAGTGAACCCAGATATGGGTTTGCTGACATTAAAAGGATTTTGATCTTAGATTATATTGCCTAAAAGAAAATGAGTCGACGTACTTGAAGCAAAGAAGAACTATTAGATAAGAATAATTTAAAATAGAGAAACAGACCAACATTGAGATTCAGAGGATGATGTAAATAGGATGAAAAACAAGGAGAAAAGGGCAGGAGAGATGTAGAGAACAAGTACTGAATAGATGGGTCAGTTTTCAGAATGGCACTTTGCATCAAGTCATTTTTGTTTTCCTGTTGATATATATGGGTATGCCCATACATATGCACATAAAAATGGTGTGCTTCCAGGGTTGTGTGTTTATCAAAACATGTGTTTCTTCAACCTTTCACAGAGGGTAAACCAACCAAGCTTCAATTCACACCAAACAGTTACATATTTAAAAACATGGAGATAGAATATAATTTTTATTGGATCATTCTGCATGTCAACTGCAGGCAGTTGAACCAATTTATTTTTGAAGTGAGAGGTAATGAAAAGAATAATTTTATGTTAAGCTTTAGTGGTTTATTTTTTGATCAAGGACAGTCTTACTTTTTTAGTAGATACAAAAGATGTTGAGATAGCAGTGATTTACACTTAAACCCTCTGGATAGGTATCACAGAGTGTCTTATGATATATTAAACCAGAAAAATCTCAATCTTTCAATCAAAGTTAAGGATGTTTTTTGAAACAGAAACCTATGTGAGTTTTATTTGAGAAAGCCTCAGAAAAACCAAAGGGAGTTTTTTCTTCTTCTTTGTATCTTTTATCACAAAATGGCAGCAAGGGGCCAAAGAATAAGGAGATGAAACAGAGACATTAGGGGGTATCAAATATGACCAAACCCACAATTAAAACCAGTGAATTAGGTTTTTCAACAAAATTGCACTGTTGAGAGTTTTGAATCATTTTCTATTGATATCAATGGTTTTTAAAAATGGTGGATTTTGAAAACCAGTTGATTAGATAATTGTGGATTTGGTCATATTTGACACCCCCTATTATAGTTACAAATGATCTTCCTTGTAAGGGGGGGTAAAAGCTGAAAAAAAATGGTGCTTATTGGTTGGAAAATATTCCAGAGTAATGAAAGTTCTGTTTTCAGTATGGTGCATCAAATTACTGTTTTTTGTTTTGTTTTCTAGATTTCAAGTTGGGGTATGAAATTCACTGAGGAGTGCTGTTAGCCTGTGTGATATCAAGGAGCATTCTTTCTATTTATATGAGGTGAAAGATGATAATAGGGGGTATCAAATATGACCAAATCCACAATTCAAACCAGTGAATTAGGATTTTCCACAAAATTTCACTTTTGAGAATTCTGAACCATTTTGTATAGATATCAATGGTTTTTAAAAATGGTGGATTTTCAAAACCAGTTGATTAGATAATGGTGGATTTGGTCATATTTGATACCCCCTAATATTGAGAAAAAAAATTCTGGGACAAAATCCTTGGGGATAATTACAAACAATTATGGGTGGTTTGGGGTAGAAATAAGGGAAAAATAAGGAAAAAATAGTAAATATTATATTAACAGAAAAAAATCAAGTAAATCCAGAGGAGCCTAATAAATCAGGGGTGGTGTGATATCTCTAAGTTATATTAGACAATGCAGAGGATTTAGGTACCTGAAAACACTGGGTCCTGAAGACATGTTTGGTTTGAATCCCAGGAGGAATGTAATGGAGAATCTCAAGAGAAAGGGTATCTACTTAATATCAATAATACCTTAAATGATTTAGGCTCTTGAAGGGGGAAGATAAACATTCAGAAGCCCTTTTAAGAATTTCTGGGAAGGCTGGATGGACACTGTATTGGAGATTTAATGATTAAATAAGAATTCTTTTGGGCAGTTGTCTTTGCTCTAAGGCTTTCACTATTTTCCTTGTGGGGAGAAAGGGAGGATATGGGTTTATGAGGTTTCTGACAGCTCTGGGGGTTCTGGGTCTGAAGATAGTACATAAAAGGATGAGGAAGCTGTTTGGATCTTTAACCTCTCTAACTATTAGTGTGAGGTCTGCAAAGTTTATGTAACAGCTGGAAACATGAAGAGGTCTCTGAAGCACCTCATGAAGAAACATCTTTTTCACAACTTAGCTCCCTTCTACAGTTGTTGCTTCATCATACAAGAAACTCATACAAATAAATTTTGTAACCCCATCTCTCACCATAAAGAATATGCTTTGCTTCCAACACCTCACTGCCAGAATAATTGCCTAGGTTGAGTTCATCCCAGTTGAAATAGGATGCAATCAACCAGTTTGAATTATGTTGACCTCAACCAAGGGGGATCCCTTGAATTTATATTTCATCAGTTGATATCAACCAAGTTTAAATTGGTTGAGTGCATTACAGTTTAACTCGGATGAATTCATCCCAGGCAATCATGCTGGCAGTGCCTGCTGCACAATTTATAAAAACCAACCTGAGAAGGGAAAAAAACCTTACCCCCACCACAAACCAGTAGATCAAATTATCAAGATTAATTTTCACTTAACCATTGTACTGTTATAGTTCTACTTTTAAAAGCTTTTTAATTTTTTTCAATGGTACATTAGGCCCCATAAAAAACTAAGTACTAAATTGTTTAGTTAGAATTGATTATATTCATTATGTGCAATGCCACAAGAAAATATTTAACAGAAAATGATGACACAAGTAAAGCCCAACCTGATATAACCTAATGACCTTCATGAGTTATGTGGTAGACAGGATTTCAACCCAACATAATATTTCTGGGTGATTTTCCTTTAATTTATCTCCCCAGTTAAGCCCCAGACTTCCCAGTTGCAATATTATCCAATTCATATCCATTGGGTGGAACTTGATTTTTTGGTGGGTTATATGAGGAAGATGGTGGATAAAAGGTTGGCATGCCAGGCAGCAGTTAATAGCTTCTATTAAGTTACAAAAAGATGTGAAATGGTGAGGGAGGAATGAATAGAGGTGATTGGCAACTGGATATTGGATGACTTAATGTGGTGATGAGTTTCTTTACAGACAATGATGTTGAGGTATTTATTTTAAGGGGCACAGGGGCAAAGGTGAGATTTGTAAAGAAAATTCAAAGGAGGTTCTTGAGTCTAATCCTGCCACAATTTCATGGCTCTAGCTTAACACAATCTCCTTGTTTGAGAGAACAGGGGAGCCAGTGTGAATCTCCTTGTTTGAGAGGACAGGGGAGCCAGTGTGTCAGGTGCTTTACAAAACAAGCCTTGAAAGAGGGGCTTGTGAAAAAATTCCAAGCTGTTCAAACCCTTGTAGCTCCCAATTTGGCCAAACATCATGCCAAACCCTTCACCTTATCAGCAAGCTTCCTGGCTTTGCTATTGAGTTATATCATTATAATCATACTCAACAACTGGTTGTGTAATGATACTTAGAGTTGAAGCTTAATTGTGAAACCTAAATGTTATTTACTTAAATAGTACATCTTGTGTCAATTACAATTTCTCTTTTCTTCATTCAGTTTCTCATTTACTGTTTCAACACACCTTCTTGCACAATCAGGTGTGCTCTCCCTCTCCTCTCATCAGTCAGCTTGTGTAGTGTGAATCACAGTTGTTGGTCTTGCAAAAGGTTCCTTCTGCACCTAGTTGTTTCTATAATTTCATCCATATGTGTTTGACATATTATGAGAAAATAATATTAATTTCCTCAATTGTTAGTGGGAGTCTGAATGAGATGGTAGATCTTGGAGTTATCTCATAATCAGTGAGTTTAAATATTTATGTTATGGGCTGAGAAGATTGAACCTTTGGCAATTTGTTCAATTTGGATTCAAAGGGTAGATACATTTGTTTTTATCCATCTGGTTCAGCTCAAATACTGGATGTTGAGCTTCAAAGTACATATAGAGAGGAAATATTGCAGAAAATGAAAGAAGAAGTTGGAAGAACTAATTAAGAGCTAAAGTTTTATGTTTATTTATTGATTATAAACTAGAACCAGAAGCTAATGATAATAGAGAATTTCAATAAAGAATAAAGAATGAAGAGAGATATAAGACACAATAAGAGATATATTAGAAACTAACCCTAAGAGTATATTTATGTATCTTTGAGACAGGCAACTATAGATTGATGTGACAGGGACAAAGGAGACCATTATAGTTAAAAAGAGATGATAGTGAACAGATAAGAGAATATTCAGTAAATAATATAAGGAAAATAGGAAATGCTTGAGGTGCATTTCTCACCAAGTTGGAAGCAAGTGTTAGGGCTTTGATGGTGAAGTGTAAGTTGAGAGTATGTGTAGTATGAGAGTAGTTGAGAGGGATAAAATGAGAGTGAGAGAAGTAAGGAATAAGAAAATAAGTGAGGATTGGAATTGTAGGGAAGGAAGAGAATATATTGAGTAATTGAGGAGATTGAAGTGGTGGAGATGGAGGCTAATTATTAGGAAAGCAGGAAAAGGAGGATTTTGCTGGCTGTAGTTGGGAGAGAGGGCAACATGGCATAACATTTGAGTACACATATAGCGCAAAGCGGACAGCACGCCCTAACAGGGAGCGCGCAAGATTCAACAAGAACCCTGTCCTTTGTGGAACTCGCGCAAGATTAAAAATTTCCAAAAAAACTCTTGTATTGTGTTTTTACAAATGCTTGGACTTTTTGAAGATTTTTGGATGGCAAGGTTATGGGATTAAGGCCACAGCCCCAGTTTAATCTTCAGTTTATTGCCACACACAGCGCTAGGATTCAGCCATGGTTATCATTAATGACCAGATCATGGGTTTCGAAAAACATGACAGATTGTTTTTTTTGACAGATTTCAACAAATCTTGATGCAAATCAGTCCAAGCATTTAGAAAAACACAATAGGTCAGTTACTCAACCACTGGCCACCGGTGGGGTGCGGGAGTACATGGAAAAATCTAGCCCTTCGGCCGGTCTATCAGGCGTGTCCAATTTCGTCTAGGAAGGTGGGGAAATTTGAGGGTAAGATTTTCCCTCCAAGAAGGTTCCCAGCTTCCATCCAGGCTAAAGTCCGTCCTTTGAAGGCTTGCGATCCGCAGGAGGAGTTACTGCCCTTGCTTCTTTCTCCGGGGAATCATCAAACATCCGCGTACACAATTGCCCGATTTGTTTCACTACTCCGAGCCACATGGAGATGATCACCTGGCTGATACCTTCACAGCCATCTATGGAGGCTTTACTTTGGTGGCGCGAAAGGCTAAGTACAAAATGGGCGGTGGTCAGCTTTGGGTTTTTCTCTGCGCAATCTGTGTTTTTTTCTTCTTTCTTCCTTGTTTTGCTCTCCAGGCTCTAGGCTGGTGCATACAACATCAGCGACATTTTATTGAACATCTCGCAACCAAGCCGCTCGGAGACGTCAGCAACCACAGGATTGTGAAATATCCATTTGAAGCAACCTGGCGCCCATTACCAATCACAATCCGTCCATCCGGCTTGGTTCCTGGGCAGATAATCCCTGTACAGGAGAAGCACCAACAAACGCAAATCGCAATTTACATGCATGTTATTAAGTATGTACATCATGAGGTTGTGTGCTTGTTTCGTAGCCATGTACCGGTTTGATTCGAGCTCATTCGATTCCTGCCATGCTGCTGCTGGGCCACAAAATGTAAATACATATTGATTTATTTATGTATCGTATCAATAAGCGATCTGAACGCTCTCTGAATATGTGAGCTTAGCGCGCTGCAGGATACATCATACAGTCTATACGAGGATACATTACCTACCCGAGGGTACATAGTCTATTACTTAGTGGTACTAGGACCGTGGTCGTCGTTGACCAAAGGCTGGAAATTATTTTCTAAGATTCAACAAGGGATTATTTAAGGGTAGCGTAGTAGAAAATAGCTAACAACATCTGGTTTATCTGGAATTCATAAACATGTATCACTCCGCCGGATGACCACTTCGTCGGGCGTGACAACTGGTGTAAGCTGCTTCACTAATGATCTTTCCAAGCAAGAAGCTTTCATCCCTGAGCATTGAATCGGACGACCCGGAAACATCAGACCGTTTCATATGCCCATAGCCCCCACTCAGTCTCCATCCGTCTCATCTTCCTCGCCCAGCACAGTCACTGCATTACCCTCTGTCACTCTCCCTCGGGCCTCAGCTACATAAATATTTAGTTGCGATCCATTGATAATTCTCATCGAGGCTGCTTTCAAAACACACTGCGCCTGTCAGTGTTGTCGCTCCCGATCCCCCTGCCGTGCAAACGTCTTCTATAGTTTTAGTTCAAACTTCATCGTCAGCTGAGAAACAGTCCTAAGGGCAACATCAAATTCATTGGACCTTAAGCCACCTAGAGCTCGAGCGTATTTATCTCCAAGCACGCCTATCTATTGACTTCCAAGCAAAACGTCCATGCCCCCCGGGCCCCTAGTCATCATGACCTGGGACTATTAAAGCCTCTATTATCTTCTCAGCCCCCCCCCACCAAGTCATATCACCTTTTCCTACCACCTCCAGCTCTCATTTACACAATCCACTTGACCAATAAACCAAGTCCCATCATGAGATCCCCGATCCAAGAAGCTGGCTCTCTCTGCGAATACCATTGGCTATTCTCAGACGAACTACCCGAAGAATCCCTCCCCCTCTTCTTCCCCAGAGTGCTTAACTGTCAGTTGCTTTCCTCGGCGCGTAATTATAAGCCCCCTCCCCCTCCATTTTAAGAGTGACTAATCATTCCTTTGCACAATTCTGCCATTCATCAATTGTTGTTTGAAAGTTGGCCAGTCACCCACTCCGTCTTCACAGGGCACGCCATTTCAACCTCGGCCAATGTTCAGACGTGAACAGTCCTACGGAGAGCAGAGCAGTCCGGTCTACGACCCAAAGAACTGCCCGCCCTACTATTCTATTGAAGATGAGTCTGCTCCCCGACATTCGTCCGATTCCATCGCCAGCCCAGGTTATCTGCATCCCCTAGAAGACCTGCCGCTAGGAGCCAGTCAAGGCCTCAAGAGACAGATCGAGACATCTCATGAAGATGATGACCATACGCGCAAGTATTTGCGACTCTCAGAAACGCGACCGAGCAATATCATCGAGTCTATTGCTTCTGACGCGTCAGTAGACTTCACGCCTTCAAGAACGGCGTCGCCTTCATTTCAGTTCTCCGGTCCACTGAGTGGTCCAAGCTACTCGAGCTTCGATCATCTACTAGAAGCCCAAAGCTTACGGGCTCAACTTGCGGTCAGTGAGTCAAGGAATGCACAATGCATGGTCGACCTAGCAGACTCGAGAGTCTGCATCGATTTCTTGCTCAACGAACTGCGCAGGGTGATTGCATCAGGCGCCTCAGATCGCCCAATGCCGGAAAAAGTCCAGCGGATAATCAGGAACACCCAAAGCCGCGTCCCCCGAGTCTCGCCCGACATCTCTCACCCGACCGCGTCCTTGTCCCCTCGGCATGCTCCATCACCCACCTTACCTGAAACAATCTGGAATGAGGACTTCGATCCGAGGAATCCGTACTCGTACTACTTTTCTGAACAGTCGATGGTAGGTCCCTCTACACAACTTGGGCCAGGTCCAGCGTCTCTCCCGACCTCTTCGCAAATGGCACCCGCAAGCTTTCACAGCTTTGGATCGTTCCCGCCCATCGGTCAAGGACGTTCCTCGAATGGTTTTACTGAAATGTCCCGGGTGGCTTCTGAAGAATTCACAGGTCAATCATCTTACTCTCTAGCGCAGCCACGACGAAATCCTCAGCCCGATAGAAGCCACTTAGTGCCTGATCCTAGTCATGCCCGCCTGGAATCTTACCTAAGCCTCTATTATACTGCTCCACGTCCGATGGATACATTCGAGGAAAACCGCGGTAATTTGGGCACTCGGAATTATGAACTGCCAGCCCACATGTGAAACTCAAATGCTTGTATCTTACGACCGATTCGCGCCGTTTGATCTTTTTTAACCTTCGCAGCCGACATTCGAACTTCTTTTTTCTGTTTAGTAAATACGTTATGATTAGGGGTTTGTAGTTTAGGGACAATATAGTGTATTAGTATAAATTAAAGTACTCAAATAGATTATCAAAGCCCCGATTATCGTAATGTGTCTTTCCGCCACACACCACAAACTTGACAATCGCCTTTACCGGTGAATGCTCCATGTTTTTAACCAATATAAGAAAGATGGTAGCAGGCTTATTCCCTTAAGGTGGGAACGCACTGCGATGTGCCCTTCCATAGAGAGTTTAAGTATGCTAAAAAAATATCTACTAAAGATTAACAACTTAATTGTTGCCTTGAAGCTTCAAACGACAACGCTGCTAGTTTCGCAGTGATTTCTTACTTGCCTCCACAATTACTCCTCGTTTTGGCCACCCCAATCTCGTTGAGCATATTTAATAGAGAAAAGGTTAAACGCTTGGAAGCAACTAAAATATCTAATTACTAATCCAAGTAACTTTCTAGAAACAGCTGGACATATAAAGAGAAGCAGGAAAACCCAACATGTCAGCTGCTAGTGGCGTAAGCGCTGTTCTCCTTCTATAAAACACACTGATGCCTGTATGAAGGTTAAGTTAGACCTAGTCAAGTGGCTGCAATGAAGAAGCAATAGAAGAAGATAAGACAGAGAAAATGAATTCTTTGATAGGTGTATTAAATATGATATATTGGATCAGTCTTGCATGATTCTAGGTTGTGTAACTACTGCTTGATACACATTGCTAGCCATCCATGTGATTCTTCAAGAATTGGAGGCAATACATCATCATCACAATCACACAAGCATACATATCAGATGTAGTCAACATTAGGCAATGTGTAGTTAACACAACTGTCAATCAGCTGTTGCATCAGCCTGCTGTGATGCCTGGGCCTCCAAGTTTGAGCTTGCGGTTTGCTGCAACAGCCGCAGCGACAGACCCTATTTATGATGCAACAGGCCCTCATCTGATGTAACAGATGGCTAATATGCCACCTGCAGTAAGTACACAGCTCTCTTAGGCTCTCTTACCCTCTTCCATCCCACAATGCAGAACTTGCAAAACACATGGGGCACTTCCACCGGCCCGTGGGTAAATCCCAACCCTTCTCAAGATATCAGCCACATGATAGAGCTAGCTTTGGACTGACAAGATGCTAAGCACCAAGAAAACATGGCAAAGTTGACCAAGCAACTTGAGGAAAAATTTCAGCTCCAAAAAGAAGAATCTGACCAGAGGCCAGTCCACAAAAAGAGTTGGAGCCGCTTCCTCTATTTGTCCTAAGGAGAAGAAGTCTACGGAAAGTAAGGCTGCTCAATCTACAACACCTTGTCTGCCCCTCCCCACAGTGTCAATATTACCCCCAAGAAAAAATACAAAGGACAACTCAAGTCTGTCCAAGAAAGGATTTGCAAAACAAAGGGCCCATCACCCAAACAACATCCACAACAGTTGCAGACTAGCAACTTTCCACCAGAATTCAACACAACTAAGTTGAGGTTCATGATAAAATATATTCCTTTTTTGATGATCCAGACTAATAAGTGCTTTACAGAATGCAATGTTCATTCAAATAAAGATCCTTTGGGGTCTACCGTCTCCTCAAGGCAGTTGGCTGTCCCCAAGGAGCCCAATTTACGGTGCCTTCAAGAATTCTACAACCACTTTACCAACATCAACCAGGTCCAATCAGCAGCTTCTTTGATCCAATTTCCTGGTCTCATCAGACCAAGCAATTTTGTATTTTTCAGGGACGCCAAAGCCGGTTGCATCAAATATGGAAAGTCTGTAATACTTATTCCAGACAGCCAGGTTTGGTATTCCTGTGGACTGCTGACCCATCTTGGGATGCAAGTTTGGTGTCCAAACCTCAACAAGGATGAATCCTCACTTTACAACACAGCCTTTTGCATTTTTGCCATTACCTCCTTCCAAGAAATGGTGGTTTCTCATCCCTAAAAATATCTCAACATCAACCCAAAGATGGTATCTGAGACCAATTTTTTTGATTCAAGCCTACAAACATTACATACACTTTGTTGTCTTCAATAATTACAAAAAAGAAAAGAAGGAAAGTGTTAAACTCCAGAAGGATTCAGAAAAGAGGAAACAAAAGAAGAACCAAGAGCATGTAAGTTTTTTTCTTTCAATCTCTTATTCTAAAAATCTCTGACCAATTAGTTCCTAAAACATCTGAGAGACAATTGTTTGAAATTTGCAAAGGACAACAAACTATGTCAGCACTAAATTGAATTTCTAAAGCCTGTTGGTTCCCCCAGGCATGACAAGTAATCTAAACAGGGGAAATACAGGAAGATCAAGACTCTTCCTTACCACTCAGAAAACATTGGAAAGCTCATGCATAGATAAGATAGCGTCATGAAGGATGCAAGTATGCAAGACCCTAGCCACAAGCGCTGAGTTTGTTGATTACCCAGAGAGCCTATCATGTCCGACTTCAAGATGGCACCAACAATGTTGGCTCTTGAATTTTATGATCCGGCATGGTTCAAGAAGCTCACCCCGCGGCAAAAAGAAATGATCCCTAAGATTTCTAAAGTAGCCTTCCTACCCAATTATAAAAACTCCCTCTTGCCAAAAGGCCAAACACATCCTGACAAAAAGGTTGCTGACAGCAACTTCAACTAACCTTACCTTGACATAGACGCCACAGCTTATGGACTTCTTGACAAAAATTATGATGATTTATCTGACAACAAAGACAACAGAAATGATGGCAAGGACAGCAAAGGCAAAGGAATAAATTTTCAGCAAGAAAGCAAGGCATATGAAGGCAATTGCTATTCTGTAGGTGACGCGGGTGAGATTTATGATCAAAAGGATTAATTGGGTGAGGAAGAAAGTTCAAATGATGGCAAGGATCACAATGAAAGCAAGGATGACAATGACAGAAAGGATGACTATGAAGACAATGAGGTGAATTCTCAGTGTCAGCTTGCTACTAGTTCAGAGACAACCTGACTAGAACAAAATAAAAAATATATTATTACTCATTTAATAAAAGGTAATAAATGAATAATAGGGGGTATCAAATATGACCAAATCCACAATTAAAACCCGTTGATTAGAAATTGCCAAATCCACGATTTCTAATCAACGGGTTTTCAAAACAGGGTAGCTAAAAAGCAAACGGGTTTTGAAAACACCAATATCAAAAAAACCCTGGTATTTCATCCAAATCCGTCACTTCCTAATCCGTAATTTTCCACCTCATCACACCTCACCTGAACAAAGCAATGATCACACCTCTTGGAGATGTCTTCAGGTTAGAATCCAACCAACATTTTCCAGCCAACTTGATCCTACTCAGCTCATCCAAACACGCCTGGTCACTCCTATCCACCTTCAACTTTGGTCCAAAAATTGATCTCACACTCAAAGTCAAACTGATAGGAAACGGTTAGTTGCGTTACTCTCTGAGCTTACAGCATTAGGAGATGTTTTACCAATCTATCAATCCTTTGGCCCTTCTCAATCACAGAACCCCAAGGTGATTGTGCTCATCAAAGAATTTTCCCAAATTCCCAATCACGAGCTCATTGCTGCCCTTGAAGATGCCATCAAGGCCGGCTGGCAATACCCTCGATCTGATCTCATGTTCTGGATCCCTGTTCTCAATTGGTTTGAATACTACTTGGAATGTCACCGAAACCTTACCTTGTGAAACACTACTGGTAGTCATGAAACAACTCAGGTCAGATTTGATAGAAATCAGACCGTTCTGGGAAACTCTTTGACCGGAGTCGGAAATGCGGCGTCAGGGGCGATGCAACCAACATTGATCTCAAGGTTTCTCTTCCTCCTTCTCAACCTTTCATAGTATTAGTCGGCCATCTTGTCTATTCATTGGCCTTCTGTGACAGTGTACTAACATACACGGAATACTCATTGTTTTTCTCATCTATTCTCTCTAACCACTCGTAGAAAGCTTACCGGAAAGCAGCTATTTGCTGGCACCCAGACAAGTTTAGTTTCATGAACCACCTGAATCAATCCTTTGGCTCTAACTCATCATCACTTTGATCTAACTACTATCAGGAACCCGGGAGACAAAGAAACCCAGAAGAAATTTGTCTCTGAGCGAGGGGCGGGCGCCGCCGACCCGACTTGACTTACCGGCTTGGATCCCAGCCCACCCCACGCATCCCGATGGGTGACCGTCTCTGAGATTGACGAGGCTGAGGTAGCGTCAATTGACAGGCTGACCATCCGTGGAGGCATGGAGCCCAAGGATGAACGGACCCCACTGACGCACGCCGGGCTACCCAAGCAACGCTCGCCCAACTACGGCGCTGTCAGTCCGTCTGGAACCATGATCCCCAAAGACCGGCTAGCCTCGGACTCGACAATCAATTCAGACCTGACTACCATGCTGGGACTATTTAAAAGAACGGATGGAGCTGAGGGTCCAGCCAAGCGTCAGATCCGGGTTTGGGCCCTTGGCCGGCTCTCCTTCTGGGTGGCCTACTATCTTATCATTGCCCCACTCATGTTGGCTGCCTGTCTACTCTGCTGGTTCTTTGTCGTGACAATCCCGATGGCCAAGTTACTCTGGGTACTTGTCCAACAAATTGGTACCGAGCCTCTTGCGCTCCACTTTAGGTCCCCTCCGACGTACATTGACCTCCACCAGGTCAAAATTGGCCTGGCATCTGGTCACGAAGAACAACAAGAACAGCATCACGACGGCCAGGCCAATACGGAGGCCGGCCATTTGGAGAATAACCCCCACCGCCGTCGGCTTAGTAGTCGGCTCCCGCTGTGGAACTACTCTAAGGCCAGAATAGAGCTTGGAAGGGATATGTATAACTACACTAGTACTAATGTAAGTTAAGACAAAGGTGCTGATATAAGAGCTGCCTTCCTGACTAATGCTGATGGGGAAGAGTGTAACACTAAGAATAAAATAAAAGGTGTGACTTTTCTATTTTAATCTTAGACTGACTAGTACTTATAAGCTGACTACTATTACCTCTGAGGTATGGGGAGTTGGGGAGTAGTTTTGAGGAAAAAATGGTTGTGCAAAAGGGTTTAAATGGCAAGGATATCTAAAAATGTCTAGGTAAGAAGTGTCTTTTGATGAAATTGAATCTAATATTTGGGGTAAAAGGTCATACAGGTTGTATGGGGTAGAAATTGCATGGTGGTAATACTACAACAGAGTGGAGTATATATGTGTAAAGGCCCTTCAAGAGAGGAACAAATGATGAGCACAGTATTACAAGATATGATGATGAGCAATGACCACAATAGTAATAGTGATGAGCAAAAGACTAAAAGTGCAATAGTGAAGTGAATGTATGTAGTAATGATGAGCATGTGTTTGTAGATTATGTAACATGTTTTATTTACTGAAATAATAATGACTTGGATGATGTAAGCCAAAAGGAAAATAAAAGAAAAGAATGTACCTATGAAAACTATGAATGTTAATAACTTCTGATCCAAAAGGAAATCAAGTATGGTTTGAGTGAGTGACTAGGGGTAAAATAAGGTGTAAAATCTGAATCTGGAATAATAATGATGGATATATGGATGGAATATAAGATGTAGAAAGAATGATGTGAGAAGGAACAGGGTTACCACACCGCCCCAGCTCAAGCCTGGTCAACCAGCACCGAAGCACTCCAAGAAATCGTTGTCCAAGAGTTGAGCCAAAGGTCGTCTGGTAAGTGGGAAAGCAAAGGTACTTTTATGCACATACAAAGCATTGGGATTACAGTACCACGAGTACACCGTTGATGGTGTCAATATCATGTTCATCATCCTCATCCCTTTTGTCATTTTTGTCATCCTTGACTTCTTCTTCCTGGCCCCTCTCAAACTAGAAGGATTTCTTGGTGTTCTGTCCTCACAGATCGTGCTTTTTGTGATGGCCTTACTGAGTGTGATTCCATTATCATACTTTATTGGGATGGCTGTGGCCTCAATCTCAGCGCAGTCATCGATTGGGATGGGTGCGGTGATTAATGCGACCTTTGGCTCAGTGATCAAGATCATCCTCTATTCTATTGCACTTACCAAAGGTAAGGGCAAGCTTGTCAAACGTTACCTCATCGGATCCGTCCTTGCAGGCTTCCTCCTCCTCCCCAGTCTCTCCATGATTGGTGGGTCGTTCAAGAGGAAAGAACAGAGATTTAACGCCCGTTCTGCAGGTTTCACCTCGACTATGCTCATCATGGCTATCATCGGAACTCTAACTCCTACTCTATTCTACGAGATCTATGGCACCGTATGTTCTCCGCATCCCTTCCGTTATCTGAAGACATTTTAACGTTCATTCCTTTGCTTTTTCTAGTTTCAGCTTACTTGTTCAGGATGTCCAGATGATCTCGATAATCCAGGACTGATCTCTCAGGATAAAGTCTGGAAATGTAAATCGTGTAGATATGAACATCTCAGCCCAGTTAGCAATAGCTTTTATCAATCTTCAGTCAAAGGGTTATTGTATTATTGTGCTGGCTTACTCGTCCTGGTTAGTGATTCAATTTCCAAGTGGATGGAAGGATATTACTACTCAGCAACAGACAATCAAACATGACTTGGACTCATCCGTTGCACCCTCGAGTCCTAAAAATACCACACCTGATCTGCGACACAGTCCATCCCTAGCCCCAGGTTCAGGCATTCAACCCAGTCCAGCTAACGCTACCACTTCTACCACCTTCTTTCTCAGACTCCCTGGTTTTTATGAGAACACAAAGCAAAAAGGAAAGATGATGAAAGAGGCATGGGGAATTCTGAGCTCAACGTTAGATGTCCAAACTGCAATGAAAGAGGAAGTTGCTCATCCCTAAATAGCTTGATTTTTTCCCCCTTCTACAACAGAATTCTTTGGCCTCTGAACCCAACCTACCGCAAGATCCGCTGCCCACCCTCTCCCCAATCCAAGCTGATGTGCCGCTGACTGTTCAAAGATCAAGTACAAACTGTAACATCAATTGGCAATGTGCTATTCCTCTTGGTCTAGAACAGTCACAGCACATTAGTAAGGAGCAAGGGGGGGAGCAATCTTTGGCCTCTGAACCCAACCTACCGCAAGACCCGCTGTCCAACCTCTCCCCAATCCAAGCTGATGTGCCGCTGACTGCTCAAAGATCAAGTACGAACTGTAACATCCATTGGAGATGTGCTATTCCTCTTGGTCTAGAACAGTCACAGCACATTAGTGAGGAGCAAGGAGGGGATGATTCTTGCCACCAGGAGCCGCTGTCACCTTCCTTTTCAACGTACAATTTGGATTCAGATAGCACCTTCGCAGACGCTGGCTCCACCAACAATGAAAGTAGTGACAACAATTCAGAATCATCCAATTTCTCCTTAAAGAAAGTCAAACTCAGAATGTGTAACATGCAATGTTTCAATTGATTTTTTGGGTGCAAACAAAGCCAAAAAAGGTGGACTATTTGAATAAATTTGCCAAGCGTTCAATCTCTTCTGTACTCTTCCCATGAGCCACACACTGAGTCACCAGGTCATACTTCTTACCGATGTGCTCCTGACAAGCCAAACGTTCCATCTTGGCCATCTCAAACCTTTGGTCCTTATCCTTCTCCTCCCTTTCCCAGTCTAATTTCCTCTTGTCTAATTTTATTCCATGTTCCCACTTCTTTTCCTCTAATTTAATTCCATGATCCCACTTCTTCTCCTCAAGTTCAATTGAGTGGTTGAATTTCTTTTCCTCCAACTCGACCCCCTTATTATCGTTGTTGACCTGTCGTTCAAACTTCAACATCTCAAAACTGGGGCTGTCTCGAGCCACTTGTGCCTTTCCTAATAAAGAATTAAGTTGAAGAAGCATGTCAGTTAAATAAAATAGGAACAAGGATTACATCTCCAACTGGCCTGCATCCCTCTTCAACGCATACTCTTCATATTGAGAAAAAGGATTGGGGGTGTTGGGCCCTGAGGTTGATTGGCTCTTAGGATTGATATTGGCACTGTTGGATGCCCTTTGCTTGTCCTTGGGTGTTTGAGTTGGCAACGGTTTATTTGAATTCACAGGAGAATCCAATGCAGCGTTGTTAGGTGTCAAAGTGGTGCATGATTTGTTTTTCTTCTTCTTGCAGGGTGACTGTGTATCTTCTTGAGCATCAGATGGACAGTAATCCTCAGAATCACTTGTGTCAAGGGCCCTATCTTCGGAATTGAGGGAATCCACAGCCCTTTGATAGCGCTTAGATGATTTAACCTTTCCACTAGGACAAATACTTGCTTCCTTTCCTTGCTAATGTCAAACATAGGAAGAAATGGGGCTTTAGCTAATCAATCAAACAACAGTGATTAATTGATCAAATAACAAACCAGGATTGCCGCTTCATTTTCATCTGACGGATTGTCACAAACACTGGCAGGTCCAACTCTTTCCTAAATTGTTTAGTGAGGTCAATTGTTTGAAGAAGAAATGGCATAAGTGATAAAAAGAAATTCAAACACACCCCTTCACTGTCCCTGCCTCCTTCAGACCTATTCTCATTTGTTTCTAAAGGTTCCAAGATTGCTGACTAATTCATCACGTATAAAAAATATTGGACATATTAGCAATTATCAAAAAAGAGAATGAAACAACTGATTGATCTTACAACTGGAGCCCCACAGTTATTGGAATCCACAGATACATTATCTGAGTCATCTTTCTCAACATTTTCGTCCAAGTTGTTGTCCTTGGTACCAGAAGAGTCAGAGCTCTCATCACTGTTTTGAGCATTGACTTTGTACAAGGGCGTCACAAACGGTTTCTTCCCCATCAGCTGATGCATAGCATGGAAATGTGGACACATTTTGTCGAGCTTCTCGTCAATGGTGATAATTCCTGCCAATCGGTCTTCATTGGTGAGTCCAAAGCCAGTGGAGAGGGATTGGGTATGTGTTTTCTTGTACTTGTCCTTGTAGCTGTTAAAACAATCTTTCATCTGCCTGGGGGTTAGATTGATTTGTGAAGGGGATTGATTTCTCAGATTGATTGCCATAAGCTCGAATCCGTTAATCTTCCCTTTGGCTGGCATTCCAACCGCCGGTGCCTTACCAGTTCCAAAGCACAAATCATAATTCTTTTGGATTTTGAGCCAGTCAATGATTATGAGGAAGTTGTCCTTCTTTAGGTGAGAAGAAGTTTTTCCGGTTGTATCATTGTCAGAGACATTTTGTGCTCGCTTCTTGATGGGTTTCTTCCTGCGTGCTGACTTCTTTGGTATCACTTTTCCTTTTCTGGTGATGAATTTATTTGTTTTTTTGATAGGCATCGTTCTGGGATCAGGGAATGATTGATTAATGTTTTTTCTGCAAGCAAGTTTATAATTGACTAAACTTACCAAATTTTGAGGAAAACTGAAGAACAAGTTTGGGTTTGTGATTGGGTGGAGTTGTATCGGCAACAATTGATTGTTGGTTGGGGTTGAATCATGGAGGATTATTGATTGTATTGGGGTTGTATATTTGGCAAGTTTGGATCCTGAGTTGTGATTGGTTGAAATGTGGAGGATTGTGGTTTTTGTAATTATATTGGGGTTTTTGTTGTTGATACTTGACACGTCTAGTGCAAATAATGGCATTATTTGGAATTTTTATCCACTGGTTTCATAATTGTGGATTTTGTGAAACCCGTTGATTAGATAATTGTGGATTTGGTCATATTTGATACCCCCTAATAGGGGGTATCAAATATGACCAAACCCCCAATTAAAACCAGTGAATTAGGTTTTTCAACAAAATTTCACTTTTGAGAGTTTTGAATCATTTTATATTGATATCCATTGTATTTAAAAATGGTGGATTTTCAAAACCAGTTGATTAGATGATGGTGGATTTGGTCATATTTGATACCCCCTAATAATAAGATAAAACAACATAAAAAAGAAATATGTAAATAATAAATACATTACTATATAGTAACATAATAATAAATAGATAAATACAATAATAAATATAAAACAATGAATAGTTTAATAAGTAATTAGATAAGTAAAAATATTATTACATAATCTCGAAGAGTGTGTAAAATAACTTAGGGTACTTCAGCAAACTTAAAACTGCTAGTAGTAAAACAACTTAAAAGAATATTACTGCTAAGCACTGAAATAATTATTAGATATTAAAATATAGAATAAACCGAATAAATACATATGCTAAACCACAAAATAATAATGTATTTAAATAAGAAAAGTATAATATAAATACATATAACAGAAATGATGTAATTTAAATACATATGCAATACTAGTGACAGGACTATAATATTAAATTACATGCAAGCCACACTAAGGATGAGTAAGAGGAACAAAGACCTCAAACAAAGGGAAGGAAAAAAAATGAGAACCTCTGAAAAATAATAATTGAACTACTGTTCAAAATAAATATAAAACATCCTTAGTGGGCAAATGTCTGTTGACAGATCTCTGCAGTCATGCATAAAAGAATCTGAATCTGTGATTTATTCCAGAAAAGAAACTGACACACTGAGAAGGAAACATTAGAAATGATAATGAGAAGGAATTCAGGAAGAGAGAAGACACTACAAACATAATGTACTTTACCGGCATGCATAGCAGTCCAACTTCCATGTATAGCAGTTGCTCATATAGCAGTTGCGTTTTTTATTATTATTATTGTTGGTGAATTTTATGAATTCACACAGCAATATTTCATATTTATATCATTCAGGTTTCTCAAAATAGTCATTTGAGAATTTACAGTATTGTTACCCTTGGGATCATGTGGGTAGAATTCCAGATGAGGTGCTACCAGTGGATTGGCAAGTTCCTGCATCAAATTGAAACAACATCAGAGACCTGAAGTGCAATCCACTCCAGCATGACTAAGGCAAACAAACACGCAAAACTATACTCCGGACACTCAATGCAAAAGTCCTGTTGCATAAAACCAATTGAATTTCAGATGGTTCAATTTTCATCATAGATTGCAAACTCTTCCTGAATCTTCTGATAGTGCCCCAATGAGCGAGATTGACATGGCACAAGGTTAGAATGCTGCGTAGATGGTTATACATTTGACAAGACATGATGGTGTGCAATTGCCCCAGAATGAGGGTAGCTACCAGATGCTGTATCAAAATGCATCAATCATATCAGCCCCCTATGAGCTCTATGGTAACTCTTTGGTCCACATTAAGCAATAAACATAATTACTGACCTCTTTTTTTCAAAAAGGGTACCACAGTGAATTAGCAGGAACCCTATAGAACATTTTTTGGGGAAATTCATCAGAAATAATGGTATGAGTGCACACATCCTCTGGTGATTCAATGTCATCAACATGGTGCAAGGGCTCATCAACCCATGACCAATCTTCCAGGGCCAGACTGGTATAACTTTCAGCATCAGATTCATCTGGATTATAGCCAAATTCGGCTGGATCCATTCCAATGATATCTTCATCTTCTGACCCGACTTCATGGATATCTTCTTGGTTCTCATAAGATTCATCAATATAATCAGCAGGAGAGGAAAATTGGTCCTTTAAATCAACATGAGAATGTGGTGATGAATCCCTGGCTGATATATTGCAGCCTGGCTGGTGATCCACAGCCAAATTTGCCCATGCATTGATCTGAGCCAATTTGGCCACATGGCGCTGTGGAAATAAAGGCGACCACAGTGACAGAAAAGGTAGGTTGCCCTTCTTCCTGGTTGGTTCCGGTGATTCTTTGATTTCCTCTGCGGGATAAACAACTGTTAGTGTATAGTTAACTGGATTCCCTGCAACACCTTATACTCAGCAAGGGGACCGTTCCTCTTGCGTTTGTCTTCCTGATGTTTCCCTTCACAGTTCCACCTGTCTGCACACGCTGAGAGTCACTGAGAGAGTTCTAAAGTAAAAAGTGATTTCCTATATGCGCTGTAGTTGATAGCTCTCTACTTTGATGATAAGATAAGATCCCGCAACCCTGGTACAACACTCTATTTATACAACGCTCCCCCCAGTCCTGACCTGCAATCCCCGGTACCATCCCTGGAGCCCTACTTTCCCGTCTCCTCAATCCCGCATCGCACCACAGCCTGTCCCCAACTACTATACCCCGTTGACCCCTGCAGTTTTCTGTTGCTCCCCTGTGCACGACTCCGCTCCTTCTGCCCCCACTCTGCTTGCGGGCCTGGTGCCCCGAACCCCGTGGTTCCACCCGGTCCCCTACGTCACGCATACTGAAGCGGCCTTTGTCCGCTCAACTGATCGACCGCACCAACTATAGAATGTCACATGCTGCGCCCTCGTGCTTTTCCCCGCCAAATGTCTGATGACATTTGGTAAGTACCCCCCTTACCTCAGCCTCAGCCTGCCGCTGAGCCCGTGGCTGCGGGCTCAGCTTCAGTGCTGCACCTCCTGTATATAAGTTCTCCCACAGTGCGCACTTTTCAAGTGACCTTTCATACTGCCCAGTTTGCATGTGCGTGAACCACCACAGATGAGGTAATGGTATAATTGGGTTCCATATGTGTTGGGGAGTGATTCAAAACCTGGGGTGAAATGAGATGAGATATTTGTCAGTCCAGAAGGGTAAATATTCTGAAGATATGTTGCAATTGATGGCTACTTATCTGGATAGTTCATCATAAATTTGTTTGTATTAAACTTAATGTAGATGATGATTAATATGAGCAAGAAAACCAGGGCCAGCTGAGGATAAGTGACCCTTTGTAGTGATGAGGGAGGTTGATATGTCCCCATGATCAGGCCCAAATTCCTGCGGAATCTGATGCGCAATGCACAGCTTGTGTTGTACTCCGGCTGGAGCCAACCGGAGAGCCTCACTCAAACTCAATCCAAGACATCCACCTCACTCAAACTCCCCCGCCCCCAAAATTTTAATATCCCCCTCACTCAACCTCCCCCCTCCCCACAACAATTCCACTTGACACATCCCCTTCAATCAACACATCCCCTTCTTTCAAACAAACCCCCCTTGGCAAAAACATTCAATATTAATTTTAAATCAATCTCCGGCCACCTCTCAATCTGTATACAATATCCCCCCCCTCACGCAATATCCCCCACACCTGTGATGACAGCAGAAACGCTGTGAGCTACGACGAACAGTGAGACAACGCTCAGGTGGAGGCACACCTGAAGACAACGGGATGAAGGTGAGTGAGTTGATGATTGTAAATAAACAAGAATGGATGAATGGAATGACTACAAACCTGTGATGACAGCAGAAACGCTGTGAGCTACGACAAACAGTGAGACAACGCTCAGGTGGAGGCACACCTGATACAGTAAAGACACACGAGTGAGAAGATAGACCAAGTGAGGATAGATGAGAGAAAAAAATGTAGGCATACCTGAAGACAACGGGATGAAGGTGAGTGAGTTGATGATTGTAAATAAACAAGAAGAGACACCAGGAAAAATCAATTGTCACTAGACTACATGTGAAATCAGCCTAGGTTCAATGAGCTGCCCATTAGTAGCACAGGTCGCCTCATGTACAGCCCCTTGTAGGGCACAAAGGGGCCATTGTAGCCTAGTTGGAGCGGACTCAGAGCTAGAACAAAGCTACAGCCATTGTTTCTTGATGTCACCAGACGTCAGGTGACAGTTTATTTTTCCTGGTGAGATGAATAAGGTAAAACGTGGTGGAAAGTAGTTGAGACTATATACATCTAGATTAGGTTTAGAAACTATCATCACTTGGATCCGTCCGCAGCAGGCGGTCCGTCGGCCATGTGCCTCAATAGTCTTGACAGCATCTTTCACTCAGCTCTCACAGAACCACCAAGAGACACTCTCCACACTCCAGTTCCACCCCAGCATCACAACAGCATTTGATAACATCAAGGCTACCTCTGAAACTGAGATCACACCTCCTCGCACTCTCACAAAAATCCCTTTGAGCTGGAGATCTGAAGAATTTGGTGCCTTTGCTCATTGACTAGATCAGATTTATATCAACAAAAAGACCAGCACCAAGGTTTGTCAATTTGTACACAATTTTTCATTGGAGGCTCGTAGGAACACTGCAAATTCATCTCTGTCCCATGGATTCAAAGATGTCCCGCTGTGGAACTACTCAAGGGACAGAATAGAGCTTGGAAGGGAAATGGATGACTACACTAGTATTAATGTAAGTTATACCAAGGGTGCTGGGGTAAAGCTGCCTTCCTGACTAATGCTATGGGGATGAGTGTAACACTAAGAATAAAAATAAAGGTGTGGCTAATTTCTATCTATTCTTAGATGACTAGTACTGATGAGCTTTGCTACTACACTTATAAGGTGGGAGGAATGGAAGAGGGGTGTGAGTGGTAGAAAGTATATAGTATAAAGTATAATGTGGGGCAGGGTTGGCAACTCTGGAGTCAAAGTGGGTCAAGCAAGACAGGGGACAGTCTTCTTATATTGAGGTTCAAGCTGGTATTTATATTTATATATTTCTAAGAGTGATGGTAACTCTACTAAGTTATGTATACTAATTATATGGGATCTGTAATGTTGGTATATGTAGGGGTTAATTTAGTAAGCTATGGGGTCCATAAGGGAACAAGAGGGAGGAACAGGTGTCCTTATATATCTGAGAGAGAAGATGAGCCATCAGGCTAGAGAAAGGAAAATATGACAGATGAAGTAGAATAGACAGTGACACATATGAAATGGTCATGACAGTAACAGATGAGTAGAGTTTATGTATATGATGTAAGATGTTATGTAGTATATAGTGTGTAATATGTATTATGTATCTTGGTTGTGAAATATATCTACTTATAATATGTACTATATTGTATTCTATACCTTGCTTTATACTATAACCTGCTGTATTATTCTGAGTTTGCCTGTAACTCTTGAACTATGAGGAAGTTGGGGGTAGTTGTAGTGAGTGACTAGGGTTAAAATGGGATGTAGAACCTGATTATGAAATAATAATAGTGAATATATGTATGGTTTAGGTTTTATGAGTGATTAATTAGCTATTGAAGATATGGTAATGAAGTGGAATGGATCACCACACCGCGCAATCTACCAGTGAATTGCTATTATGCCAACTACTTATCTACACTTTTGGAGTCTCAGAAAATTCTCCTCAATCCAAAGGATTCCATTGAGATGTCTCACTTACTGACATCCAAATTGGCATTCCAACATGAATTTTCTCTTTTACCCTGTCATGTTGCTCATAAGTAGCTGAGCACATTTGTAGGCCTCATTTCCACCTGATGGTACACTTAGCCTGTATAACACAAAATTCTGGTCAATTACAGTCACCCTCAAGTACAAAGTTGATTCCCTCACATTGCTAGCTCCCCTTTCCTCTTCTGTACTTGGTATATGTTCATCTCCAGGCTCCCTTTGAGATAGTACCGGTACACATGAACTGGATGAACCTGTCCTAAGCGGTAAAGTCAATCAACAGCCTGAATCTCAGTGGCTGGGTTCCAACCAGGCTCCTATATGATGTATTATTAGCTTGTTTGTATTTTTGGTGAAATCAAAAACATTTGTCTCACCATCATGTACACATTCTGAGCACACCGTAAATCAATACCTACCCCAGCAGCTTGGATTGAAGCTAGGAGGACATTGCATTTGTCATCATTCCGAAATCTTTCCAGGTTATCATCGCGCCTTTTAACAGTCTGATCCCCTGTAAGCAAAATCACTTTAATCCGATTCTCCTCAAGAGCCCGTTCAATGCTTCAGTTTTCATCAGAAAAATTGTCTTGGTTATTGCTCATAACAATTCAAAGGTACTCACATCCCCAGAAAGCCAGTAAAGCTGGAAAATATGAAAGCCTTTTTCCTTTCAATTCCTCAAACTCCTTTCAAAAAAACCTTTAGATTATTGACCAGATGGACAATCTTTCCCAAATCCTGTCATTGCCACTCTGGTTGGAAGTGCATCTTGGATCATCCAAACAATGGATGATTGCAAAATTGTTGAAGCATCATCAACTGCCTAAAAAACTCAGATGAATCCCATCTCTCCCCCGCCACACATAGTCGTCCAAAAAGCTGGATAAATGTCTTGTACTACAACCTCTTTGAGATCTCCTCCCATCCTGGACTGAGATTCACAACTACAAACTTTTTGACGTTCTCCGGGAGATTCAACAACACCTCATTGGTTCTCCTCAAGCAGACCGTTTCCATCAGCCAATTCAATGTTACAATTGCTTCTTGAGCTCCAACATTCATATGAGGGACAAGGCATTTCTTCCAGACCCACTCCTGGTTCCAAGGATGAATCTTCAACAGAGTAATCAAACTCTGCAAGTCCGTCAAGCTGTTTTGGACAGGTGTTCCTGTCAAGCAAAGCACAAACTGGCAACAAAGCTTTTGTATACTTTGAGTCCGGTTTGTCAAAGGGTTCCTTATCAAGCTATTCTCACAAATTGAAGTCAGCAAACATTGGATGATTAGTCTGATGCGTAGATCTCACTTACTGTGCTTCATCCAAAACCATCCTGAGCCACATGATGTTCAGAGATTCAACATTAAGCTGGTTTGGATGTTTATTGTTTCCGGACTCTGATCTTCACTCAAGTCATCAAATTGAGTCCAAGGCACAATATAGATATGAACTTGAAGGCAACCTCTTTGCAGGAAGACCACCTGAGGGACATCATGAGTGAGTGAGGATAATGAGGTACAAGGAGCTACAGGTATAATAAATTGTCCAAGACAGAAGGTGGATGACATGCTTGAACAGCAATGGATTATACAATGTTGGTTGTCCTACAAATTGGAACAAATGGAAATGAGCTGGAGGGGACGTTTGTTTTATAAATGTTCCAGCCACGTCAAGCAGGACATCATTGATATCCACAAATCCATGCCTCTTTTTTTTGGTAATTCTGTTTGGCCTCCTGACCTAGGAATTTTTGGCACAGTATGCATATCAAACTGCCAAGCTGTGAAGAACTTGGTTCCTAGTCATCACCTCACAAACTGTTTGCCCCTTGCCCTCCATGAATATTACCGCTCTGTGCAAACATAGATGTGTGAATATCAATGCTCACTGTTTGTACACTTTGAATATCTACATGTCACACAATTTTTGGCTTGATCTTACGTTCAAATATTCAATACACAAGGTTGGATGCCCAAACATTCATCTCAACTGGATTATATGAGATGTAATCATAACCTTGTGGCTATTTTGTAAATAAAAAGCAGGTTTCTAATGATTCAACATCTGTAAGTCCAAACATAAGAATTTGCTCTTTATTTTGCAGAAACCATTAATGAAACTCAAAATCAGTATTTATTTTTTTCCAAACGGCATTTGACTTTCAAAATAGATGATCAAGTTCAACTTGAGCTCAACATAAATTAAGGAAGAAATGTACAATACACTGCAAGAAAAACTCGATCAACTGCCAGCAGTTGACATGTGGCATGCTCCAACAAAGCTGCCATGGTATCTCCACCCATTTACATATGCAGCTGTTTGGCCACAGTCACTGTGCAACATGCACAGTGACTGTGCATTGAAGCTTGGTTGATTCACCCTTTGAGAAAGGTTGGAGTAACACCGCCAGCTTCCTTAGAGTTTCCACATGTCAACTGCAGGCAGTTGAGCCAGTTTTTTTTGCAGTGATACAGGTTGTTGGGGAAAAAATAATGTTATCACACAGTTTGCCAACATTTTGCCTTATGTGATGAAAGATTTCAACTGAAAAATTGTGATTGACTTCCGGTTCACTTTGAGAAAAAGTCCACATAAACATCAGCTATGGCACTCCCTGGGGAGTGCCTCCCAAGCTGCCCTGGTGGATAGATGGTTGAGGTTTTATTGTGGCACAGGTTCCCTTTGCTGTGTTATTTAATCACTACTTAATGATGAGCTCACTACCACAAAAATTGGCTGGGTTGATTTTATTCCAGTTAAAGCAGGATGCACAAGAATTCTACTCAGAATTACAGGAAAACTTCCTTGTGGAAACAAGCTGAAAAGCCTATAGCCTCAACCCAGTCAAGTGTCTGTTTCCTGCATTTGGAAAGCCCACCTCATCTTGCTTGTGTATGTAGATACCTCAGTAGTATTCATATGTGGCTTTTGTGTGTTTGTTGATGAATTCCATGTGCATTTTTGGATTTCTTTGTGCAATGTTACTCAGCTTTCATCTTTGGTATTATAAAAACAACCAAAGGAAGGAAGATCATAAGTTTATATAAGAGAAAGAGAAAGATAGAAAGATTATTCCCAAAAAAGAGCCAGAATTTATTGCCTCTCTAGACTTAAGAAATTGTGTTTTAAGTAACAAAACCCAAGAACTCCTATCCAAGATTTCCTATAAGAGTAACATATTTTAGAACAATAAGAAAAGAAACTAGATTTTACTTTTGATTCCAAACAGAGCTCTCAGTCTTGGAAAATCCCATGTATCCATTCATATCATTCTTACCAAAACCAAAATCATCAATCATTCTCACACTAAAGTTACTATATATTCTTCTTATCTCTCAAATAAATTTAAGGCCACTTATGATCTTTCTTTTAAGGCTTGTGAAACATTAGTTAGACTAGATAAAAATAAAAATCTTCTAGTTTTGTATCCAAAATTAAAAGGATAAACTCAATAAATTTAAACTTGGTTGATATCATCTGATGACATATCAATCCAAGGTAGTAAGCTTGGGTTTATATTTCATTTGATGAGCTTAGACAGTTTTCAATATGGTTGAGTGGATCCCAGTTTAATGTACTGAGGAAATTATACTGGCAGTGTAGAGAGTGTTTACTGGCTCAGATGGGATGATTGGACGTCTTGGGAGTAACTTGAAAACATATCTTCAAAGGACCATGTTCTGACTTGATGTTTGTTCATCATTGTCATTTCCTAGTTTTTGATCATTTTCACCTCCTGTCTTGGTCAGAGGTAGGATCACCTCCGACTCTCTCCAATCTATATAATTTGAGACGTGGCTGAGCAACAGGGGTATGATGAGTTTTTTCCACTGGGCTCGGTGGCGTGGCATCGGCAAAACTCGTGCTCGGGGCAAACAATGACGGAGCAGTTGAGAGACGTCGATCGTTGTAGTCCGATGGCGTCCCAATTGGATACTAGGCCTGAAAATTATCAGGAGCAAGGACCAGTTGGGGAAGCTGGGGCAGGGAAGTGTGTTTCTCCTGGCGGTCGATCGAGATTTTAGTGGCATGTAACTCATGTGTACTTGATGAGGAGTTAATCAGGGGTTCTTCGATTCCAGCAGTGGAGCCTGGAGGCCAGACGTGGCGACTCTTACCACTTGACGCGGCCTGTCTCGGAATCGGCATGTCTCCAGATGGCATAAAATTTCAGGATCATGGATAAATCACATCTATTTATGTACTAAAAGACGTGCCGTAGGAGAGACTATTACCGTAATACGTTTATTGATACTGCTGTCTAGTACGGTGACGAGCATTTCCGATGCTCTGGATCGGCTGGACGCCTTTGTGTCAAGCCGATTATCCGCTAAGGTATGATTACATAAGCAAAAAAAAAACTAAAAAAATAGTATTATCCCATAATTTATTTATTTAAATACATATTTATTTATCTTAATCAACTCACTCCTAAGTCAACATGCCATCTCCTCAACCGAACTACCTCAACCTGAACCAATCAAATCAAACAAGGCAACTCAGAACTCAGAACTCAGAACTCAGGAGGATGAGAGTCATCAGAGCACACGATGGTGTCGCATTCGATTTCACCCAACAGCATCTCGACACCATAGACTGGTAAGTAGAAAGAACTATCCTCTACGCTAAACTAAACTAACGATGACCATCAGTCTGTCTGCCTTCTTCCAACTCATCGCAGCCACCATCCAAATCGATCCCAGCCAGATCATACTCATGAACCCACTTGGATCTCAACTCACTCAGAATCTACTCAACTCAATCATCCATCAACCTAACCAAACAACAACCCAAAACGAAAACCTAAACGAAAACCTAAACGAAAACGAAAACGAAAACTTTAATGAAAATCAAAATCAAAATGATACCCTACTCTACGCCTTCGACAGGCAATTCCTATCAGCCGATCCATCAGAAGCACTCACCGCACTAAGCTGTCAACCAGAACATCTACTCCAACCCAAACCATCACCCTTCAACCCAAACAACACCACCCATCTTCAACCAGATCAGCTCGAGCAACTCTCACTCAACTACCACCACATCGCCACTGACCATCTCCGGACAAGCCTCCTCCTCCTCACTCACGTCCGTGCCCAGAAATCTGCTCTTCAAGTTGCCCTCAACAACCTCGACAAGTGTCGCGAACCCCCTCAGGGCGCACTCGAAGCCTACGAAACCTTTGCCCAACCTCTCGTACAAGACTATGGTCAACTCCTCCAGGCATTCGCTCCCTCCTTTGCCCTCGCCAAGAGAGTTAAGATCCATCCCGCACTCCTACCTACGAATACCCTCATCAAATCTAACTCGACTCCCACTGCTAGTCATTCGGGAAACAATAATACCACCACCACCGGAATGATGAAAGTTAAATATATGGGCGACTATGTGATGGAGGATAAGATATTACAGATTAGGGATAAGTGTCTCAAAGTCTACGGTCAGTCTTCATAGGATCATCCATCAGAATAAGAAAGAAGAAGAAGAAGAAAAAAAAAACTCAAGATCCTTTTTTATCTTTTACAGAGGATTTCCGGAATCGATTTGAGATGATCCGTGCTCGGTCGACCGAAGTGAACGAGGGTGCAGCCAAGCTGAGAGAAGAACTCAGTGGAGGAGATTGCGATCTGGATGATCTATATGAACTCGAGAAGGATGCTGACGAAGGCTTTCGGAGGATCGAGGAGCTGACAGCTCAGATCGGACAAATGACTCGAGAGGGCGATTCGATCGAATGCTTGATCGAATCGTTTACCGAGTTGATCGTACTCGATGAAGATTCAAGAGAGCGAATAGGTTGTTTGATCGAACGCAAGGTCCGGGCTTTCAAAAAAACACACTTTCAAATACATTTTCTTACGTCATTTCCACTTGTTTTTTTTCAGAACTTCTGGCTTCATTATCTCGCCGCTGGTCTGAATCAGATATCCAGGTTACAGAGTATTATCCCAAGCATCGGTATCGAACTTCAGGCTCTAAACACCGATCTGAAAACTCGCACAGATCCGTTTCGTTACCTGGCCCGTCTCAAAGATTTCGTCACAGCTTATGCCTCAACGGTCGTAGAGGTTGTACGAAGACGCGAATATGGTTAGATCTGGATTTTTTCTCCCTTGATGGTAGTTATTTTACTAAATCACCGACGCACAAAACCACATCTTTTTCCGATTTTGCAGCTCGTCATTTGGCGGACTATGCATCAGCTCTCAATAACCTCATCTCGAAACTTGCGAATGATGAACGCAGGCGCAGGGGGGTTTATCACTCTGAATATGCTGGAAGGTTACCCTTTGCAGTCGATGGGCTTGATGACAAGAGTGTGCCGACGATCGAATTTGAGATTCGATACATCGGTGGTGGCGGAGCTATCGTGCCTAAATCAAAGGACACCAGCAAGCCCGCTTCGATCACTGGAGCCGACTTACCCCCTTTGACGAGGGCGGATGTAGACGGTAAGGCGATCAGCTAGACCATCTTGACCCGGCCCGCTTACTCTTCCCCCTCCTGCTCGTCGTAGAGCTTCTTGCTGGATTGCAGAATATCGAGGAATCCCCTGAAAAAGATGAGTACTCCCCTCAAGTCCCTGCCCGAGAGGTCCGACTCCTGGTCGAGAAGCAATTTAGTCGACTTGAAGCTATGGAAAATGCGTTTGCACTTGCTGTCGAAAAATTTGGTGTGTCTTGCATGTATACCCGGCTGACAAGTGAGGCAAAACAACAAATCATCACTCAACATTTTATTCGTTTGCCTGGTTTGTTTGGTTAGTGATGTCAGAAAGTGAATCGTGCATAGCTGGCCAACCTGCCGACGCAGAAGAAGTATCTCAATTGAAGGCTCGGGTAGCTGAACTGGAAGCTGCCCAAGAAAACCTCACGGAACGGCTGCGAGCCGAAAGTACTGCAGCGATCACCGCTTCCCGAAAAGCCCAGCAAGAAACTCAGATACACATTCGGAAAGTTGAAGATCTCAAATTACAGCTGTTGAGCGTCAAGGAAGAGGCTCGGCACGAGAAGGAACGGCTTACTCAGGATCAACAGCCATTGATTACCGAGCTTGCTAATGCCGGCGGGACCATTGCAAGATTGAACGAGCGGATCGGCCAGCTGGAAGACGAACTAAAAGCTCGGACTAAATCGTTACAGGACACCGAAAGACAGGTTACTTCGGCAAGGGTGACGGCAGACGATGCGACTCGCGAGCTGCATGATCTCGAGGCTCGTCATCGAGACCACGTCTCCGACCATGAAATTGTCTTGAACCGACTCCAACAATCGCGCGATCGATGTACAGAGTTAGAAAGGGGGCTTACCGAGTGCCAGAGTCGTAATCAAGTCCTATCCAGTCAAGTTGAGGAGCAAACTGAGCTGGTGGCAAATCGCGCCTCCGAAGCACAAGAGCTCAGGGAACGCTTGGAGAAAGAGATTTCGGAGCTCAAAGCGCGACTGGAAGATGAAAAACAACAAAACTGTAATTTACAGAACAAAGTCACCCAGCAGGAGATTGAGATAGGTCACATCACTCAACAATCCAAACTACATGCGGAAGCTCATACTGCCGCTGAAGCTCGGTGGAAGGAAGAGACTATGACATCTACTTCCTGCTTGGAGAATCATTGTCTCAAAGCTGTCCAGGCGTTGAAAAGCTATCAGGAGGTTCATCGGACTGTCAAAAATAAGATCGCCAACATGCCCCGACCGGGCTCTAGTCAGAAAACGGCTCCGATGACCAGTTCGAGTACTGCCCCTGCTCAAGCGCAACAACAAACAGGTGGAGAAGCTACTAGTTCAGATCACTCGGCTGGCGTTGACTCGGGCTCGAATGGTGCCAAAGAAGGGGAAGAGTTGCCCTCACCTCTGTCTCCCGAGTTCGAGGCCCTCCTTCAAAGTTTGTTGCAATTCGATCCCGATTCGATGGTCGACGTCGTTCAGCAAAAACTCGATCAACTCTCAGGCTCAATTCGTAAATGGATGAAAGACTGCAAAGGATATCGAGAACGGGCCAGTCGATCCCAGGAACAAGCTCAAGTGAAAATCACATTCAGAGAGTCAGTCCATCCTCTACACAGTTCTCACCATCATCCAAGTAAAATAACGTATTCTATAACAGTTTTGCAAAAGGCGACTTGGCCTTATTCTTGCCCACTCGAAATCCCTCGGCGCAAGTCTGGGCAGCTTTCAACGTCAGCTTTCCTCACTACTTCCTGAAAACAAATGAAACGGTGGCTCCTATTATCAAATCTCGTGAGTGGCTGGTAGCTAGAATTGTCTCGCTGACTGAAAAGATGGTCGATCCCAAGGTGAGTTTCGCCAACAAAGCTCATTTCGATGTGCAACAGATGCTGAAATTATTCTGACAATGATTTAAATTTCAGGATCCAGAAACCAATCCATACCAGCTTCCAGCTGGGACGCGATATTTCCTGCTGGAGGTTGAACCCTGGAGTGTCGAGAAAACTTCGCGAAGGATGGCTCATTCGATGATCGGGGCTGACAGTCCTGCCCGACCTAAGATGCAGAGTCAGATGAGATCGACGACTCTTCCTTCGCAAACTGCAGCTCAAGCCTCTCCCCCCTCAATAACGAAAAGACCAAGTTTTGCCATCGAGGCTGTTAATAGTAATAGTAACAATACCACGTCATCTGGTGCTCGAGTTGAAGAGGCGAAAACCGGAGCGTTGGAGACTACTAAACCTTACTCGGGGCTTACCGAATCGCCTTTGAATAATACCCAAGCCAATAATTATACTTCCGATCTCAATCAATCGGAATACACCGTTATCGATCACGCTCCTACTCCTGCGCCACCCGAAGCTTCTTCCGACTCGCCCTTTCGGACCAGTCTGAGTTCATCGATCCTCTCCCACACTAGGGGAGGCCCTTCTGGGCTCTCACTCAGCCTCAAGACTTATCACAGGTCGCCCCTTGGCCCGACACCCCCATCGAGCGATTCCCGTTTGCAGCCGCTGGCCGAGACAGAGGACGCTGGCACGCCGGAATTCAAACCCTCGGAATCTGCCCGCCCGGCATTTCTTGCCAGCCTTTCACTCGCTGGCTCTTCGTCATCCTCTTCAAATCCGCGTCTCAAGCCAAGCAGTTTTCAGCCCCCATCAAAGCCCCGCTCGAGGCCGGTTCCCAAGGCGCATGCGGCCTCGCGCTCCTCGAGTCGCGCGCCGTCAATCGCCTCTTCTGTCAACTTAAACCCTGCCGTCAAGGCCTTACTGACGTCCGGCTCGCCGTCTAGTAAGGGTCCATCCACGGTTTCGACTACCTTTACCTCGATGGAGAAGAACCCCGGCTCAGCCCATCCGTCTCGCTCGTCTAGTGGCGGTGGCGATCCTGATCTCCAACACTACCAACCAGTCGTCGGACTCGCTCAGATCATCAAGCCCCTCTCGGGGGGATCGCCTGGGACGATGAGCAGCGTGATCGAACTGGCTAGACGTCGACTCAGTTTCTCTAGTCCCTCAGCTACCACAGGCCCTCTAGGAGCTGGCGCAAGCGGTAGCCAGAACAGCCTCGGCAGCTCCTCCGGATCGGCCCTCCTCATAAATCATTCTCCGCATACACCCATCAGTAGGGGGATCGAGGGACAGGCTATCACTGATCCGTCGCATTCTCCCTCTCCACGCAACTCCCTCAACCAGCCACATCAATCAACGATGCTTGCCAGTCCTTCATCGTCTGGACCAACTACAGGAGGAGGAGCAGGACTGACCGGATCGGGGTTCTTTGGGGTGTGGAGACGTAGAAAAGAGTCCACCTCGACCGGTATCCCTCCAAACTCCATTCCCCCTCCCCCTTCTTCTTCGTCAATAACCAACACTACCGCCACACCGTCCAATCCTAGTAACCTTCAATCCGTTCATTCTCCTTCTTCGGCCTCCTTCGTCGCCGCTTCTGATTTGCTTAAACGGTTCAGTGCTGGCTCTGGCACTAGTTAGACTCATTCTTCCCCTTGAGTCTGAGAGATGAGCAGCAGGGAGGTGGTGGCGAAATGATGGTTTTTGTTGGTTGGTGCTCTGGATCTGGTTGGTTTATATTCTCTCCATTTTTCCTGTCTGTATAAGTATATATATAAATATGTGCGTGTCTATTCGTATGTGTAAATACGTATGTGGGTATGCTAGCTGAACTTGAACGGGTATGTGTATATATATATATATATCTTTAGGTGTTTATGGACAAAACATGAGATTTACCAGTCTCTCAAGTTCTCTCTCTCTCTCTTCCTCTCTAATACAATTACAATACATACATATTCAATACCTAGCTTGGTCTTTATTTATTTTCCTCAGCACTGATCTAGTAAATTAAGTATGTATGTGTAATGGTATGGTTATATGCAGTTTATTATGTTTGTTGTGCCAAGATGGTGTTAAATTTCTGTGCTGGCTGTTCTCTGTTTTATAGAAATATTACTACTTATGAACATGTTCCTATATACCCTATTGGTTTTACTCTTTTCTCTCTCTCTCTCTCTCTCTCTCCCTCTCTCTCTCTCCCCCTCTCTCTCTCTTTCTCTCTCTCCTCTCTCTCTCTCTCTCTCTCTCTCTCTCTCTCTCTCTCTCTCTCTCTCTCTCTGTCTTTTTATGTATCTGATGCAGGTATTTGTGGTACTGGAACAGAATCAAACTTATACGCCACTGAATCTTGATCTTGTTTTGTTTATGGTGCAGCAAATGAGGCCCCATTTGTTGTGTTATAATTGAGCGTTGTGAATAATGTGGTGTTAATTCTGAGAGTTTTGATCCTGCAAAAATTAAGATTTCAGCTGCGTTCACAATTGATTATGGCACTAACAAAACAAGCAGGGTCTGTAAATAGTCCTTTTTTTTCCGGACCTCATGAGGTCCATCACTTTCATGTGTACTGGTCATACTCTTGAAATAGGAATTAACAGTGTTCTTTTTTTCTGTAGCAGGTACTCTTGGAATACATAGACCAGACGGATAGAACTAGTGAAACTGTTTATTCTGGCCTGTGCCGCAACATTCAATCCTGATGTTGTTTGGTTGCGGTGCTTGATGCGGTTCAGGTTAGCCATGAATCAAAGGTAGCACAGTCAGAGCTTGTGCCCCGCTGTAACTCATTGGTCTGAGTGGATCTTGCTGGTGGCCAGTTGTCTGGAGGTTTGATGGAACAAGCTGTAGACATTGCTAACAAGGTTCCACAGGTTGCGTCCCCAGTCAGTCCGGCCTTGATCAGGAGGGCCGAAGCGGCCTCCTTGGTCTTGTGAATTAATCTTCCCAGCTCACCCTTCTTGCCGCCTTTGTCATAGTTGGTTAGCTTGGAACTTCTCAGGCTTTTGCATGATGGTCACCACCTGCAACCATTGAGCATGATACTTGATCAGTAATTGGGCACATTCATTGGCTTGGCTTTTGGGTCACTTGCCTTGACCCAAGAGAAAGGATCAGTCTCTGACACTCTCAAGCATCAAGCTGCATAGCTGCCATAGGTCTCAAGATCCAAGGCAAGGAGGACTTGCCAAACTGTCTTGCGGGTGAAGCTCTTGAAGCCAGAGGTGAAGCCCAGGGAGGTAGGTAGGGGTCCAAGCCGTCTCCAATCTATCATCATCTGTGCTATAGGTTTGTTTCTATCCAGCGGGAATTAATCTGGGTCAGTGTTTGGGTGTTAAGGGAGAGCCTCTTCTAGGCTGTTCACTATTCTAGTGAGGACGCCCCAGTAAGAGTTTCGACGACTTTCCGCCTGGGACAGATGGTAAAGATGGGAAAGTGGCAGTTGCAGCCGTAGGGAGAGGGGCTTAGCGGGTGGGAGGTGAAGAAAAACTCAGATGATAGATAAATTTAGAAGATTGAGTAAATCTGTAGTGCTGGCTGTGGAGGAGCAATGGCGAGATGAGGAGCAAGATTATAATACACTGTTATTCAATCTTGGCACAGACCTTGCCGCTTGGTTCATCACTCTCCTCCTCTCCTAGTCCAGCACCTAATAAGATTTTGCGTGCTTGGACTACAGAGACCTCCTCTGTTGGTCCGGTCTCTTACAATGTATGTAATCAAACCTGAAAATTGTAAGTACTTAGTGTTATGAGGGCCTAAGGCCCCATTTGGCTGCCGTTATGTTATGTAATATTGGCCGCTTTTGTATAACCGGGCCTCACAGAGGCCCATATGATATCACTTGTGTGTTTGGCAACATGTAGAAATTATAAACTTCATGACTACTTTTGTCATCACTCGTCATCACCCCTGCCAATTTCCATATAGTACCCCTGGGGTACTATTTGGAGTCATATTGGCACAGCTTGAGGTCACTCCATCCATACCCGCTGGCTAGCTTGAACACAAGAATCCAACCTCACTCCTCAACCACTCAAAACCTCGCTGGAAACGTCTCCTGTTACTCCTTCAAGCCAAAGTAACACCCACCCACCATTGAGATGAACAAAGATAGGTTGGATTAACCTTCCCAGAAAAATTCTGCTAGCTGTGGTTGCAAAAAATTCCAGCTGTTTGGAACTCAGAGGTAGAGTCAGCTGCGTTAGAGCTCTACGTCCAGGTGGGCCAGTTGTGTATGAGCTGTATGAATAGAGTGCTAGCCAAACACTCGTGTTATGTTGATATTAATAATGATAACAAGAAAATTTCATTTCATTACATAAGCTCGCAACATCATATAACATGATATAATATATTGGCAGCCAAACGGGGCCTAAGTTTCTGTGAGCACACGGTAATCTAGACAATGTGATCTACTGGGCTGTGGTGGCAGTGTGATGTTTTTAACCTTCTCAGGTTGGTTTGTAAATGGGTAATGGGAAAGTGAAGCTGAGGGTTTGTTGGAGGAAGAGAGTTATGAAGGGGACAACTAACAAATAGTTTGCAGTTGAAGGAGGTGTCCTGGGCTGAAAGGGGTAGCAGCCAGGGGCTTGCCAGGATTCAAACACCAGACTTGTCACTCTCTCAGGAGTAATATACAGCCACCCCAAAAAATTTCGCAACTTTTTGTGCAATCTTTGAATCTCTTGTTACAATGAGCACATCAAGACAGTAGGTTAGGATATATAGGGTTAAGGTTGCTGCGCACGCCATGTTGTAACTAGACTAGGTTTATACTCTACACCTTAAAGTTCCATCATCTTAGTTTCCTTTTTTTCCTTTTCTCTTTTCCTCACTCATCTACATGTCTACTTGATTTGTACCACCTTCAGGTACAAAGTCCCCTCATCTTTCATCCGCTTCACTCCTCAGCCCCATTCTCCTTGTCGCTCACCACCTCTGGTGTTTCTCATCTTTCTGCCGCAGCGGGGTGACTTTTGCGCAGCAGCAAAGATCTGTGCGCAGGGAAATAAGGGGGCCTGCAGGCCACAATTCAAGTACTACATATAACTTGGCCCCTCACCCGCCACCATCTCCGGCGCTGTTGTCCAATATCCTTGGCTATCAGTTGGGCCTTTTGGCCAGGTAAGTGTTTCACATCTTTCCTTTGACTGAATAGGAAACTAATGATCTGTTTTCTCCTTTGTTGTTAGGTTTGATGTATCAAAAGTGTTGAGTTTTCTCTGTTCCTTCCAAAAATCCTCTTGTAAACTTTCTTGGATCTTCTTGAATTAGACTGAACTGTAATCATCAGTAGCTTGTTTTTTGGTGATTCTGGCACTCTTTTGTAGTCTAATTAGAACTCAACGTAGGAGCCTTATATCATCTACTCATGTCTCAGTATTGATTTCTTTCTTTTTCTGATTCACTATCTGATCTTTAAAAAACTGATTACTTGAATTAACGCCTCTTAGTATCTGTAGTTTTTGTAGTATGTTTTTTCTTGATTAATATACTAGCTCGGCTAAAAGAGACTGAGAAGGCCTGAATAGTTATTACTTCCAAGTACTCATGTTATACTCCTCTCAGTTTTTATTCAAAATTAGTTTTTATTCATTTTCATTTATCAACCACAAGTCTTGCTCATGTACATAGTCTATTTATACCATATTCTGGTATGAGCAAATTACATATCAGTTCTCCTCAAAAAAACCAAGTCCCCACCTTTTGAGTCTCCCAGAGTCTGTTCACAACATCCCTTCCTCTTTTCATTTTGCCAATAATCCAACAACAAGTATAAAGCATTGTTTGGGCCGCATTGGAAGGAAAACATCTGGATGAGATCAATCTGTCCAACGCATCAAGAATTAGCTCCAACTCCCTCCAATGCTGGTGTACACTTTACAAGAACACCCATGCAGTTGTGGAAAATCTATTAGAATAAAGAAAAGAAAAAAGAGGAGGAAAATTACTGGGTCTAATTATTTTGTTGTATTTAGTCTACTCAAGTGTTTTTCTCTTATGTTTCTTTTTCTTTTTCTATCTTCTCTTTGTTCTCTGTCACCACAGGTTTTCTCCTCCTCCCATCTCCTTCCATCCTCATCCTTGGCTCCAGCTTACTCTCTGTCTTGATCTCAGGTTTGTACACTCATTTCCTTTTCTTTATAGTTAAAAGTAATTCACCTTCTCTTTGTTCTCTGTCACCACAGGTTTGCTCCTCCTCCCGTCTCCTTCCATCCTCATCCTTGGCTCCAGCTTACTCTCTGTCTTGATCTCAGGTTTGCTCCTCCTCCCGTCTCCTTCCATCCTCATCCTTGGCTCCAGCTTACTCTCTGTCTTGATCTCAGATCTATATTTAACTCTTTCAAAAAATCCAGATACACATGCAACAAGAGGTTGGGCTCTGGCTCTTTCAGCAGAAAAATGGGTGTTCCTCCTAGAAATAATCAAGAAAAATCCAACCATCTGCCTCAAATATATCCAGCAGGCACTCATTATGGAATGTGATCTTCAAATATCCCTTCAAACAATATCAAACAAGCTCCACCAACACCTCCGCATGAGCCAAAAGACCATGAGGAAGGTGAAACCAAATAAAGACCAGGTCCAACGCGCCAATTAAATCATCTTGATGGCCAACTACAACCCCGAGTGTCTGGTCTTTACTGGTAAGTCTCTTGAGTACATTTCAATCTTTTCTTTTCCTCCTAATGGCTGACAATAACCTCTACAGACAAAAGCAGTGTCTGCATGGATGGAGTCATTTGAACTTGGGGCTGGGCCCCATTGGGAAAGAGAACAACAAGGCTATTGGTGGCACAGGCGACTCATTGTTTCAATCTGATCCCAGCGGTTGCACTGAGCGGCCTGGTGGTGGTCATGATTCAGCAAGAAACTGTCAAAAAAATTGACTTTGAACATTACTTGGAACATGTCCTTGTAAGTCTTTCTATGCTTGTTCTCTCATGTTGATGTGTTTAAGACTGAAACATGATTTGCAAAGCTTCCTAACATGACTCCATTCCCCAGGCCCCAAAGCGTCCTCATCATGGACAACACCCATATCCACCACAACAGCTGAATCAAGCAGCTTGTTGAGGATCATTGCTTTCACCTGGTCTACCTGCCGGCTTACTCCCCCAACATGAATCCAATAGAGAAAGCATTCAGCGTACTGAAGAGCGCTCTCAGGCAGTACGGCAAACTCAACAGGGGGAAAGCAGATGGCAATCAGATTGAGGCTTTCACCCCGCTGATCTTTACCCCGCAGCTGATGAGAATCCAATTCCAAGGCTCAGGTTATACTGATTGATGGAGCATTCAATCAGTATATAAGTATTCTCATCTTTTTTTTGGTTATGTTTATTTTGTTATCATATTTGTTTATTACTTTTGTTTTTATTTATTTTGTTTTTCTTTCCATTATTTTTGTTTACATATTTATTAAGAAATCTTTCCATTCTTTTTGTTTACATATTTATGAATTACAAATTAAATATTATCACTTTTCTTCACAAGATTCAACAGGCACCAAGTTGGGAGAGAGAGACAAAAGACTGACAGAACCAGAAAAGAATCAAAAATACAAAAAAAGAACTTAAGAAAAATTAAAAGGGAACTTGAAAGAAATTATGGTCAAGTTCAAAAAAAAAGAGTGCAGTTCAAAGGAACTCAAAGAATTTAGAGTCAATTTCCTCAAAAAAATATGTTCAATTTCAAAACAAATAGAGTCCAGTTCAAAAAAGGAACTTGAAAAACATTATGGTCAATTTCTTCACAGAGTTCCTTAAAGTCAAGGTCAAAAGGAACTTAAACAAAAATTAGGGCCAATTTCCTCACAGATGGCCAAATGAAGCACAAAGAAAAATGTAATGAAATTCTCACCAAGTTCACTCTCACTCATCTCACTCAGTACTCCAGATTAATTTAAAGTGGAAAATGAATGACTTGCAAATAAAATAGACACCAATTGTCATCATTTAATTGTAATATTGTGTTATGAAGTTACAAGTAGAAATTGAATATGTCAAGAGATCTAAGCATATTCAATATCAGCATCTAGCCGCCCTCATAATGACAAATTGAGTTCTGAACTTGGATTCCTCAGACTTGACAAGAACCACATTGATTCCCATCATCACATCAAACCACGTCCCTTAATCACTTGTCAAGCACCCTAACTGCCAAATCTTATTTGACACATTACTTGGTCTAGAAGCAAGAAGATTCAGGAGGATCTTAGTTTTAATTCAAGTGGAGGTACTTGAAAGATTTCCCTTTTTGTGTTATCTTTTTCTCTCCTTCAAGAACCACTCTTTTATTCTTGATATAAGCTAAAAAAATATTTTCTCACATTTGTTTAGGCTTGTGATTATTACTTTCATCTCCGTATTATATCTTCAGATTGTTTCATTCCTATACTAATGAGAAGGACTAGATAATAAGAAGGTATTTCTTTCATTATTTATATTTCACTCTATTGTCTCATGATTTCTAATTATTTTCATCATTTACTTTGTTGAGCTCAGTTTCTTTACTACTATTATTCTTGTAAGTATTGCTGCAATAAAGTGAAATGACCAAAAAATCTTACACCAATCACATATAAAAATAAAAATATCATGAGAGTAAGAAGTAAGAAAGAGTAAAAAGGGAAAAGCAGAGAGAATAATAAGGGGGAAAAGGGGAAAAAGGGGAAAAATGATAAAATGAATGTAAGAAACAAAAACACAAAAACATCCTATTGGTTTCTAGACCCCTTCATCAAGTAATGGGTGTACTTCTTTGCTGAGAAAGCAATGGATTGGGTGGGGCCATTGGGGACCCCTTTGTTGTGAAGCTTGTCTGTTTTCAGTTGAACCATTTGAACATCAACCAATGAGTGATGCCCAGCGTGCTGATTCCGTCATGGACGTCAGGGGAGTTGGGATCAATGTGGGCAAACCGGAAAAAATAACTGATTGTACTAGTGTTGTTGGGGTTGAAAAACATACCTGGATGCATTGGAAATGTACCTTATGGATTTGCAAGGGAGTTTGGCGCCAGCGGGGCGGAGACAGATGGATGTGGTGGGGGTGTGGCCTCCTTGTTGTTGTACTGGAAGAGGTCCAACTTGGGGGGGCCCTGAGTGTTACCTTGGCTGGGTTGGATCTCTGAAAATAAATATTGAATCAGCTTTTTTATAATTAATAAGGAAGGAAGATAAAGAGGGAATACGTAAAATTGCCTTGGCCCAAGCCGCCACCTGGGACATTTTCAAATGGAAATACTTGTTTGCTGTTGGGATTGATGTAGACGTTGAGCTTGTGACTTCCAGTGAGATGGGCCGCCGGTTCATGGATGCAATTCAGCTGAGTGATGAGCTCACCAAGGGTTGCCTCAGTCTGTATGCCTTTGGAGGGCTCACATGGATTGGTCTTGGAATTTGGATTTGCATGTGATCTCTTGAGTTGCTTGTATGCTGATTCTTTCTACTCATAGAAGAGATGGGAGCCAGTTACAGAAAATGAGTAGAATAGAATCAGTGAAAACAAACTAACCTGATCAAGGATTGTTGGATCCTTTTGAAACAAGCAACATACAATCTGGTGGTTCTCTGGAGTACCCTTGGTGTCCAAAAGGAAGTGTTGGAATGTATCTCGAGAGTCAAGCCGCTTCTTAGCCTCAAAGCTGCCGCCATGGGGGATGACTAGATCCCAAGCCCCTTGTCTTCATTTTTTTTAATCAAAGCAATGACAGCCCTCTTTAATCCTTTGGCTTTGTAGTTGTCTATCCTCAAGTCTAGCGCTAGTTTCCCGGATTCCAAGCTGACCTTTCTGAATTGTGGGGTTCTGGGAGTGGTGGTTTGTTTCTTGCAAGAGTTGTTAGAGAGCTGGTTAGAAATGGGGATATAGAAGATGAATTCAATGCCAATTGGAACCTTGATGCAGCCAGGGGATGGGGACTGTATAAGGTTGGGGAATTGCAATGATGTGTATGCCAACAATGTTGAGCAGATAGAATTGGTTGAGTGGGGGAATTTTGGTGATCCAGATCCCACAAGCAATGGATCCAATACTGCCGGCCTGTTTTGGCTTCTGATAAAGGTGTCACAGCGTCAACTGTGTTTTTTGACTAGATATCTGGTCCCGTGGAGTGGCATTGGTACATGCCGCTTGGAAGGTTGTTTTAAAGGGTGGTGGAGCCATTTGCTGTATTTGGAAGGAGACAAAGGGCGGGTGTGTTGATGCAGGTTCATCCTGTTTGATAGATAGAAAAGCAATCAGATCATTAGTCAGTGAAGTGAAATATCTAACTTATTCAGTCAAAGGAAAGATGTGAAACACTTATCTGGCCAAAAGGCCCGATTGATAGCCAAGGATATTGGACAACAGTACCAGAGATGGTGGATGGTGGGTGGTGGGTGGTGGTGGTGGCGGGTGAGGAGCCGAGTTATATGCAGTACTCAAATTGTTCCCTGCAGGCCCCCTTGTTTCCCCGTGCACGTCCCTCGCGCACAGATCTTTGCTGCTGCGCAAAAGTCACCCCGCTGCAGCAGAAAGATTCAAAGATTGTGCAAAAAGTCACAACCTTTTTCGGGGTGGCTGTACAGCCGTTCTCAGAAAGGTTGTCATTCAACCTGAGATTTTCAGCCAAAATTTTATTCACTTGGATTCTCCACCAGGCCCAAAATCTGTGGGACCTCTAGGAAAAAGCTTGTCTCACAGATTTTCAGGCTGGCGGATACACACTTGCCAGCCTGAAGATAGAGCCACCACTGCATTTAGCCAAACACACTTGGTCAGCAGCCAAGTGTGCTCACTTCAACGGTGGGCCCGCTACGCTAACAATAGCTGTAGCGTAGCGTAATGTTAGCTTGTGTCGCTACGCTAACACAAAGTTACTGTTAGCGGTTTTTTTTTCAGCTAATGCTACAAAAATTTTGTCAAAAAAAAAATAGCTGTAGCGTAGCGTTAGCGACTTCAAAAAAAAAACGTTAACGCTACAGGAATTACCTGTTAGCTGATTTGTAGCGGTGTTAGCTGGAACAAACGCTACGCTAACTGTTAGCGTAGCGCTCTTTTCAGCTACGCTACATGTTAGCGTAGCGCTCTTGTCAGCTACGCTAACTGTTAGTGTAGCGCTCTTGTCAGCTACACTAACTGTTAGTGTAGCGCTCTTTTCAGCTATGCTAACTCATAGTGCCCTGTTGCGGTGAGCTAACTGTTAGCTTAGCACTACACTAACTGTTAGTTTAGTGCTATACTTGCAGGAGTATAGCAATCATGTCTTTTATTGAGGATTTGATGCTATTAAATTAGTATTTCAATGAATCTGATGATTAAAATAAGGATTCCAGAACGGTGTCTTCCCAAGATCCATCACTTCACATCAAAGGCATTTCAATATCAATAGATTAGACATCAACATAAGGACATGATCCTAAATTTTGAGGTCAAATGAAGTTTATTTTATAGTTAACAGGGGGGGATGGCCAAATGGACAGCTCAGAAAGCCACAGTGGATTGTGTTTTTTATGAGCCAAAAGCCACATGGAAAAACGATTTGTTTTTGAAAAAAAAAAAAAGACAAAGAAAAAAAAAAAAAAAAAAAACTTAAAGATAGAGATTAAAAATAGATGAATCAGAAATAAGCTGTTTTGATTGCTGTACTTGCTCAAGTACAGGAGTTAAAGCAGCATTTTGATTGGTTTACTTGTGCAAGTACAGATTTTTGATTGCTTTACTTGTGCAAGTACAGGAACCTAATTGAGCAAAGTGGACAAGCTTTGACCCAAGACAGGGGAATTTATCACTCCTGCTATATTAAAAGTGAGTACAAAATACCTAATTGGTGTCAACCTCATCACAAATACTACTCACCAATGAGGCTGACACTGATGAGGTATGTTGCAGTTACTTATAGTATAGCAGGAGTGATAAATTCCCCTGTCTTGGGTCAAATCTGGTCCACTCTGCTCAATTAGGTTCCTGTACTTGCACAAGTAAAGCAATCAAAAATCTGTACTTGCACAAGTAAACCAATCAAAATGCTGCTTTAACTCCTGTACTTGAGCAAGTACAGCAATCAAAACAACTTATTTCTGATTCATATATTTTTAATCTCTATCTTTAAGTTTCTTTTCTTTTTTTTCTTTTTTTTCTTTTCTTTTCTTTTCTTTTTTTTTTTTTTTTCTTTTTTTTTTTCTTTTCTTTTTTTTTTTTTTTTTTTTTTTTTTTTTTTTTTTTTTTTTTTTTTTTTTTTTTTTTTTTTTTTTTTTTTTTTTTTTTTTTTCAAAAACAAATTGTTTTTCCATGTGGCTTTTGGCTCATAAAAAACACAATCCACTGTGGCTTTCTGAGCTGTCCATTTGGCCATCCCCCCCTGTTAACTATAAAATAAACTTCATTTGGCCTCAAAATTTAGGATCATGTCCTTATGTTGATGTCTAATCTATTTGTATTGAAATGCCTTTGATGTGAAGTGATGGATCTCGGGATGACATTGTTCTGGGGACCTGATTTTAATCATCAGATCCATTGAAATACTAATTTAATAGCATCAAGGCCGCACAACAACACATTTTGTGCAAGGGACAAAAAAAATTTTATTTGCCCAACCACCCCACACCAACTATTGGTAAAATAAACCAATATGTAATCCACCAAAAACATTCTTTTCTGGATCTAAAATTTTGGTCCTGGTTTGAATTCAAACACAAGAAAGAAGATGGATTTCTCTTCTAAGAGCTTTAATGCAGCAGGATTTTACCTCCTGAAGCCATAAACACAGCTTTTATACAGCAGCCATGTTAACTTGTGAAACTAACAGTTAGCAGGCAAAAAAAAACCTGCTATTTGAGCATAGTGTAATGGGAGAAACTTCAGCTAACAGCTAACATCTAGCAGGAAAAATATCAGCTAACAGCTAATATTTAGCGGAAAAAATATCAGCTAACAGCTAACATTTAGCGTAGCGTAGCAATGATGCCGCTACACTACTGAGAACTTCAAAATCTGTTAGCGCCAGAAACATTACGTTACTTGCTAGCGTAGCGGTGAATTTTCCCCGCTAACGCTACAAAAAAATGGACAGAAAAATTTGTTGCTACGCTAACTGTTAGTGTAGCGGAGTGAAATTTCAGCTAACGCTACAAATTTTCTGGGAAAAAAAAAAACCGCTACGCTAACACTTAGCGGTCAAATAGCGTAGCGTAGCGTAGCGTAGTGGCCCACCGTTGCTTACTGGGTCTAATACTATGCTTGGGGGCTTGGCTTGTACTCCAACTTTGGAGCAGGCCCTTAGTCATGTGGGTTGATTCAAGCTGCGCTGACTGCGGTATGCAGGGTTGGAGTTAGTTTATGCAGGATTTACACTATCTACCCCAATTTACACAAAACCTCATTTTTGTGACTGAAAATGGGGTTTAAGCATATGTGTAAATAAACACAAGCATGAAAGTATATAAGTACCTTTTATCTCAAAAATTACTTGCTAAATGTTAAATCTAGAATTACCTAGTCAAGGAGTAGGAATTAGGGGTACTTGTGAGTGAGGTACCTTAGGTTAAATTTAACACAGATTGAGAATATCAAATAATATTCTAACTTATATTATACATATATTTTTTAGATGTATTTTTTGTTTTATTAATGTTTTCAATGCTGGTGAAAGGTTGCTCTGCTATAGTAGCAAGCTGACACCCATAATTCCTCCTTTTGAAAATCTCAGACCAACTATCAATAGAGTGCACTTAATAAATCAATAGACCCCTTTTTTGATGCAACAAATCAGACCTCTTGCATGTAGTCCTTAAGACTCTCAGTTTCAATTTGGTTTAAGTTCTAGAATATCCATTCTCCTTTCTTTTTCTGTCTGAATCAAATATTTTTATTAAACTACAATCTTGACTCAACTCTCAATAATCTTGCTTGGTTCACTCTTAACATTACAGCAAGGACATCCAATGGTGGGAAGTAAAATAAAATCCTCAGTCTCATTCATCACATTGACAGTGTATACTCATTCTTTCCTTTCTCAATCTTCCTCTTCCTTTCTACCTCTATATTTCTCAAGAATATCTCATTGAGCTTATTGCCTAGTGATTATCCATTATAAAAAACTCTCTAACTATTAGATCTTACAGTTGGTCTGTTTATTGTCCTGATTTTCTCTTCCATTGTTCTTGATTTCAACATACTAAAATTTCTTAATCTCAATTTATGCTTTTATTCTTTCCCTAGTAGTTCTACTTATTAAAAATATCTTCTTCTCATAACAGTTTAAAAGAAGAATAAACTATTAGTCCAAGCGGTATGAAATGTTTCAACTAGTTGTTTTTATCTATCTTCCTCTCTCTGATTAATCTCCATATCATCTAACTTTCCTCATTTATTTTTTTCTGTGTTGGGTTCTTAGAAATATTGTCATTTTTATAATAACTCATTTTCTGGAAAATATTTTCAGACAATGCGGCAGGTAGCACCATTTTCATTTTTCCCATTAATTACAGAAGACATCAAGATGCTGTGGCTCTCAATGAGCTATTTTGAAAGTTTGGAACTCCAGACATCCACACCTGACATGGACAACCACTTAAAAGAGATTGGAAGCAGTTATCAGGCATCTCATGTGACACATGTGTAAAATGTTGGACAGATGGAAAAATGAACCCAAAAAAACAAGCTATTGCACCTTCCTCAATCAATCAATCAGCTGATTGGGGCCCCCAAGCCTATTTGCCACAGAGAAATTTGAGAGCTACAGGCAAGTATTACAGACTGTATCAATACACTCTAATCAACAGGCACCCAGTTTTGATTTTTCCCATTCCTTTGCTAATTTTCAAATTGAGAGGCTATTATTGTCTGATTCCTAGCTCTATGATAAAAAACGGGAGAATAATTTTAATCCTCCTCTCATTTAACCAACATCTTTGGCCAAAATTTCCTCATTAGATATTCTTTTGGGCCCAGCTCTAATATAGTGAACCCAATATCTTAGCCCTTCCTAAACAACCCAAAAATTTGAACAGAAAGATAGTGAAGGATTACTAGACATCCTCAGACCCAGCTGGCCAAAATTTAGAATTATAAAAGTGGGTGAAAGCAATCTGAACACAAATGAAACACTCCATGATGGGATGTTTCATTTTCTGAGCACCTAAAATCAAGTTGATTGTCTCAGATTCACCAGGAAAAAAAGTTGGAACCTCCATGGAGGTGACTTCTCTATATCCCCCACTTATCCCACCTGGTGTGCACCAATTTTATCTCCATGCCTATCTATTATGTATCACCAATGTATAATGATACATCAGAGGAGTTTTCAAAAAAAATTCAAAAGATCCAATTGTTTTTATAGAAATTTCTGAGGCAAGAAATTTTTTTTATTACAACCAATGTTTAATCAATGACAGCTCATAACAAAATCAAACAAATTATAATTTTTGAAATGGAGACTATAGTTTGAGCTTGGATGAAAATTATATCCAACCATGGTTTATCTATTACTACAGTTCTTGGAAAAAATGACCATAGAACTCTGAAATAAGCCAGTTATATTTTAAAAGTGCATACATCACCCCAGGAGATCCACCACCCCCACTGCCAACACCTTGGAAGCTGAATTTCTGATATGCACAAGCTTCAAAATCCAAAAAAACATCAAGCAGCTTGATCAAGTGAAATTCGAGGTTTCAAAAATATTCTTTACAACATGGCTAACATGAACTCCTTTTGGTTTTCAACTCTGGTACAATTGTTGCACAGTCATTTAACCACAACTAATATTTTATTTTTTATAAATTTGATATTTTGGGATTAAACCTGGAAATAAAACCAATCTTGATAATCAAATTGAAGTAAATAAACAACATGATTCATTATAAGCCATTTATTGCAAAATTCAACTTTTCCTGTTGAAAAGGAACAAAATTCTTATTCCATACCCCTTTTCTATGTTGAAACCTTGCATTGGTAAGAATGATTCTTTTGTACCCATCATCTATTCAATTTGAAGCCAGCCAATATGGCATTGGTTTCCCCAATTTTTTTACTTCCTCCATGTTCACAAGTTTCAGAAAAACGGTGATATCATATTCTTTTTCCTTCATCAGATTATTTGTAATTATTGATAGTGAAAGTTGAACTAAGAACACAAGCTTAAAAATCTCCTATCAAAAAGCATCTATGGAATGTGGGCCTTGAATTCTGCAAAAAATCTACAAAAGATTATTCCATTGATTTTGGTGCCACATTGCACATTCATAAATATGGTATATAGATTTTTCTAAAACCAAATTGGATGCCCTAGTTGGAATCAGGAAACACTTTCCAGGTGTAGGATCATTTTTTTCCCCCAAATATATTAATATCCATTTGAGAATCACCATTTTAACCTCCTATGAATTTTATATAGACTATATCTCTCATTTCTGTCTCAATAAATTTCAAACTAACACATAATTTAATTTAGACACAACAAGATTTCAGGTGGGGATCAATTTCTTTTTTGATTCTCTCTTCAAATCTGCTTAAATGTATCCCTGTCAAGTCCCAAGAAGATTTGTAAGAGAAAAGATGTTATTGATCCTACTGAAATTTGGCCATTCAATTACATGAGAATTTTTAAATATCCACAAAAACAGCTTAAGTCATTTACTTGGAAGCTTCCCGCATGGAAAAGCCCTCTTGTGTATCAAATCTCCTGTATAATTTTGTGATGTTGTTGATGAATTTATACCATCCTGTTTCTGTGTTACTGCTATGAATCCTAGATTATCCTTACATTAGACTTTAGATAATTTTCAAAAACCATGTCAAGTCCTCTGGTAAGTTATGCAAAATTACTGAGAAAGAGCAAGAAATTGAAAATCATGATGATTGGCTTGATGATATATTTCTTACCATATCTCTTACCATTTAATTCTGGAAGCCTTTTGATCTCACCTCCTATCATCACACTCTTTGTTTACAACTAAGACCCAAGATTACTTATTATAAAAGAATGGTTGACACTGGAACCTGCTTTGCTTCAAAACAACTCCAGTAAAATGCTGATGAAAAATGAAAGGAATTAAGGATCCTCATTTCCTAGCAATAGCACCTCAAAAGAATCTGTATTAAAAGATGTATCACTTTGGGCAAAGGTAAGGTGACATCTTGTAATACCAAGTTACCATTTTTTAACATATATGTGATGTCTATTTTAGAACTGAATGAAAGAACCTGGAACAGTATATCTTCCACTGTATCTATCCCTAAAAAGAAGGATAAATTGAAAGGTGAAGAAAAAAACAAGGAAGCCATAGCAATTGTGAAGGCATCAAGAAGGTATACCCCTGATCCCTTGAAAAATCCAATGGTTCCACATTCTGATAATTACTTCTAGTACCTTGAAGCAGACTCAAAAATTAATTCACTGTTAGCCCGTGACCATTTTTTCCCCAGCTCTTGTATTTATAGATTACCTTTTCAGCTTCCATCTGTCATTTTATAATATCAACTTTGGTTAGAAATGATTCACATGATTAGAAAAATCTCATTCTTTTTCCATGAATAATCAATAAATTTTGGATTCAAACCAAACAATTTTGCCATATCCTATGATCTTATGTTGAACCCCAATCTTAATTACCCAATCACTCATAAGTGGGCCAGGCTTTTCTGTTGTAGATTAAGCCCGCCGGGCTTAAACAGAACCCTTGATTTTCCTTGTTTTCCTGCGCATACAATATTTTTTTAGTTCAAGCATCCTTAAGCCCGCCGGGCTTAATATCAATGAATTTTGGATTAAAACCAAACACTTTTGATGTATTCTATTATCTTATGCGGGACCCAATCATACTTACCTAGTGACGCACAAGCCCACCAGGAATATATTTTTTAGATTAAGCCCGCCGGGCTTAAAAACACCCCTGTGCTTCCTTGTTGCCCTACACTCAAAGTCTTCTAGTCCAAGCATTCTTAAGCCTTCTGGGCTTAATATCAATCAATCTGGATTCAAAAAAAACAATTGTCCAGATTCTATGATTTTACGTGTTTCCCAAAACTTACTTAATTGGTGAGACATAAAACTGCCAGGCTTTTCTGATTTAGATTAAGCCTGCCGGGCTTAAATACTAACTGAGCTTGTCATTTTTGGCCTGACCCTTGATTTTTTTTGGTCCAACCATACTTAAGCCCGCCGGGCTTAATCACTAAGATGAAGCCCCAGCTCATAATTATACTTTTATGCTACAGTACAAGTGGCGATGTCAGATCTTCCAGGAATTTTTGAAGAGATATTTATCAAGGGAAAATAAAGAGGATGTGGACAGGAATTCTGGATACTAAAACCTGAGTCAGGAGAAAACAAAGAAATACAGTCCGCTAAGTTGCATGGCAGAAAATTACTCATCCAACAAGAAGTATTGACCTCGAGGAAATGCACATAGATGAACAGATATTTTGATTTCTATATAAACATTAGGTTTGAAATTTACAACAACTTTGGGGTCAGATTGTAGGACAGAAGATGGTGGATTACATGCAAATTCAATATTTATGGGGAGAATTGAGTGACAGGAAGTGAAAGGAGTGATATATACGGGAACAGAGAAAACAAGGAGATATGTGAATGATGAAATTACAACACTTAGTGAAAATTAAACTCAACTGCAAGTTTTTTCATCTGGTTTTTACCTGAATGAAAGGATTTTGAATAACCACATGCAAGCTGCACGCTTCTTGCATAAAGAACCACCCACAAAAATATTTATTTTTGGTTTGATGAAACTTCAATGATTTTTTGTATAAGGCAGCTCAAATATTGCATTAAAATAACTGATTGGACATTTTCAAGGAGAGAGCTTCTCTTTGCACGTGGTATTTTCACTAGCCTTGGGGGGGGGGGGGGGTGGGTTAGATCAAACCCAAGACACTTATTTGGTAGAGACCACATGAGAAAATGATGAATTCAACCCTGCAGTATGATATATTTCAAAGCTGGATACATATGAGTGGATTCAGATAGCCAGACATCAGGCATAAAACATGTGTATCCCTCTGCTATCCCTTTAATCAAGTGATTGATATATGTTGGATACAAAGTGGAGACAGCGTGGTGAAATACAAAGACCTTGTTTTCCCTGAAGCAAATCCCTCTCAGGCTTCATAAATTATGATCAACTCTGACAAGAAGTTTTTAAATAAATTTTGAAGGGTTATGTGTGTAATACATTACAACTTTGGTTCACAGAAAACCACCTGAAAAACCTATCCATTCAATTCACTCAGCTTAGATGATAAATTACAAGATATAACTTCTAGGGTATTCCACTTGAGTTTTAACTTCCCCCAGCACCAACTCTACTATAAATCAAGATTCTGACCTCTTTTGAATTTTGAAGAACCGCTAAAAAAAAAGAGGCACACTCTGAGTGATTTCATGTATGATCCGGTATTTTTGAGCTCTTAATATTCCAAGGAATGATGATATCATATGATATTCACAGAAGATTTCACTTTTTGTGGGTTTTAGTTGGTAACTGAAACTCAACATCAAGAATTTAACCTTACAGGTGAAATCCCCAGGATATTCAACCACAGAGGAATTAAAAATCCCTCAAATCAATTATACATCTGATAAAAAGATAAATTGTGCTGGATGAAACATTTTGATTAAGTATATGCTCAGTTGCTTTGATTTTCATATGACAAATTTAGAGCTGTTCATTTGGATCATAAACCTCTCATTTGATCCATTTGAAACCATGATTGCTGTTAAATTCAAGCACACTAGCTCTTTGGGCCAAGAAATTTAGCTCATGTATTTCATTTCCTCTATCACAAGTCATCTGCTCTATATTACTCTTTGGAGTTTACTGTTCAGAAGAAATTTCCAGTTTCAGCCTTCTCTATCAACAGATACACAAACTTCAAAGATTGGATAATAAAACCGCCCCATAAGTGCCTTGCTTAAATACTCCCATCATCCTCCAGAACAACCACCAATTGTCAAACTTGAATTACATCTTATTTAGGATACTAAATTGGATACCATATCCCATATATACCAAGCAAGAGATTGGGTGCAATTTCTCAAGGAAGCTGTTTTATCATTTGAAGTCATGGCTAATATTACGAGCCAGCTGAACTTGGAGTCCATTATTTGAAATAGAGGATATTGTTTGTCCATTGTAACTATTTCCACCAAATTGATGAATCATGGAATTTAATCTCTCAATTTTCCACAGAACAGAGAAACCGCTATTAAGCAGTCCCTGATTCCTTAGTAATTTGGAATACCCATAGAATGCACTTGGATAGAGGTACTTCAGTCATATTTTGGAAAATTCATGACATTTTACTGAAATTTCCAGCTTAAAATTCCATCAGAATCCATGATTAGAAAACCAAACACAGTTTCAGGTTGAAATTGACCAATTTTAACCATTGAAGAACTAAATATGCAGGTCCTGGGATGATTAGTTGAATTCCACTCAAATTTAAGCTCTTTTTTCATGGAATTTTCAGGATAAATATAGAATTGCTCCTAGTAGCTATGATCAATTCACAATAAACATATATTTAATTTATTATCCAGGATTTGGAGTTTGTTGGAATAACTGTTACTAAAATCAAGCTGCATCAGTTTTGACCTGAAAGTTGTGAATTGCTTCATTTTATCTTCATTCTTCCCCTCGCCATCTTTAATACTTGTTGCTTGTTTACATATCATTCTGTTTAATCCCTGAAATATTTCAAGCAGTGATCATTTGACATTTGGTCTTCATGCATACACATTTTTTTATAATTTTTTCAACGTGAAGGAAATATTTACACTTGGTTCATGTGCTTGAAATTAGTGTCTTTTTACAGCTGAATTCACTTCATTCAATTTTGCTATTGTCATTTGGCCTGTGAGTGATTATTTTTTAAAATAACTCGGGAATTCCTATCCCTGAATGTTATATTGATCAGAGTTAGTGAAATTTGAGGCTACAAGAAACCCCGAATTCTGGATTGAAATTTCTAGATCCACTTGCCTCATTTGAGGTATCTATTGTTTGATATTTCTTTGGACATAAGATATTATCATGAAACATATCTTACAAAAAAATTATCTTATGAAATTTCTTTCATGAGAAATTATTATACCTTTGTAGTATAATTAGGTTTGAATAAATCCAAATCAAATTGTTATTACACCCTGTGAAATTCATTAGAATTTTGTTTAATTCAAATTTAGGCTAAGTTGTTAGCAAATCTCAACCCGGAATCACAAGTGATAATTTGACTAGAATTTATGATTTTCCATGTTTCCTCTTGGATTTTAAGTTTAGAATCAGCAGGTTTGATACATTTTTCTAATATCTTTTTTATTTAACAATTTCACATTCTTATAAATCTATATTTGGAATAAAACCAATCAGTATTAGAAATTTAAAAGAAGAAATGTAATAGGGGTTCAAATATTCCCCAATCCGCTTTTAAAACCAGGCAATTATCTAATTTTATTTTGTTATCCAGTGGGTTTTGATAGGGTGTAGTGAAATTACTAGCATGTTTTGTAAATGGGGGATTTTTTTGGAACAAGTCAATTACAGAATGGTGGATTTGGACATATTTGATACCCCTATTCAACCATATTTCATATGCCTTGAATCCTGAGTCAGTTTAAGGTTCCTTCTGAAAGCATCTTGAAATTAGAACATGTAGTTAAATTTTGAATAAATATATTTTATCAATTGTCCTTTCATATTGGGGATTCACAGAGATGATCAGAATAAGTTAGTATCTACTCTCTATTTTATTTTTCCTAGTAGCTGAATCAATACTGCTCTCCACCCCAAATTTATGTACATAATTACATACTTATTTTTCACTCTTCAAAATATGTTTGTGGGTTGTGTTTCCTACATGGAATGTGTTTTCCTGGGTGAGACTGCCTGAATTTTATTATCATCAGTGAATATATAAACATTTGCCGGTTGAGAAGATCAGATATCATATCTGATTTAAATGATACCCAAAGCATAATAAAAAGATAATAAATATAACAAGCCCATGTTTACTCATCAATAAAGCCAAATTACATGAGGACTGTTTTTATTGTTGAATAAAATTCATACTCATGAAAGATCACAATAATTCCTGGAAGGTGTAAGTGATTGGTAATACCATCATGTCAAAATTACATGTTCAGGATTCTCCCAGATATACCAATTTGAATTCACTGATCCTCATCAAAAATAATTTAAACTCTATAAATGAGGACTGTTTTCATTGCTGACTGAAACCTACCCTCATGAATGATAATAATAATTTATGGATGGTGTAAGTAATATAATTATGTCAAAATTTAACATCATCAAGATTCTCCCAGATATATTAACTGATAATCATCGAGATAATTCAAAATCTATACTAAAAAATCTGCACATATTCCAAGGGTTCTATAAACGTGACAATAGAACAGCAATCAAAAAGAAGAGCAGGGTATGGATCTTCATAAATCAGGGTTAAAATGTGAGTATATTTTGGAATAAAAACAAATTGCCTGGTAAAGGAGAATATATATGTATATTATAATTGAAATTCTTACTTGGAAGTGTTACAAATAACCTGAATGACATAGTATGTTATTAGGATGCATTTTGAATTCATTTATCTGTAAGAGACGTTTTGTGTTTAATTGTTTGATCCATTCATATAATGGATAAAGATGAAGTGTTTCATCTGGAATTGTTATTTCATGAAGTTCACCGGGGATTTACTTACCATTTGAAAAATTATTAATTAAATATATGGAAATACTTCAACTTTGGAGCAGTTGTGTGAAAACAAGATACCTCATCAATACATTCTGTTGAAGTGGGGGATACAGTCTAGATACAGTGTTGATATGTTGAGGATGGGTAAGAGATAAGCAAAGTCACCTCCATAGAGGTGCCAACTTTTTTTTCCTGGTGATTTCCTCTCTGGATAAAAAATCATTCATGGGAGTAGGAGGAAGGAATTCTCAAGAGATGAAATGGAATAGCATGTGTCCACTTAATTTGGGAGGTCACTCCTGGAAACCACTTTTATGTGCAACAGGTTGAATGTCTGGAATGCCTACACTGGTCAAAAAAGAGCATTTCAACTATTGTACCTTTCTGTGTAAGTTTCCCCTTTTAAATACATAAAATCCCCTAGAAAGTGGGAACAAGAAAGTTTGATATCAATTTAAAATTGAACACCCATATCAATATTGATGGTTCAATATGCATGGTCAATTGATACAATGTTTCCTCAACACTCAGCAAATTTACTGCTGATTTGATGGAGGCTGTATAGATCTTGAAGGGGGTAGTGCCAGTCAACCAGCAATATGAAGGCAACACCATCAGTCATAAATATTCAACCTACAAGCTGTCATCATAGTGACTTATTTTCTCATCATTAGGCTGGATATCACTAGAATTGATCCAGGTTAATTCTGCAAGATATTCAAGACAGGAAAATGTAGAAAGCTTTGTGAATGAGGATCTCCAGAAGTTGATGATGAATTTTTGAGTGAGATGAGTGAAGTGGGAGGTTTTTGACCAGGTAGAAATCTTGAGGCAAAAGACTCAAGAGGAAAAAAAAATGGTCAAAGAGGCCCAATGAAGGGCAAATGGCTGCTAGTTTGTGTGGCAGAAAAAGTGCTTGCACTACAAGTGGTTGTATGTCTTAGAGACCACAGGGATCAGGGCGCAGAGAACAGATGATCTCATTATCTACTCAGAAGCATGCTTATTTATCTACATACAATTTATGGCTGAGATGTGGGACAGAAGGTGAGATTGGATATTCATCTGGAAATGGGATAAAAATGAGTGACAGATGTGTGAAAGAGGAAGAGAGAGAAAACTCAGTGATGAAATTCCAACAGTTGAGTGCAGACAATGATGCAGATCATAAATCTTGAATAGCCTGATGATATCCTGATCTGGTTGGATCATAATATTTGAACTTTGAACCATTTTATGACCATGATAAATCAAATCCACAGTTTTGATTCAAGTGGCATTTGTTTTTTTTTTTTTTTCAAAACTGGTGAACCATTGGTTACACAAAATGGGTGTTTTTTTTCTTCTTTCTCTTATATAATATATTGAAATTAAGAGTCTCTATAATATTGATCTTATCTCCATCAACCATTAAGTAACCCAAACAATAATTAATGATAGGGGTGAATAAAATGGAAAGAGCTGTACAAAATTAGGCAGGAGAGACTGGAATTTAACACCACAGAGGAGAGGAGAGGAGAGGAGAGGGGGGGGATAGGAATTGGATGGGACATGTGACAAATACCAAGATAATGGGTCCGTTGTTGATGACCAAGGAATCCGATTGTAAGATGAAGCTCATGTGGAGTGTGATGAAGTGTTACAGTGAGAGCCCATGGACGATGGTGTATCTACCCAAGTCGGTCAGTCAAACCAAACCTTGGATCAGAGATTATCTTGACTCCTGGTGCTAATTAATATAGATAATGAGTTACTGATTGTGAAGATTTCAGAGTTGGGAGTTTTACTTACATAAGCTGATGATCATTATCCCAAATTGTATGTATTTATTTATGTACATATTTATGTGAGAAGGAGATTAATACCAGTTTGGAGTCTAAACCGATAATTTAAATTCGTTCACAGAGAATCTGATCACTCTCAGTTTACGTTGATCAACTAAAAACCATTTCGAATTAAGACGAACAATAACAAGGACAAGAAGAAGAAGATGATGATACCGAATTCAGTTCAAGTTGATCCACCTCAAGATCGAAGTTTTAGCTCTCAAGAATTATCAGGATTCGATGGTTCGGATGAATCAAAACCGATCTATGTGGCTATCAAGGGTTAGATTAAAATCTTAAATCTTAAAAACCTGAATCAACTCGTTAATGGGTAATTTTTATTCACATCTATTTAAATATTTATATTGCAGGTATCGTATTTGATGTGAGCCATAAACGAGAGGTCTATGGTCCTGGAGGTAGTTATCACGTTTTCGCTGGAAAGGATGGGAGTAAAGGCTTGGGTCAGAGTAGTCTTAAGGCTGAGGATGCGATTTCAGATTATTCTAGTCTGAGTGAAGCAGAGTTAAAGGTTTTAGATGATTGGGTTAAATAGTAGGTTTTTGAGATTAATTCGTTTTTAATGTTGAAACAATCTTTTAACAAGAGTGGTTATTTTTTTCAATCAGTTTTAAGAAACGATACAATATTATTGGAAAACTTTTATAGTAGTTTGATGTAAAATTACTTGAAAATTCCAAAAACAAAGTCAATTAAAACATCATCATCTAATCAGTACTAAAGTTACTAGTACTAGTACTAGTGTGTGTGTGTGTGTTTAATTAGGAGCCTTTTGGTCAACAACAGCCTCATCTCTCCTCTCCTTAAGATATCCTCATCTTTTCTGATTCCTCCAACAATAACAACAACAACATTTCGAATTTTATTTTTATTTTTTATTATTTTTTTTAGCTGGTCCTAAAAACTCATTTCACATTACACTCACTCTAATTTGGAAAATATACCACACCAAGTCAGTCAGTCATTCAAAATATCCTTTGAGCTTTAAATTCTTTAACTAACTCGCCAACCCACCAAGTTTTTTTACGTCATGCAACATTCCTCCTCTTCATTCTTATCTTCCTTAAACTTGGATTTTGATAATAATCATTCTATCAATCAACAACAACAACAACAACAACAACCTAATCAACTAGACCTTCTTGAACTTAACAACAACATCAACACTTTTCATCCTAAACTATTCCCTTCCACCATCCAATTCGATAATCAACACTTCAACAATCATCCACCTCCTCCTCCTCAATCATCCTCCTCCATCTCTTACTCTACTACCCCATCAGTCTATACCCCTTCATCCGAATCAGTCTCATCCTTTCAATGGATTAATAATAGTCTATCTAACCCACAAGTTCTTGCTCCCACTGCACCCGATCTCACCTTCTCCTTTAGTCCATCAACAGATTGGACTTCCATCAATAACACTAACAACCACCACTCAAACAATAACCATCTCCCAACCAAAGACTTTAAACATCCATCAAGCTGCTCATTCGATAGTGATCATGAAGATCAAGAGGAACATGACCCAAAGGAGGAGAACCATGGATGTTTATTAACACCTAACACTCCACCCATCTCATCTCCATTAAGATCAACAAACCCTAAGAAGAACAAGACCTCAACAACCGATCCAAGCAACAACTCACGTCCCCTCTCACACATGGGCTTTAACTCACCAAGACCTGCAACCATGATGATGGCCACGAACAGCGAAAAGATGAAACCTAAAAAATCACTCGCTTTCATCCTAGGTGGTACCGGTCGTATAAGGAGCTCGACCTGTTTAGAGAGTCAACTCGAGGACGTACTCAGTCAACAGTCCACTCCAGCCTTTTTCGAATCATCAGATCATCAACCAGCTACCACGGTCTATCGATTACCTCAATCCGAACCATCCACTCGAAACCCTTCTAACGCTCATTACCAAAAGACTAAGAATCGATTAAGCGCTTTCCTCTCCTTCCTCCCTAACGAACAACCCTCACTCGCTCCTTCCACCTCATCATCTACCATCATCATCTCTAACCATCAACAACATCAACAACAACAACAACAACAACAACAACAACAACCACAACCAATCAAGAACTCTAACCGACGTCAATCCTTTAACCTCCTCGATAGAGCCACCCTATCATTCTCTAACAACTCCTTCCGAACCTTTAACTCTTCTACTAACATCGATAACACTCAACCTTACGTTTCTTCACCACCTAACAGCTCTAGTAAATCTCCCAATAAATACCCTCAACCTGCAAACGGTAAACCAATTTACATCAAACCTTCTCGCTCCTTTCTCAACTTACTCTCCTCTAAACTCAAATAATCCCTTTCACTCTACTCCCAAGTTTCTGGATGAAACTTTTTTTTTTTCTCTTCAATTTTTTCTTACTTCTATCCTCCTCTCTTTCTCAAATTTTGATTGATATTCTTAAAACCATCCTGTTCTTGCGAGTTTTTTTTATTTTTTTATTTTATGGTGTTGACCCCCTATTTTAGCTGAAAAGGGACTTGTCTTCCTCTCTCTCTCTTTTCTCTCTCTCTCTCCCTCTTTGAAAGAAACAAGAGAATATCATTATCATTACTCTCTTATTTTCTCATGAAAGCCTCTTTAATGTCGCAGATTGACCCCTTTACACTTTAGTCTCAATAGCTTTCTTATTACTATTGTTGTCATGATGTTTTTTGTCTTTCGGATTACATATCACTTTGTGCGTGTGTGTGTGTTTTTAATGTGGAACATGATGTCACATTAATACAGTCAATGGAACATGTTGTCAGCTTTCGACAAAGAAGGGTGAAGAGAAGCCTACCAGTTGCTCACGATCTGGCGACAACGGAATGCATTGGGCTAGATAAACAAATATACGACTAGGGATCGGGAAAGATATTTACCACATGGACTCCAATCAATGGTTTCTTGCACTGAAACATCGGCCTCAAACAAATGAAACTAGCTAAATGCTCACATACCCCCCGAAAGCCGTCATTGTAAAAAAACAAAACAAAAAGGATATATAGCACGCGGTGAAATTTTGTATGTAGTGTTTTGTTTGTTTTGTGTACAAATAGGGTAAGAAAATGATTTGGGATATAAGGAAATATCTGCTGTCGTTCTACAATATAATCTTCAAGATCATGCGGCTTCAAGCTAATGATGATCAGAAAAAGATAGAAAGAAAGATTAATCCAATACAGTTAATCAGTCAGATAATTCATTCCCCCCAAAGCTTTTGGAATCGATGCCCCTTTCCAAGAAGTAAATAGCACTCAACTTGTTCCAAAATCTTCTTGGATTGATCTTTGTCTGAAGATTTCTCCAACTTGGACTTTAATAACTGTCAGAGCCGATCAAGGTAGAGGATAATCCGACAAACGAGGGATTCACTATGAATAATTTTCCAGAATAATTTTAAAGCTATATATAAACCAACGTACCTCGACATATTTGGTCTTGGCCTCTTCTGATTTCATACCTTCTTTGGCTTTCCAAGCATCCTATATACCTCGACCAAATAAAACAAGACAATTTTAACATGAAGCTGGCTAGAAACGAAGGAAAAGAGTGACTGAACCCATTTGTATTTCCCCGTAAAGTCCATCATACCCGGTCTGGGAGAGTTAACATCGCCAACGGTAGCTGTACCAAAGAAATAAGAAATTCAGTTAGTTAGTTAGTGATGGCTCATGATCATCGTGGGTGTCGGTCAGCGAAACAAATCGACGTACCCTGCTTAAACAAGGCATAAAACTCAAGCTGCTCCTCTTGACTCGGCTTGTCCTCTCCATCACTCGGGAGAGTCTTGACAAGCTCGGTGGCCTGGATCGATCAATCACCATGCATAAACAAAAAAGAAAAAAGAGGTGGATCAATATAATGAACGGGGGCCATGTCAATCTTCACTCTCAGATCGTCGGTCTATCTTCTCTCTGCAACCGTTGTATCCAGTTTGTTGGTTGGCTTGTTGATTCGTTTGTTGGTTTGTGGAAGTATTACACATCAAGGCCGATCAAAAACACTCTCTCACTCACCTTTTCGAACTTCTTGTCGATCGAAGACATGATATTTAACCCTTTAAAAAAAGATAACCAAGTGAGAAAAAACGGTCGATTTTAGTGGACTCGGTAAAGGATGAGAGAGAGAGCGGAAGTCTGGAGAGACTAACGTGTGTGTGAGGTTGTTGTTACGTTTTTTTGGGTTTGGGGTTGTGGTTTAGATAAATATGTACTACGTCTTCCCAGTTCCTTCGAATCTTCGGATTGGTGGTTGGTTGTTGGTTGTAGTTGGTTGAAGGATGGAGGAGTCTTTCAAGAAGAGAGTCCAAGTTTTGTGTGATCGAGTATGTATTTAGATATATATACATAACACCGTGTATAATCTATATACATATATATATTTATGTATGTATTTATATATTCACCCCTTATCATAACAGGTTGGGGTAACAATATAAATAGGGGGGTTCAAATTTGCCAGGAGGCCGTTCCCCGAACCCAGGAAAAATTGAACTCCTGGAAGCCCTCCTGCTTAGCCTGACCCTCCAGGAGGGTTGCTCCAGGTGATCAAAGTTCAGTTTCCCCTCCCCAGATTTTCAACCCCGTAGTAACCCAAACCCTCAAACAATCAGCCCTCTCAGCTCCCTGCCTGGGTCTTCAACTTGGCACTCCTCAACCATCTTGCAAGCCGAAATGCCACCAAGGCAATCCATTCCGGCGGCTGCTACACCTTGTCTTACACCTGGATCCACCTCAACTACCATTTCTGGCAAAGGCCCCTTGACTAACATCACCCCAGCAAAGAAGAAAAAAACACTAATTCAGTGGGACACCAATGGCTCAAATGGCACCTCTAGCATCCAAATCATCCTTGATTGGCTGGCCACCAAGGGGAACTGCAAGCGTTGGTGTGGCAACAAGTCTGGTCTGACTAAGTCATCTTTTGCTAACAAAATCCTTTCCAAGATGGCCAATGCTGGAATCACTCATTTCAACAGCAAGCTGGGGATTCAGACAAGGATACAGGAGCTCCAGATCTCCTATGGCAAGGCCAGTGATTACCTCCAAAACACAGGCTCTGGAGTGACTGAGCAATATTTTGCCAATGGGGCTAAAAAAATTAACAGTAAGCAATGTCATTATCTTTGTTCAAGACTACTCAAGGCTTCTGAATGTGTCTGTGGTGTACATATAACTAAGGGAATGCCCTTTGCAAGCCAACAAAACCATGTACAATTTGTACGGCATCAATACATGCAACCTAACAGGTTGATGTTGGCCTATTAGGTTGCATGAAACAGATTGTGAATTGGTGTCAATCTGTGTCTTTCTACTGGTCCCTCCCCAGTCCCCAAAATTGGGGGCTATACACTCATGATGCAATGTAATGGATTTCTGCCTAAATGTAAAGAGAACCAAAACCAGACTGAAAGAGAAATACAAAATAAGAGATGAGAAGATTAGAAGATAATAAAATAGAAGAGAAAGCATACCGCTAGAGATGGATTTTTAAGGAAATAAATGAGATGATGAGGACTTTTTTAGAAGAAAGAAGCAAAGGAAATTCACGCTTGACTGGGGAGAATGAGATAGAGATTAGTGATTTGCTCAACAAACAACATACTAAAGGAAAAAGATAAGAGAGAGAAAGAAAGGAATGAAACAAACAAGCTGTGATTGATGAAAGGCTTCTAAATAGTGTTGCCTGAGTGTCTTGAAGATGTCAATGATCAACCTTGATTTGAGGAGTAAAATGATGAAGTCAGAGTGAGTTGTTTGATTTTTTATTGAGTGATTGAACATTACAGATTTCAGGTCTTGAGGATATGTCTTGAGTCTTGAGGTTTTTTAAATTGATGATTTGATGAAGTGAGAATCTTGTTGAGTCTGATGATTAACAGGTGAGTATCGAGTCAGTTAAGTACTAAAGGAGTTCAAACCCTAACTGGGTGTCACAACTGCGGCGAGCTTTGCGAGTTCAAGCAGGAGTGATTCTTGCAAGTTTGATGTGATGATTCTTGAAGTGAAATGTGAGGGAAACTCGTGAGATTGAAATCATTAAAAAACTCAACACAATGAGAAAACTCCCTCAAGGGAAAAATAGTAATAGATACAGCAAATCTGACAGAGATGGTAAGCACCTGCAGGCTTTGGTATTGGTTGCAAACTCTCTGAATTGCTCCTTGCAGCTGCTTCAATAAACCTTGCGGATTTTGTGGGTTGTCATTTGGCGCAATTTTTGTTACCTTGAATCTTTTAGCAAAGTCCACCCCCAAACAAATTCTTGCCTTGGCCCCAATCTTCCCATTATATATATTGTTTGGCAAGTAAAGTTTGGAATTTTTGAAATTTTTTCAAGGTTTCTTGGAAACACAATACATATAGAAATCAAAAAAAAGTTCTTTGATTGCAGTACTTGCACAAGGACTGAAATCAAAACACAGAAGCTTTGATGGCAGTACCTGTGCAACTACTACAATCAAAACATCTGTTTTTGTCAGCCGCAGAGTACATATCACAGTACCTGAAATGTACCAAGTAACTGCACATATTAATATTATTACTACTCTAAAAAGTATTACTAATATCATTATTATTTATCATTATTAATTATTATTATTTGTCATTATTATTGTTATTACTATTATTCCATTAAATTAATAACTTATAATTATTAAATTACATTCATTACAATAATTAATACAAGTACTTTAATATACATTCATTAAATAACACATGAATAATTCAGGTTACTCTATGAACTTTTGTGATACAAGACACGTAACTTGTAGACCTTTTCCCCACCTTTCAATTGAATTATCTAGAGTAACAGATGTCACTCATTCCTTCTGATTACGCTGTGAGAACTCCTTTGGGATGGATGGCAGTTCTGTCAGGGGGAAATAACAATAGGATATTCCAACTAAGTAATACTACTGTTACAGGTGGTTTGAAAGACCTGCCCCTCTATTATACTACACAGAATTCTTACAGCAAAATTTATTCATTGTTGTGGCGTAAACTTATGATAGAGAAAACTGTAAGTAGCAATCCCTTTCAGAATTAGATCAGATATTTGTTAGCAAAAGAAGAGATATGTTTGTTCTGGGGTGGATGATGAATCAATGTGAACTATTCAAATTGTCTTGCCTTCTTTCTTAACCTTCAGCTAAGAGAGCAATGTGATGATAACACTTTGCTTTTAAGAGCACAACAAAGGGGCAACACTACTTCTTTTACCTGTTATTCTTCTCTGAGGTATGAAAGGTATTCTCAAAGTGCAAACTTGATTGAGATCACTACTGGATGCTATGTGTGTTTTGGTGTTGTGCAACTATGAATAGATTTTCTCTCCAAAACAACTGGCATACAAACTGGCATCCAACTGGAATTCAACTGGAATGATTTTCTTTCTGGGAGGGAACAACCTCCCCTTTATATAGTAAAATATGAGGTGTTTAAGCTGGTGAGTCCTAGAACAAGCATGTGATGAATCATGTGACTCTACATGTGACTATATGTGTGACTCTACATGTGACTATACATCAAGATCTAACTATGTACTTATACTTTAAAAAATCATTTTATTCTGAATAGGTTTTGTCTAAGTGCAGCTGGCCCTGTAGTTTCAGAGAGTGATTATGGGGTAAATAACTGGTAGAATCCAATTTGTCCATGGAAAAACTAGTAATATCACTCCTTCTTGATATAAAAATATGCTTTTATGTATTTTTGATACTTGAACACATTTAGCACACCACAACACCCACATTCCTTATCCTTGCAATATTTCACGTATGAGATATGTTGAGTTGCCTGTTAGTCTAATACCATGATGTATCACCAGCTGAACCATGAGCACTACCAACCAACACCCTGGCAGTCACAAGCGTCTGTAGCCTAGTTGGTAAAGGCAGCAATCTAGCATGTGTCTCAGCTTAGCTGAGGCTGTGAGTTCAAATATCACCAGACACATCTCCATTTACAGTCTCTACAAGATATGTACTTGAATATCTTATAAATTAAAAGAAAATATTAGAAGGGCCTTGGTTATAGGACACCCCGGAATTGGAGCAACAACTCCCAACATTCCTTGACTTCCAATCAACCCTGTGCAGACCGCTGTTTATGGTCCTCAGGTGGTCCAGAGCCTGGGAGGGAGTTGTTTCTCCAAAACACCCCCTGGAAATACTATTGATGGGTTTTTTTTTTGGAATTTTAATTTAAAAAAACCGCCCGCCTGGGAGTTGTTTCCCCAAAACAACCCCCGGAAATACCATTGATGGGATTTGTTTATTTTGTTATTTTAATTCATCATTTTTGCCTGCCTGATAATAATTAATTGAAATTACAAAAAAAAAACTCCCAGGGGGGTTGGTTTTTGTAATAATATTTAAGAAAAAGGAACTGATCAACCTAAATTTTACCCTTATTCTTTATGAATTACATTAAACACCTTGTAATAATCTGTTTATCGCCCAGAAAAATATGAGAACACCAGCACAGTACATACTACATAGTTATTTACCTTGCCAGTTCCCATTCTCCAAAACAAATACCCAAATTCTGGATAATAGATAATTTAATATTGTTTACCATCAATAATTGGCTACACCTTACCTGTAATCAGGTAATAACCGCAAAACCAAGTATTGATACACTTTATTGATTTCCTTCTTAGAGCAGCTTCTCAGCCAAGACATACTGATTAAGGATTAATCCCATTTTACAGGATGATTATTGATAAATCAAAAATTATATCATTAACATGACTTAGTTACAACATTTCACCATGGTTAGTCCCACACCCAGGCTGTGTTATGAGCCTATAGAGCCTGTAATGTACATCAGTCACATTGAGTACATGTCATGGACTTGAGATTACAAGTCTGTGAGGGGAGGAGATCCTTAGAACCTTCTCATCTTGCAATCTACCATACTGAGCAAGACCAGACCCAGATCCAGTACACAGACCCATAGACCCGTCCTCCTCTCTGAGTTGACTCTAACAGGGTGAAAGTTTTGATTTCTGTACTTTCACAAGTACTGCTATTGAAACAGCTGGCTCTGAATCAATCATTTATTTCAAATGAGAAGAGAGAATTTTTGAACAAGCTTCATCTTTCACACATGTGAAAGGACAAACAAATCTCTTGTGGCACTACAATGGAAACAGGACTAATTCATCTTACATATTGAACTATACTTTCAAGAGTGTCAGAATTCATGTCTACTTCTCTGCTCACATCTCTTTCATACTTTATTATCCACTCTATTTATTTTATCCATCATACTGTGTGATGTTCTTCATCTTATTCCATCAAAAACCAAATTGATGTAATTCCATTACAGAGTTGTAATTCCTTAAGTCTTTCCATTGTTTAAAAATTACAATGTTTTATTCCATTGTTAAATTACAATGCTTCCTTCCATTTTTTAATTAATTATTAGCATATGTTTATATTTGATTAGTTAGCTCAACTACTTTTTTGCCAATCTTGTACTGGAATACTTAATCTGGCCTATCTGCCAGAAGAAATAAAATCATCAAGTCTGAGCCTTTTCACTTTGAACTTGCTCCTTGGTCCAATCAGTTCCACCAAGATTGCCCCCCCCCCCCCTTCTCTTTAGTCTACAATTCTGAAGGTGAAATCCTGACAAAGAGTAAGGACTAAGGACTCTTTCTGAGTACTTGCTAATAAATTTTCAAGTAACAGGACATTCAACCATTTGGGAATAACACAATCTTGCCATTGTTTTATGATAGAGGCAGAGATATTCAGTGAGAAAAATAAACAGGAGAAACTGACACTGCAAGAAAAACTGGATCAACTGCCAGCAGTTGACATGTAGCATGCTCCAACCAAGCCACCATTTTATCTCCACCCATTTACATATGCAGCTGTTTGGGCACAGTCACTGTGCAACATGCACAGTGACTGTGCATTGAAGCTTGGTTCATTCACCCTTTGAGAAAGGTTGGAGTAACACCACCAGCTCCCTCAGAGGTTCCGCATGTCAAACTGCATGCAGTTGAGCCAGTTTTTTTTGCAGTGTGAGATGGATCTGAGAAAAATTGGACTGCTATTCTAACACAAGGGCCTGATATAATTCTATGTATTGGTATGAAGTGATACAACTTCAGACTTTGAGCTTCTTTGAAATAATGCATATCAAATTTCTGGTAGGGCCACCAGAACCTTTTCTTACTTGGGAAAATTATTTTTTCTGACAAAGTTTAGTTTGACACAGTTTATTACCTCTGAAATGTTTGACAAAGAAAACACAAATTCCCATTGAGAAAAATTTGCCTTTTTTCATGTGAGATGCACCAGGAAAAATGGATTGTCACTAGACTACAGGTGACATCAGCCTAGGTTCAATGAGCTGCCCATTAGTAGCAATGTTGGCCTCATGTATAGCCCCTTGTAGGGCACAAAGGGGCCATTGTAGCCTAGTTGGAGGGGAATCAGAGCTAAAAAAAGGCTACAGCCATTGTTTCTTGATGTCACCAGACGTCAGGTGACAATTGATTTTTCCTGGTGATGGTTGATGTTTGCAGTATTTATCAGGGTCTCAGTGGACTATTGGGGGGAGGGGAAAATGGCCAGTGCATCTGAAACTCCTCCGAAAAAATTGATTCCCATAATATTTTACTCACTTTGCCATATATAATTAGTTTTTCTGGCTGGAGGTGTTGATCAATTTAGGATTTTCTTCCCCAGTCATGAGATTTATCTCATTTTATTTTTTTCCAAACTTAAACCTTCAAGAGTTATTTTGGGTTATTCAACTAGATTGTCAGTCAAGCAGAGGCACAGATTGGCAAGTGCAATAACTCCTTGTCTCAACATTTTGGGGAAAAAAATAGGTGGTCAAATCTCATGCTGTTTTTTTTGTTTAGTCTACTTTCCATCTTTCAAGCCATATTTTGATCATGGCAGTCTCATGTACACAACTGCCAAAAAAATCTCCTTTGGAAAGGTCCTCTGTACAAAAAACAGCCTTTTCATAAACCTTTTGTGCATGCCATTCTCATTTTTTGGTTTTGGATAATTGAATTATACCTGTAACCCACTTGTATTTGGGACTTCAGAGGTCCTGTTACCTGCTCCCTAAGCGCGCAAGGCAGATTTTGTAAATCAAGCTCTCTGGAGATGTAAATTTCAAATGAACTTTGATGAACAATCAATGCCACAATTCAAGAAGCAAAAAAAGAGTAATGGTAACGGAAGACCTATCTGTGAGTCATGTGAGAGAATATTCAACTACTTGCTTACAACCAATCATTAAACGATAAACATTAAAAAAGGTGGTTGATGATATTAAGGATACAAATAGGCCTGTGCGAGAAGATCGATGTCAGAAAAGGTATATGCAAGAGATATGCTAAACGACGTAGAAATTAGTACTCCTTGCAAGAAAAGCAAGTGATGAAAAGCTGAAGCCTGATGATTGGTTCCTCGGGCGGATATTACAGTGTATACGTTTGCGTGGTCGATGATCTCGGGAAAAGACCAAGCGTGGATAATACTAGATATGATAGATGGCTTTTTCGGGAGGCTTGATGTCACAATCAGCCTCGGGGGCCGGGGTGCCCAAGGGCTGGAACACTGGCCGACGACTAGCGCGGGTTATCGGCCAAGCGGTTGAGGAAAACTGGCGGTCCGGAACCGAATTTCGGCGACGGAATAGACGATATAAGAGGGCGAAGATGCCTATTATAAGTAGCGTGCCAACTGTTTGTGCAGACAGGAAAGAATTAGCCTGAAGGGTGTGGATGAAAGTTGGATGAAAAAAACGCTTGTCACTCACGTGTGATGCCTAGACTGATTTCAACGACCTGCGCTACTGAAAGGCCTTTGCAGATTTCCCGAGGGCCCTCCGGGACACTTCCGTCCGTTGTCCAAGAGACTGTCCAAGTGCATCGCGAAACATCCGTGGCAGCTACAGCCATTGGAGCTAGGAGGACTACCCACTTGAGGTACCCATAGACGGATGCGAAGCTCGCCATGAGACTTTATATCAGCCAACGAAGGTTTTGTGAAGTGATATAATTAGCTGGTACAGGAACGATCCTAAGTGGAGCGTTTGAGTAGCAAGATGGATGAACTGGTGGGACCTAAACGACAAAAAATTAAGGAATTCAAACGGGTAAAAATGAAGTTACTATGTAGTCTTATGTATTTATTTACATACGTGCCAAACTGGCTTGCAATGTGGGATACGGGAATGACAGTCGACACTGTGAGTTTCTTCTCAATAAGGAGATAGCTACTGTCTGCTGTCACCGGGTAGTTTTCGTAATTTCAAATTAAAGGCTGGCAGATTTTTATCATCGAGGGCAGACAGGGTCTCCTTAAATCCCTAGGTAGCGCTTCCTTCTGCAGTTTCACTTCTGTGGTTGCGACCTGCAACCCGGACGCATTCCCCAGAAACAATTGTCGAAGTGTCTGGCCAGGATCACGAGACGCATTGGATGTGTGGGTAAAAAATACACATATATCACCATCAACGGGCCCAAGTTCGGGATTTTGTTGAAAACACCGGCAATAGAAAATAGTGATGTGAATGAAACACTCATGGATCAACATCCATGGAAAGCCTCAATTCTGCACGGTAGATAACATCGACTGGAAGCTTATTCTTGCCAGTTGAAGTTTACTTATCATCTCTGTGGTTTTTCTACCATTGTCATGGGCACAGGCGATGAACAGGATTCGTACATAAACGTCAATTGTATGCCATGTGAGTAACCTCAACCTACCAACTTGTATAAGCAAGCTGGAATTTATCAAGAAATCCAAAGTAACAACGCACAAACCTATGAGATTACAAGTTCGCATCAGAAGGTTTAGCATGAGGAAATTGACAATGACTTTGATGTAGGTGTACAAGGGAAGACGTTAATTACGGGCACAAATCAACAACCATTGTGAAAATACCTTTATCCTTGTTTGCTTGCACGGAACATGAAAGTGCATATCAATCTGGTGTCGACGTAAGTACATGTGCAAAAGAAAATAGAGGGAGAGGAAGAGAAGAAATGTATTGATGTCGACTGGTTAGATGGGAGCAAAGTAAGAAGTCTATAGTAGTACACCAACAGCAGAAACAAAAAATACATGAAACGTGTTGAATGGGAAGTGATAGATGTAAGAAAGCGAGAACATTTTAGTACAACAAGCCTTGTCTCCACCATACAGTGAAGGTAGCAGCGGTAGTAGCGGCAAGGAACCCGATGATGAGCCAAGTGGTTGGAGAAGGAGAAGATGGTGATGAGGGAGAAGGGGGAGAAGGGAGAAGGGCGGGCTGCCTAGTTGAAGTACGGAGACGATTGGGGAGGTTTGACGGATTTAGTCGGCCAGTAAATTTGGTCTGGAACTCATAGTCGTGAATGCGTGGATTAGGCTTGATGAGTATCGGGTCCTGAGGAGAGGCGAGCAGGCGGGCGACTAGGCTCTTGAAAAACCGCCGACAGTCTCGTCGAAGGTGCTGGAGCCCCAGATGGACCAGGGCTGCCAGAGGAGGCAGGCCAAGGAGGCCGGTAGATAAAGCCAATTGGTAGTCTCCGCGCTCGCGCCCGGCGACGACCGTCATAGAATTCTTCCTCCGCACCCGGCTCTCTGCCCCTGCTCGAGCCTTTCTCTTGGCCACCCGTCTGCCCACCCGCTCCGATATCTTATCCGGCTCGAAGTCGTCCGTCGCATCATCCTGTCCTACGAACCTGCGATCGACTTCACCCACTGCAATACCCTGTTTACTACTGCTACTACTGCTACTAGCAGTAGAGTTGATACTGCTAGCGAATTCGACGGCCAGCCAATCCAAGCAAGCTCTCGAGCTCCGCATTACACATTCTTCGCGTCCCGGAAGCGCGAAAGATTGCGAGGATGGGTTGGGGATCGAGAAGTGGCGGAGTCTGTTGGCGGCCAGTTGCCTGGTGAGAATCGCATGGCCGTCGATGGCTTGTGGGACAGATAGCGTGCTCGGGATGAATGGGATCATGGGAATCAATCGGGAGAGGGTCCTCAAGAATTCTAGCCTCGCAGGCGGAACGGCTGAGGAGACGCATCAGTAACTAATACATGCAGATCGAGAGAGGTGTAGCTGAATACTCACGAAATAGATCTACCTCGACCAGCAAGAGTAGATAGCCCTCTCTCTCGATCCAGCGTTCAATCAGGCTAAGTAGATCCTTCCGTGCTAGGCTGGTTAACGAGGACTGATATCGGGAGCAGGCTTTAGGGTTCAGTAAGCTTTTCAGTCGATAAAACGGAGCTTCGATGTGCTGGATCAAGTGGTTGTAGGTTTGTGGATCTGAGAACTTGACATAGTTTCCTCTTGCTCATCAGCTCGATATTCGGCAAATCATGCATTGCCCCATGATGATTGACGAACCTTGTATTCAGGTAAGATGACACCCGTCCGATCAACAGACGTGGGAGAGGTTGATGATGATAGATGTGAATGGAGTGATCCAAGTCCATGTGCGTCTTGGGAATTGCCTACGATGAGGATCCTGTAAGGGTTAAGAGGATGAGTTGAAGGATGGAGTGTGAAGTCGGAGTGTTTGGATAACAGGTCAGAGGAGCGAGTAGTTCTGTATGGATTGTGGTGGTGGATGGGGTCTGATCGATGGCGAAGAGAAGCGGCAGATTCAGAAGTCAAGGTTCGCTCTGGCCAGCTAGCTGGACGACTTGAGTGGTTTGAGGGGGTAGGGACCATCGGCAGACGGGGCATGACGAGATGATCAGTAAGCGCGGTAAGGAGCTCTGCAGTGAGATGGTGGTTGGTCTGATGTAGTTGATTGGAGGGGCCATCGGATTCCTCTCCGGCTCGAATCGGTGAGGCGTTCCTTGATAGCTGATCTTGGTCATTATCTAGGTCCGAGAAATCATGGTGGTCATCAAGTTCGCTACTGGGATGGGATGAGTTGGGGATGGAGACGATGTCACTGTAGTGCCAGGATAGAATCGAGCGAGGGGAACCATGTAAGTTAGGTTCTGGTCCTGTTTGACTTGAGTTATGCTGAGAGTCGGTGGGAGGGATGATTGGATTGATTTCGATGTATCCTTGACCAGTTTGAGTGGCTCTTGATTCGTTGGCCATTGCTGACACTGTTGTTGTTAGTTCAGTTGTCGTTCTTTCTGTTGATATTGTGTGTTTGTTGTTGTTCATCTTGAAGTTGATGGAGGAGATAAGGAGACAAGACATGGGAGATAGGAGGGTGAGAGGTTTTCTAGGGCGAGAAAACCATCACCTGTCACACGAGCTGTCTCGATCGATTTCGCACCTGTGTATCTCATCTCTCCTTCAAGGCACCGTATACCACGATACCATTGAGTTTGAGTCAATTATTCAATGGTCCACAATTAGCAACAATGTGTAGACTGAAAGACTTTAGGCTTTAACAGGAGACACATGCTGACATGAATACATGTTTTGGCCACATTCACTGACAAGAGCTGACCAAGTCATCTTAGGACAGCTCACTGATCGAGATATCAAGTATAACTTTTTTTTTCAAGGAGATGTCCCGAAAGTTCACAATAAAGTTTTGCGCGGATCCTGTTTTGCATGCAGAATTCTTAATTTCATAGAGAAACATTTCAATCAAGGATCTTATGTAGCTTAAAGGTGTAGTAGTGCACCCAAAGAAAGGTTGATCCCCAAAAGAACAGTTACGTTCAAATCGGCAGTCAAAAAGATAGTGGGGTCCAATTGCACTCTTCCTAAGACTGCACCAAGATCTATCTCCAATGCGGCAGATATTGCTCGTAAGCTGGCAAAGGCGGGGGCGCACTGTCTGAAAATTGCTGCAAAGGCGTCGTCCCCACAAAAATACAGCAATGAGTATCCAAGAATCAGTTTCTCGGGACCAAGTTAGAATGGTAAAAAGGCTCCAAAGGGCTCACGTTTGAATTGACTGTACCATGTATCCCGATAGTGCTCTAATCCAGCTTTCAAAGTAAACTCCAATGCCAGAAAGAATTGTGTCAGCAGCGTCCTAAACTCAGCCTGAGCAAAAATGATAGTTGTGAAGTAGAGATTATGGGGGATTGGCAGTTAGCGATGCGCTATGAATGGATAGGTGAATTCATAAGACAGAAATGACGAACAATGTGTTCTTGTCCAGCAAGATTACTACTACAGGCGCATCGTCCGTAGCGGTTGTTGACGTCTTGTATCATGGAAACCAGAGAAGTTGCTGCTTGTACGGCCACATCTACCGGTGCGTTTTGCTCGAAAGTGGTGCGACAGTGGGTGAACTCTGCACTCAAGGAAGACCAGCCCTGGAGAGAGAGGATGATATCGACTGGAACTGAGACACCCGGATCAAGGCCGGCCGAGCCGCCGGTGTTAGTTTGTGAGAGTCCTTCGGTACTGACTTGCCCCGCAGCGTTCGCATCCACTGAGGCACTCGCATGGGCATCTGCTGAGGCACTCGCATCCAAGGCTTGTCGTCTGCTGATCATCACCTTGGACAGCCTGCTATCCTCCGTAAAATAAAGGAGAAAAAAGCAGTCAGTGTGGTGGTCTCTGAAGGATACGAGCGGTGAAGAAAGCAAATATATACTCTTTCGGTGCCAGTGCGAGCGCGCTGATGGACAAATGCAAAGCTGAAGTGCACATGTAAAGAGATCGGAATAAAGAAAGAACCATTAGCTGCCGCGTGATGACTCTTCCGGCTCTGACCTAGATATATGATGTATGCACCTGAGCAAAGGAAAACGAATTTCTTCAGGTTGGAGCGCATCTTATCCAACACTCTTTCTCGGCAAAGAAAAACGCAAAGGAAAGTTAAACAAGAATGGGCAAAAGAACACAAAAAACTAGTTTAAGTAGCTCAAGAAATAGCCAAGAAAAACACAATAATAGGGATTATCGGGTTCTTGAGAATGGATGGAAATGTTTTGGTCAATATCGGGTGTTAATAGCAGACCACCCAAGAGTACCTTATATCAGATGCCGTAGCAAGTTTGGATTCTCTCAACATGTTTTTTGAGATCACAGGCCAGAGAGAACGGTCGTTGAGGCTCGAGCGGCTCTGATCAAGAGCTGTAGTAGATGGATGATCATAGTATGAGAAGAAAAGCTCAGTACGGGCTAAAAGAAGCTGAAATATTCTGCCAATATGTGCACTGAACACACACCTGCCATGCCAGTAGCAGTTCTGGAGGCTTTTTCTCAGACACTTGCCGACACTGCACTTCATCATCTTGAAGCGCCATAGGAACACCATCCGACTGTGGGCCAAAGAAGCTCTGCGCACTTGATACACCCTCAGGGATCCTCCCTTTCGGTCTGCACAATCCGTGGAACTTGGACATTGTCTTTGGCGAAAGCAAGACGCTTGGCATCACTGGTACCATGGCGACCGCCGCCAATGTCTCACTGGACCTGTTGCCTTTTGGTATACATACTCTGCATTAACACGCTAAATGATGATTAGAATAAAGTGCGGTCTCAGTTTATAGCTTCAAGGGCATGCGCCTGCACCTGAGCTGGGTCGAGCTGCTTGAGTTTCTCTTTTCTGCTCTTTGCCACCTTCCTAATTGACGTTCTTTTTCATTCCAAGTACCTACTTGTTCATCTACATTGCTTAAGTAGCGCGTAACTTGCTTACTTTATTGCTGATTTGAATGGAAAGATTCTAGTTGAACTCTCAACCACAAAATGAAAGATATGAAGGTAAAAATAATATACTAAACAAATTCTGAAGAAATTATTCCATGTGATGAGACGTAGCTGTAAGCCATCATCTTGGGTTCAAATTAATGTACTTCATCTTTATTTTTGAAAGCCAATAATCCAAACAATGAGAGAAGATTTCGAAATTGAAAGTATCAAAGTAATTTTTTGAAAGCCAATGATCCAATCATTGAGATAAAATGTCCGAATTGAAAGTATCAGAGTGATGATCACGTTTTGAGCTATGAGACCGGTAGCATCCGGTAAGCTCAGTGAGAGTTGCAAGGAGACAGTAAGGCCTCGGGCACCTTCACATTATGTTGGAGTGCGATGTGGATCACTTTCTCTTTTTCTCCGTTTTTACAACCCACGCAGTTCTTCAACACCTGTAGTAGTTTTCATCAGGTGAGTTAGCATCCTCGGTTGAGTAGTTATTTAACAGCTTTCCGCCCATTGATGGGTGTTCTAACATACCTTGCCCAGAAGATGAGCTGCCAGTTCCAAGTTTTTAGCTGATATGGCATGTTGAAAACGCAGATAAAAAGATGGACTTGGTGGTTGCAAAGGTTAGGCTCGTGGTTAATAAATGGCCGCCGGTATTTTTTAAGGAAAACTTAAAACTCACCCTTTGATTCTGTTGATGTCTTTTCTATTTTTCTCACCGTAGGTGCGTAAACCAGCGTTAGTAGCTTCATAAATTGATACTAAATCTTGGAGATCCTTGGTTGCCTGTGGGCTTCGGTTAGGGGGGGTGAAATGCTTCAAGGCAAAGGCAACCGGGCTAAGCTCTGGAGATTGTTGAAAATCTTGGGCCGACTGGAAGCATCCGTAGCGATTTCGACATCAATTTTTAAGGGGGTACTTTGTGAGTCGGTGATTATGTTTCTCAAGAACCTGAATTGTGCTTGGAAATAGCTAACTGACGTATTTCTTGTCACCAATGAAGACATCCGGGACGTCTTTGAAAGGCCTTTTCTGTAAAAAATCGTGGTTGAAGAGAAAGCATTTCAGATATCACATGTACATAAATGCACAGGAGTAAAGGGACAAAGTGAAAATAGCAATTTGCCGTACACCATCCAAGCATTTGACATGCCTATCTACCAGGACGTCTTTGGGTATTTCAAAAGGACCTGTCATGAAGCAGGGTTTATTGCCGGGAAGTTGAGGGCCTGGTCATCATATTTTAGTAAAGAAAAGGAATCAACTCCGTGACAGAAGGATATACTGTTTCAGGCTTTACATGGGGCTGAGCGGAAGTCTTTTCTGACCAGTTGATGTAGGTTGGATGACGTCCAAGGGGGTAGCTGTCGCGGTTTTGATGGCCAAGAGCGTTAAGAGAACGGAGAATGAGATTTTGAGCATATTGAACTGCAGTAGGCTGAGAAGCAGATGTTGGGCAATCGTGGTGATTCCGCGTAATTATGTTAAGGTCCACTGTTGGGGGTAAGGAGGTAATCAGAGAAACCAGCAGAACGCTCTTTTATGAGAGTTGCAGGTTTCGATTGATTGTAACCTATCAAGAACAAGTCTTCTGCGGGTCAGTACAGCGTATTTCCTCACCCTTGTCGCGGTTCCCTGGCGCTGTTCTTGAAGCGCCACAAGTGAAATTCCATCCTGTTGACTACACCACGGGTGCATGGTAGCGACCTCAAGTCGCCCTGTTGTAGAAGGGTTGTCCGCTAGAGCTTCGCTTCCAGCCCCATTCGAGTTTAATGTCAAGGTGATGCAACCGCAGAAAATCCTCGAGAAGGTGGATGGCTGCACTACATTGCACTCAATCCTGGTTTTGGCGTGATTGCCTTCAGCTCGAAGTTATATCCAATTCAGTCTGTCGATACGGTAACGCATTCATGTACAGCGGATAACCAGAACCACAAGTCCCAAAGAAAAATCTACGCTGTGTTTATAGCCCTTGGATATATATCTTAGGGTCTCCGGCTGTCGTCCGATTCGCAGTGATCCAACACATGCTGATATCCCAATCAATTCCATGAGTAACAGTGTATGGGCCTGTTTGTGCAGGCACAAAACAACCTAAACGACCCGTCATCCGCCACCACAATACATGCCAACGTGAGAACTTTTTTTTATTTTTAAAAAGTGTAATTTTGCCATTGGCATTGCACACTATGAATATCATTTGTTTCAAACTACAAGTTTTTTAAGTTTGTGTTGAAAACTCATTGGTCAATTTTGATGGAACTCAGACTTTGGAGACACACAAAAAAGATGCATTTCATGTATATGAACAGGGAACAGGTTTATATACATGAAAACAAAAGAGAAGAAAGGGGCCTAAGCAAGACCCTAACATAACCCAGTCCTGGGTTACAACAAATTTCACCAACTTGAATGTATTAAACACCCAATAATCATGTGTGGGGGGGGGGTTTAATGTGATCATCATTTAAAACCTTTAATCTTCTTTTCCTTTTTTCCCCTGTCTCAATTCTCAATCGCTCCTTCTCTTCTCATTCTCTCCTTCTCTTCTCATTCTCTCCCTCTTTCCACTCAATTACTTCCACTCGACCAATCCACTCTACTCAATCCTCTTGACTCAATTCTCTCCGACAAACTCAACTCTATCAACTTTCAGAGGGATGAACCAAGTTGGATCTTGAGGGTCAACAAATACTGGGAGCTTGCTTGATCCCATGAGCTCTTCACATGGCATGCGGGTTGCTTGTAGCAACCTCATGTTTTCCATCACTGCAGCTACAGAAGTTTCCCCATTGCTAGGCTTGTAATTGGGGCTTTCTGATGGGCCAAACCGCTTCTGCTTAAGAGACTTCAATGCCTGCTCTTTCTGGAAATATCAAAAGATTTCAGCCAAAAAGATGAAACGATGGAATGAATGAGGAGAAAATTACATACCTGAGCAACCAGTTTTGGGTCCTTTTGGACCAGTACTTATAGACAAGTGATCATTGTTTTTTCCTGGTGTACTGGGTTTGTATTTTTGGAAATTTTGAATCCTGAGTTGTGATTGGTTCAATTGTGCAGGATTGTGGATTTTTTAATTATAGTGGGGTTTTTGTTGTTGATACTTGACAAGTCTAGTGCAAATGACATTATTTGGAATTTTTAATGACTGGTTTCATAATTGTGGATTTGGTGAAACCCGTTGATTAGATAATTGTGGATTTTGTCATATTTGATCCCCCATATTAGGGGGTATCAAATATGACCAAATCCACAATTAAAACCAGTGAATTAGGATTCTCCACAAAATTTCACTTTTGAGAATTCTGAAACATTTTATATAGATATCAATGGTTTTTAAAAATGGTGGATTTTCAAAACCAGTTGATTAGATAATAGTGGATTTGGTCATATTTGATACCCCCTATTATACCTAAATGCACAGTTTACTAGAGTAAATTCTTTATCATCCCCTGCACAGTTAATTTAATTAGCCAAAGAACATGAAAATAATATCCCAATCTCATATCCCCTGCACAGTTAATATAATTAGTCTAAGAATATATGGTAAATCAAGCGGGTCTGGGCACATGCCCAAGTTAGGCGTTTTTTTGCCCAAGCCCGCTTGGCCAAGCCTAAACCCAGCTTGGCCAAGGCTAAAGCCTGCTTGGCACAGTCCCAACCCCTGCTTGGCACTTGCCCAAGTTGGGGTGGGTCGGACCCAAGCTCCGCTTGGCCGAGCCAAGCAAAGGTGCCATGCCCGCCAAAAAATGGTTGGGCATGACTTGTTTTTTTTTTTCTTTCTTTTTTTACTTGTAGATAAATTTATTTAAAAAATGGTTTCAAAATGCAGAAAAAAAATACATATTTAAATTGTTTATTTATTTGTTTTTTATTTTTTATCAGAGAAAAAAAAGATTTTTTTTTGTTTTGTTTTTTATCAGAGAAGAAAAAGAAAGAATTTTTTCTGATGTAATATCAGAAGATAAAATAAACCAAAAATTAATTTTCCGGATGGGCCAAGAGTGGCCCGGAGATTTCTTGCATGTCAGCACAGGACCGGTAAAGTCGCTGACAGTGCAAGAAGAATTTTTTTGACTTTTCAGGGGTGATTGCTTCATTAATCCCGTCTTTGACAGCGCTGACTAAGGCAGCTTTACTTGGCGGCTCCTTCAATCAAACATAGGACTTGATAAAATGGAAAGAATATTTGGTTGGGTTGAGAAATGGCGAATATGGCGGTAAGAATTTGATCTTGATTGCTTTTGAGTCATTGAGGGATTGTTTTACTACTTCAAATTGTTTGCCACGGTGAATGGGAGCATTGTCCATGATGACAATGGCTTTGTTGGGCAGTTGGGCACCGAGACTAGAGAGGAAGAGGCAGAAATCATCTGCCCCTACCCCCTTAGCTTTGGTGTTATTGGCATTCAAGAGCTTGTTGTAGATGAGGCCCTCCTTGGCCAATGCCCCAATAAGGGTAACCTGCTTGGCCTTGGGAATAAGGCTCAACACTGCAGGTTTCCCTCAAAGAAAAATAGAAAAAAACGATTAATAGATTAAAATAAAAAAAGATTGAAGATTGATCAAAGTGAAAAATGAATCAACATACCAACAGAGGAATATCCAAAATTTCTCCCTGAGTGGAGATCAAATCCAGCCTCATCGAAAAAGATAACGTTTTGTCCAAGATCCAGACCTTGGCGGTTGACAAAGTTGGCACGCTGTTCAATCAAATCTGGCTTGTTCCACAAAGCAGGGATATTCGTTACCATTTTCCATGAAATGTCCATGTCGGACAAGATTACTGATTGCTTGCGTTGATAACTTCACATGAAACTCCTCTTGAAGGAAACAAGCAAGCTCCGGCAGAGTGGTTGTTGATTTTTGATCCAGTTGGTGAAGAAGCTCCGTCTTCATTTCGTCGGTAAACTTTCCAGGCCGCTTTTTATGAGTCTTGACTAGATTCGGATCCTCGGCTTTGATCCTCTGGACTTGGCAATGAGAAACCTTGAATGTATTTATTGCATCAACTGTTTTCATCGGGTCTCGAATGACGTTCTCGCGGATAAGATCTTGGACCTCAGGTTTAATAATGGTGTTAGGTTTTTGTGCTTTGTGGGTCAATCGGTTGTTTTGGTAGGTTTGTTTTCCTTCCAACACTTTGTGAGCGTTTCTAGTTTGTTCTTGTTTGAATTTCTGTTGATTCAGCTCTTGAAGTTCAGCTGCCAGAGCTCAAGCTTGCTCTTGAATTGCCTCAAGCTCCAAATTGACAGAATCCAAAACAGCGGAATTAGACATCTATTACATATGCATGTAAGTAAAGAATCAGTTCAAATTTGAATTGAAAAAGAAAAAAAGAAAAAAAGAAAGTTACTTACAATCGCTTGACAAGATGTGGTTGGCTGTGGCGGATGAAGTTATTGGCCTACAGCTTGGGTCGGCTAAGCTTGACTTGGCTCTGTGCCAAGATCAGCTGGCCGCGCGTGCTGGCAGATCAAGCCCTCTGGGCACATGCGCAAGCCCCCTTGGCGCAGTGCCAAGCGGGACTTGGGAAAGTGCCCAGACCCGCTTTATTTACCATAAAAATCATACCTCAATTTTATATCACCTTTGCAGTCAAAATTTTTAGCCAAGACATCAAAAAACCAATAAAACCAATTACTTAAACCCAATGGGTGTTGAAAAATGCACACCCTTTTTTATGTGTCTAGGTATGGGTATACCCCATACCTATACTTTTTTGCTTTCTTTTTTTTCTGAACTTGGATTGGGGGCACTGATTAAGAAATTAAGAGGCGAAACTAGAGATTTTTATTGTTAGATCAAAGATCAAGAAAATAGAAAGAGGATCAAACAATAATAAAAGAGAAAAGATTTGTACCTAGAGGATCTTGATGGTTGAGCTTTGTAAGAAGAGTCACAAGTAAAACAATAAACAAACAAACAAGAGCAGAGACTGAAATAACAAACATTAGCGTGTGAGACAATGAAAAGGAAGAGAAAGATAAATGAGAAAGATGGGAAGGGAGTTTACCACTACTCTTAACTCTAACAGCTAGTGATCCCGTGACAGCGACGACAATGGTTGAGTTGATTTACCGGGGTCTATCGCTAGTGTGTCGGAATTGGTTGGTTCCAGGCGGGATGAAGAAGCTTGAGGAGTGTGAGATTTCCATTGTAATAGGGACTGAAACTGAGAGCGCGCTTTCTGGAGCGGACATTCATAACCGCGCCGTAGGCACTGATTGAGATTCTGACACACCTGCTTGCTCATTGCCAAACAGGCAATGAGCACAGAAGATGAAGTCCCTGTAGAGCTTTCTTGATGGAAGTTTTCCCTACCGCTTTCGTAAGGAAGTCGGCTAGCATATTGTGCAATGGCACATATTCTAGAATGATTGATTTGATCTTGATTTCCCTCCTGATGAAATGGTGTCTCAGAGACATATGTTTGGTCTTGTAATTTGAGTGATTTGATGCATCATTGGCCAAAGCTATTGCGCCTTGATTGTTGTCGTAAATCTTTGTTGGTCCTGGTAATTTAATGTTGGAAACCTTCTTTAACAACGTCTTGATCCACATAATTTCCTTTGTTATATCACCTATTGATTTATATTCGGCTTCGGTGGACGAGAGCGAAAGCATCGGCTGCTTTTTTGATTTCCAAGAGATGACGTTGCCGTTGTACAGAACCAAGTTGCCTGACACTGATCGACGAGATTCCGGACACGACGCCCAGTCTGCATCCGCGTACCTAATCAACAGATGTTCACCCGGCGCAGATTTGTTAAACCGCAGACCAATGTCTTTTGTCCCCTTCAGATATCTGAATACCTGGATGCCGGCGTCCTAGTGAGAAGTGCCCGGTTGATTCAGATGTTGGGACAGAGAGCTAACAGCGAATGTGATATCTGGCCGAGTCGTAACACTGAGGTAGTTCAAGGCACCAACCAAAGATCGGTAATTATTTCCGGATTCCAGAAATGCTTGCCTGTCCGCTTTTGATGCTTTGACGAGATGACCGCCTGGCTTCATGGGAGTTGAATCTGGGTATAGGTGTTGGATGTTGAATCTTTCCAGCTGAGCTTTGATGTAGTGGCGTTGAGAGAGTGTAACGGATCCCGCTTCTTGTGTCACATTCATTCCTAGGAGCAGGCTTGATTCACCCAAGTCCTTGATTTGGAATTGTGACCGCACTTCATTTTTGAAAACTTCTGGGTCTTTGCTAAAGATAGCTAGGTCGTCCACGTGTAGATATAGGAAAGTTCCTTTTCTCCAGAACACACAAGGCTCAGCATCGCACCTACGGAAGCCGATCTTGAACAGCCATTGCGTCAACGTTTGATGCCACGCATGGAGAGCTTGCTTGAGTCCGTACATAGCCTTTTTGAGTTTTAGGACGTGATTTTGTGGCACAGGGACACCCGGTGGTGGATTGAGATGTATATCTTCTTCCAGCAGTGCGTTCAGGAAAGCGCTCTTGATGTCAATTTGGTGGAACAGAAGGTTGTGTTGTAATGCGTGGATGATCAGCATTCGAAGTGATACCATTTTCCCAGTTGGGGCATACGTCACGAAATAGTCCTTGCCTTCTATTTGCTGGAAGCCCTGCGCGCAAAGTCGTGCCTTGTATTCAATGGGAATGTTCAGTTGATTTTTCTTGATCTTGAACACCCATGTACAGTTGATGCACTTTACTTCGTTGGGTTTTTGAACTATCGCCCAGACGTCGTGGTCTTCCATGTTGGTGATTTCTTTTTCAACCGCTTTCTTCCAGAATGTCGAGCCCGCCGAGTTGATGGGTTGGATATATGATGTTGGCGCGTCATGTTCTTTGTCTTTGGCTAGATAAACGAGGATGTTGTTGCCTCTTCTATCAACTGACAGAATTTTGTCTGTTGATATTGCGCTGCTAATGTCTTTTGGCGCATGACTTGATGTTGGCGGCATGTCACTGGACACTTGATCTTGATTCAAGGAGATTGATTCTTCTGAAGCCGTCGGTCTCAACGAGTCATTGAAGCGCTCGGAGGTGTCCACGTCATTCGTCGCAGCGATTGGAGATAGTCTGGATCCATCCAAATCATCCAGAAGATCCATTTCAGTGGCGGGTACCTGCCCAAGGAGTCCAGGAAAGATGTTTTCGTCAAACTTGACATTCCGAGTCCTAAATATTTTCCTTGCAGCTAATTTGTATACTCGATATGAGGAGAAATCATTCTCATAGCCTAGGAGTATACCTCGTTCGGCTGTGGGTGCCAGCTTGAATGTTCTCCTTTCCTGAGGAATGAGGGAATAAGTCGAGCATCCAAAAGGCCTAAGGACATCCAGGTTGACCATTCTTCCAGTCCAGAGTTGATAGGGGATAGCAAGATTTCTTGTTGAAGACGGGCTAATGTTGGACAGCTGTGTTGCTGTGTTAACCGCCTCCACCCAGAAGGATTTGGGTAGCTGTGACTGTACCAATAAACATTGAGCCTTGGTGAGAATGGTTTGATTAGATCGTTCAGCCATGCCGTTGTTCTGCGGATTGTAAGCTGGTGATTTATTGTGTATTATCCCCTCCTGCGTGCAGAAACGCTCAAACTCGTCGTTGACAAACTCGCCCCCTCCATCTGAGATCAGCGATCTAAGTTTCTTCCCCGTTCGAGTCTTGGCCTGAGCTCGAAATGCTACGAATTGGTCGAACGCCTCACTTTTGGACTTTAGAAATCTGACCGATTTGTACCCGCTGAACTGGTCCACCAACGTCAGAAAATAGGCGTATCCGGATAGAGATTTTGTTTGGAAAGGTCCTACCAAATCCATGTGAACAGTGTCCAGGACGGATTCAACTTCCTTGAATTTGCTATTGAACGGAAGCGCCTTAAGCTTGCATAACTTACAGATCTCGCACATCTCATCTTTGGAACTGGGTACAAGGATCTTCTGATACCTTGGATTTGGATGCCCCAGTCGAGTGTGCCAGTCTGGAGTGACAGAACTGGAGAGATAACAGGAGGAACTGGCTTTGATTGCAGAAAAATAAGAAGAGGGGATTTCTAACAAGTTGTTCTTGACTGATCCTTGCAATTTAAAATTATCATCTATTATGACCTCCACCGCGTTGTTCTCGAGTTTGTGGAGTGAGAGGTTGTCTTTGAATAATCGAGGGACTGAGATAAGACATCTGTTGAGAGTCGGAACGAGTAGAACATCGTTTAGGACCATCTGCTTCCCATCTTGATTGACCAAGATGGCTGACCCTATTGCGACGGAATTCAGATGATTTTTGTGACCACCGGTTGATATCTTGATGTTGGTTTTGGACATCGGCATGAAAATATTAGGATCATTCACCATGTAGTGAGTCGCACCGGTGTCCATCACAATCGGTCGATTCGGAGCCTCCACCAAAAGCATGGACACTTCAGAATCGCTGCCTTCGTTAACTTCAACTAGTTGTGTAGCCGGACTGGCGTTTGAAGTCGCTGCCCCCCATGAGGGCGGTCAAAGTTCCCGGTGGAGTTGCCAGCAGTGTGCTGCGTTGTGTGATGTGACAGCTGGATTGTGCTTGCCAGGTTCACAGCGGGTCTTAGCTGGTCGACGGGTCTTTCCTTTTCCACTCCTCGACGATTCATGCATTAGTGCAGCTGCTGCGCCTTCTTCAGTCATTTTGTTGACTATCTTTGGTGAGTGTTTGACTTTTCTTGAGTCGTCGAGATGGACCATTTCTTGTAGTTTTGAAAGTACGGCAGTTGGGTTTTCACAAATCACTTCGTTCATGATTATATTGTCAACAATGTTGTAGAGATCCTCGGATAGCTTGAATAAGATCGAAAAGCTGAGGATATTGTCAGGTACTCCAAGGCTTAGCATCCTGATCTCGTTGAGCATTTTTTGCATGTCAGAGATGAAGTTGACGAGTACTCCACGGTATTCGTATTGCATGAATTGTAGCCAAATCCTTCCTTTGTTATTGACGGAGGCTGATGCAAAACGGGCTCTGATACTGGACCAGATGGCATGTGGGGACTCGGAGATGTCTGGATTGACTACAACCTCAAATACGGATTCGCTTATGTGACTCATAAGTATGTGGACGACTTTGGCTTGCTTCGTTGCAACCGCAGCTTCAGCTGCTCCTGCAAGTTTGACAGGTGGATCAGTAGCATATTTGAGAAGCTTGGCATGGCGAAGGTACGCCGTCATTCGTATAGACCATTGTATAAAGTTGGTCTCGGTGAGATGAGGGATGTTGGTTTTCAAATGAGAGTCGTTGTCCGCCATTGAGATCCTCTAATTTTTTCGGTGCCGTCGAGACTGTAAATCTAAGAAATTAAGAGGCGAAACTAGAGATTTTTATTGTTAGATCAAAGATCAAGAAAATAGAAAGAGGAACAAACAATAATAAAAGAGAAAAGATTTGTACCTAGAGGATCTTGATGGTTGAGCTTTGTAAGAAGAGTCACAAGTAAAACAATAAACAAACAAACAAGAGCAGAGACTGAAATAACAAACATTAGCGTGTGAGACAATGAAAAGGAAGAGAAAGATAAATGAGAAAGATGGGAAGGGAGTTTACCACTACTCTTAACTCTAACAGCTAGTGATCCCGTGACAGCGACGACAATGGTTGAGTTGATTTACCGGGGTCTATCGCTAGTGTGTCGGAATTGGTTGGTTCCAGGCAGGATGAAGAAGCTTGAGGAGTGTGAGATTTCCATTGTAATAGGGACTGAAACTGAGAGCGCGCTTTCTGGAGCGGACATTCATAACCGTGCCGTAGGCACTGATTGAGATTCTGACACTGATGGTTCTAGTTTTTTCAGGCTCCAACTTGATGATTGATTACAATATCAGGAGGAGCAGACAAATTTGTGTAAACTATGGTGCCCCCTCAACAAGATCCAAAGGGGGACTCTACACAAATGAAAATTAATCAGAACTATGTGAAACTGTGGCAGTAACAGGGTACTGGGGACAAGGGACAGTTACTGGGGACAGGATAGGTAACAAGGGACAGGGAAAAGGATAGGAGACAGTAGAAAGGACAGAAAACAGGAGAAAGGTGTCAGCTTGCTACTAGTTCAGAGACAACCTGACTAGAACAAAAATAAAGATAAAATAAAAAATATAGTATTACTCCTTTAACAAAGAGTAATAAGTGAATAATAATAAGATAAAGCAACATAAAAAAGTAATATGTAAATAATAAATACATTATTACATAGTAAATTAATAATAAATAAACAAATACAATATTAAGTATAAAACAATGAATATGTTAATAAATAATAAAATAAATAGAAATATTGTTTCATAATCTTAAAGAGCATGTAAATTAACCTAGGGTACTTCAGCCGAAGTACCCCAGATAACTTAAAACTTCTAGTAGTAAAACAACTTGAAAGAATATTACCACTAAAGCGCTGAAATAATTATTATACATTAAAATACAGAATAAAAACCATAAACACATGTACAAAACCACGAAATAACAATGTATTTAAATAAAAATATAATAAAATAAATACATATAACATTAATAATATAAGTATATAATACTAGTAATATACTATAGTATCTATTTATTTATTTATTTTATTTTATTACATACTAGGTACACTAAGTGTAATGACTAATGTTGTAATCGAATTATGTAAGGCTCTTAGGTACTTTAAATCAACAGACTAGCTAGCGACGATACTGGATGCTCTTATCACAACTGATACTAAAGATTGGATTTCTATAATGATAGGATTTATATTAATGATTAGGCAGAGATCTGCATTTGATAATAATGGAAGAAACAAAAATATTGAGATAAGGAAAAGGAGAAAACAAATAGCGAGATACAGATGTAATTTATAGACAATACAGGCTTCTGGTAATACAAGTAATTCCTAGGGGATTTCCTCTGGGATTCGTCCTTTCTGAGCTATCTCGTCTTTCCTCGTATCTGTTGACCAATAAAGGTTAAACTTATTGAAACCCTCCTTAGCTTTGATCCTTGGTCTTAATCCATGGGAATTCCTTCCCTGCTATTACTAAAGCATATTACCTTATTTTCTACTTCACTCGTTTCTTATAAATATAATTTAACTTATACCTGTTAGAAATAGCGGGATTTTGACCTTGTTGAGTTTGTGAAATGAAATAAGAGACTGATGTAAAAACCTAGGTATTTGATTGAACAAAATCCAACAATGGTGAGCGGGGGTTGAATTTTTCCAAGAGATCAAGTACTTGTCTGACCCCTTTTGGAGAGATCGATAGTCTAAAACTTCGCAAAAAATTCCCATTTTATCTTATTCACCGATATGGTGTGATTTTCATGATGTAAATAATTATTGGGTTGTAGGTAATTTGCTCCTGGATTCGAATATGGAGTTAGGAGAGCTACGTTGAATACTGGATGAAGCTTGGGGTAGTGTCGAGCTAAATCCAAACAGACGGAATTATCGCCAACCATTTCTATTACCTTGAAGGGTCCTAGATGACGGTAATCCAATTTTGAATTCATACGTCTTGTTTGAATGTGCTTTCTAGAAAGTAAGACGAGATCTCCTGGCTGATAGACTGGAGTCTCTCTTCTACGCTTATTATAATAGAAATCTTGCTTTTCTTTTGCTTTTTGCAAAGAGATGGTTGCTTTGTCTTGTAAATCCTGAAGATGTTTTATCAGCTGATCTGCTTGATTAACTCCTGACGGAGAGGCAAGGGTGTTGAATCGTGGATGGAAAACCTGCATGAAAAAGAATGGAGATACTCCGGTCGATGTTGAATGTAAATTATTAAGGGAAAATTCCGCCACGTCTAATTGATCAGACCAATCTGTTTGATGTTAATTTACAAAGTGTCAAAGATAGTACTCTAACACCTGGTTCATCCTTTCTGTCTGTCCATTGGTTTGGGGATGGTATGCTGTAGAAGTAGCCGATTTGATATTAAGTAACTTAAGAAAAGCTTGCCAAAAGGAGCTGGTGAATGTAGCTCCCCTATCGGAGATAATTCTTTCGGGTAGTCCATGTAATCAAAAGATTTCTCGACGAAATAAGAATGCCAATTCCTTTGAAGTCATTGACTCTCTACAAGGAATAAAATGTGTGAACTTACTAAGAAGATCAATAACTACTAATATTGAATCATAACCGGAGGAAATTGGTAATTTAGTGATGAAATCCATTCCAATGACATTCCATGGTTGGTTTGGTATCGGAAGGGGTTTTAGTAGCCCTTCAGGGGATTGTCTTGATGATTTTACCCTTTGAAAAGAGTCGCAGGAAGAAACAAAGGATATCACATCCTTTCTGATACTTGGCCAGTCAAACATGCGTAATATTAATGACAGCGTTCTGGCAATACCTGGATGACCTACTGTTGGTAAATCATGGTAGTTATGGATGATTTCTCCGTGCATGTCTTCTGGGACAAATAGCCTGCGTCTAAACCAATAATAATTTTCTTGGAAGACTAATATCTCCCTGTCCTCTTCAGAGAGTTGAGGATATCGACTCTGAAGATCCTTTAACATTTCTTGTGATGCTGGTTGAAAGTACAGGTCATGACTCACCGAGGTTTGTTCTATGAATGCTACTGGTATTGAGGGGATGCTAAATTTAGAAACGAGAGAGTTTGGAGCTACTGGAGTAGAATTATCATCGTAATCAGGGCGGCGACTAGGTCCGTCGGCTGGATTAGAGGATCCAGGTAGATGAAGAATTCTAAAATTAAAAGAATCTAGGTAAGCTGCCCATCTGGCTTGCTTTGGCGATAAGAATTTGGCTGTTATAAAGAATTTCAGATTTGCATGGTCAGAGAAAACAAGGACTGGTTTCTCTGTTCCTGCAAGCCATGCTCTCCATTCTTCGAATGCAGCGTGTACCGCTTGTAATTCTAGGTCAAATATGGGCCATACTCTCTCCTGATCGGTCAGTTTTTGTGAGAAGAAACTAACTGGTCATAATCGTCCTTTTGCATTGGTTTGACTGAGAACTCTGGCAATGGAAAATCCTGAGCTATCAACATGGAAAACTCGATCGGCTTTAAAAGAGAAGTGAGATAGTAGAGGAGCCAAGGAGAATTTTGATTTTAACATTTCAAACGCTCTCTTGGGCCCCTCCAACAGCATAGAATTTGGTTTGAATGCATCTTCCTTGGTGAGCTGTGTCAATTCCCCTGAAATAGCAGAAAATTGTGGAATAAACCGGCGATAGAAATTACAAAACCCTAAGAAACGATGAAGAAGCTTTAAAGAAGTGGGTGCTGGCCATTGTATAATGGTTTCCAGCTTCTTTGGGTCCATTCGCAAACCCTGCGAGGTGATGATAAACCCAAGGAATTGAACTGTAGATTGGAACAACTGACATTTGTCTAAAGAAGCCTTTAGGGAATATTCCCTAAGCTTTGATAGAACTTGCTTCAGATGTCGGAGGTGATTGTCCTTTGTCTTGGAAAATATAAGGATATCGTTGATGTAGACAAAACAGCAAACATCAATGTATTCTCGGAGAACAAATTGAATGAATCGTTGAAAGGTTGCTGGTGCGTTCGCTAGACCGAATGGCATTACCATATATTCAAACAAACCCCACGGAGTTCGAAATGCTGTAAGGTATTCTTGACCTGGAGTGACTCAAAGGAGGTTGAATGCCGACTTGAGGTCTATTTTAGAAAGGTAAGTGCAACCGGCCAAATTGTTGAGAAGGAGAGAAAGAACCGGTATTGGATAACTATCTTGGACCATGATAGCATTCAAACCTCGGTAGTCCACGCACGGTTGGTCTGCTTTTCCTTCTGTTTTTACAAAAAAATGGGTGCTGCTGCAGGGGATGAAGATAGTCTAATAAACCCCTTACTTAAGTTATTGTCAATGTATTCTGTCAATTGGGTTCTCTCAATTTCACTTAAATTGTACAGCCCTCCAAAAGGAGCTGTACATCCTTCCTTGAGCTGAATCTTCAAATCAAATTGCGGGCAAACCGGGGGAAGTGATTGTAAACTAGCTACAGTGAAGACATCAGAAAAAGAACGGAGAGATGGGGGAAGTGAACTAATTTTGGTTTCGCTTAACAAGATCGTATTAGTGATAGCGGAAACATTACATGATGAAGAAAGTGTGGAAAGATTACGATTACACAATGGATGTGAGAATAGAAGTTGGCCTTTGGTGCCTCCGACCCAAGCATGGTTTTCCATGAGCCACGGCATACCTAGGATTATATCAACACTAGAGAGAGAAATGACATTAAGAGAAATATGAGAAGAATGGGGATTGTTCAAATGGTTGGCGCAAGAAAGTCTGCCAGTCCAGAACTGGGTAACTCGTCCGGACGATGCGGGGGATCCATCGAAACTGTTGCATGAAAACGGCAGAGTTAAACATGTCAGTGGTAACTTCTTTGATCTTACAAAGTTGGTATTGATGAATGAATCGGCTGCTCCTGAGTCAATGAGAGCCATGGCTATGATAGGGGTTTGATGAATGAAGAGAGAGACTGGGACTACCAGTTGGAATGGATATGTGTTGAGGGGGAGAGGAAGAGGAGTAGTGGTGAGGGAAGAAAGAGAAATTTGAGGCACACCATTGGGTAGGTCTCCCATAACCGGATAACCAAAATCATCCCCACCATACATAAGCATGTCTGCGTAAGAGTCGAAACCCGCCATGTCGGGGCCTTCTGCGATTGGATTGATGTTGATATTAGAGATTTGGGCTGTTGATTGCGTCGGATGGGGAAGTGAAGCAAGTCAAGCATAAGCCTCGACCATGGATTTGACTGAGGCAGGTTCATTTGGACAAGAACGATCCTTGATATGCGCAGAGTTGTAAGGCTTAATACAATGCTGACAAACCTTGTGGCGTAAACAAATAATACGCCAATTAGAAAAAGTAAAGGCCTGATTGTTGGTTATCGCATCCAATTCCATGCGATCAATTGGTTGGGATGATTGTTGAGGGGTTGGGATATTGACTCGTTGTTGCGGGATGATAGGGATTGATTGTTGTCCCTGATTGTTGCAAAGATGAGATAGGTCGTCCAACAGAGTAGCCGCCGCTACCACCAAATCTTGTTTCTGTTGAAGTTCAGACGCTTGAGACCAAGAATACTTCATCATCGCCAGTTCCAAAACTCTAGGATTTAACGCTCTTTTATATACATCACATCGACTTTCCTCTGTAAGGTCCACCACATAAACTAATGAACTAAATAAAGAGTTGAAAACATCAATAGGCTTGTTTGCCTGTTTACAGCTATACAACGCTCTTTTCGCATCTTTGACACTAGTTCTATCCGCGAAAGTCTCTTCTAACTTGATTAAGAATTCTTGAACTGAAACTAAACAAGGGAGAACATAGGGATCTTCTGCCAAGGCAGAGTGAGCATTAAGATTTTGGGAACGAGCATTTTCCTTTAAGATGGAGATCCACCAATTATAAGAAGGGGTGATATCCGAAAGGTTACCGTTGGCGTGTTAAAAATGACGAACTACCCAGTTAATCTTACTTTTCTCCGATTGGAATCTATCGTTCACTTCGACCAGTCAATCCTTGACGAAGTAGAGGAACTTGGTGATTTCTTTGGGATTTCCTGAAAAGGATGCGTGAGTCATAAAACCAACATCAAAGGAAGCGGGGGTGGGGGTTTGGAAGTTGGTGATAGTTTGATGAAAGAATAGGAGTCTTTGAGTAACATCCTGAAGCGTTAATTTGATGGTGTTGATATTGATCTTGAGGGTTGACATTTCAGAGGTAAGGAGATCAATTTTCTGATTTCCGGAATGATTGTTGATTTGTAGGTTGGATAGTGCATTGGAAATTTCTTGCACTCGTTCTTCTTTGTGGTTATCCATCTTTGAAGGAGATATAATAATGATTAACTAATAGAAAATTTGCTTTTTGCGAATGAGTTTATAAATTTAAAGATCTCAATATTATTGTAATGACTAATGTTGTAATCGAATTATGTAAGGCTCTTAGGTACTTTAAATCAACAGACTAGCTAGCGACGATACTGGATGCTCTTATCACAACTGATACTAAAGATTGGATTTCTATAATGATAGGATTTATATTAATGATTAGGCAGAGATCTGCATTTGATAATAATGGAAGAAACAAAAATATTGAGATAAGGAAAAGGAGAAAACAAATAGCGAGATACAGATGTAATTTATAGACAATACAGGCTTCTGGTAATACAAGTAATTCCTAGGGGATTTCCTCTGGGATTCTTCCTTTCTGAGCTATCTCGTCTTTCCTCGTATCTGTTGACCAATAAAGGTTAAACTTATTGAAACCCTCCTTAGCTTTGATCCTCGGTCTTAATCCATGGGAATTCCTTCCCTGCTATTACTAAAGCATATTCCCTTATTTTCTACTTCACTTGTTTCTTATACTAAGGATGAGTCAGAGGGACAAAGACCACGACCAAGAGGAAGGAAATAACATGAGAACCTTCTGAAAATAACAATTGAACAACTGTTCAAAATAAATGTATTACATCCTTAGTGGGAAATTATTGATTGACAGATCTCTGCAGTCATGCATTCCCAAAGAGCCTGCATGACAGGGATCAAACAAGAAGCTCTTGAAGCGCCCACAAAACAAACAAATACATGTGTTTCACATTGTACACAATACAAAACAATTAAACTCTGACAAATGTGATCAACAGGTACATGTGATATTTAATCAATACATTTTGACATATAATTAAAACCTTTGATCAACACATCTAACAAACCTTGTCAGAGGTTCAGAAGCGCCTCAAGATTCCAGCAAAAGAGCTTAGACAGGCTGTACCCATAGTAGACAGCCTGTACATATGGAAATTTGATTAAACAACTACATACATTTGTATTAAATCTTAACCCCTTCCTTTTAAATGTTACCATAGCCAAAAATACATCCTGTGGTTCGCCATCAGGGCTCCAGAAAGGCATTTAAGGAGCCCTTGTTCCCCCTGTATTTTTCCTCCTCATGCTTTAATATATATACTACCACCTGTACCCACTTACATAGCTTTACAAATTGTTATTCTGTCTGGTAAGGTCCTAGCATCTGTTCTTTAGCCCCTTCTTACTCCCCTGAAATTGCCCAGTGTCCACCCAGCTCTTCCAAAACCCTTTCCAAGCGCTTCCAACTGCCCAATTTCCCCCTGGAAGAACCTCAAGTCTGTTAAAGGTAATTTATTACTAGTAAGTAGATAAACCTTTCTCTTGAGATTCTCCCCCATCTTTTATCTGGGATTTAAACCACCCCTGTTTACAGGCCCCAGTGTGTTCAGGTACCTAAATCCTCTGCTTGCAAGATACCTTTGAGGGATTAAACAACCCCTGATTTATCAGGCCCCTCATAATTTTAATTATATTAAATTTATTTAATATAATTAATTATCTTTTACCCCTCCTACCTCATATCCTTATTGGTATTACCTTTTATATGGTGTTTCGCGCTTGTTTGGGCCGTCGGCCCAGACAAAGGGGGTTTTCATCGCCCGCGCATGGCCAGCCATCAACCAAGCTTGGCCGAAGGTCAACAGTGAATGGCTGTTAGTCAGCCTCCGCTTGGCTGTCCTGCAACCAAGGGGGTAGCTTGCAACCGTTGCTTGTCCGGTTGCAATCTCAGACGGCCATACCCGCCAAAATCAATGCACTCCACCTCATTACTCATGAGCAGGAGAAAAACATTCATACTTTATTTATTCTGATTTTTTTAACTATTTATCAACATAACAACTTGTACATAACATTGATTGAATTTGTGAAAAGAAAAGATAGTAATTTTTGAATGAAAAAAACAGTGCAATGAGAGAAAACAAATTAGTGCAATGAGAGAAAACAAATTAAGGTTCTGCCAAGAGAGGACCTGTGATGGGAAGCATCTCAAGGCAGGAACAATAAAATTTTTTGCAATGAGCAAAAAAATGTTTCGATTTTTCAGGTGTAATTGATTCGTTGATTGCTTCTTTGATGACAGGAACAAGCTCGCCACGGTTATTTGGCTCCTTTGATCAAACAAAAGACTTGATTGAATGGAAGGAGTATTCAATTGGATTGAGGAAGGGTGAATATGGAGGCAGAAATTTGACGTCAATTGATCTGGATTGTTTGAGGGTGTTGCAAACATCCTTGAATCAATCACCTGCATGAATAGGAGCGTTATCCATAATTATAACGCCACCATTGTCCATTTGTGTAGCAAGGCTACCAAGAAAAAGGCAAAAGTTGTCTGCCCCAACACCTTTCTGCATTCGGCCATCTGCATTGCGCAGTTTGTGATAAACGAATCCAGATTCAGACAGGCCCCCAATGAGAGTGACCTGTTTGACCTTTGGCACAAGGCTCAGGACAGCAGGCTTGCCTTCAAACAAACAAGGATAATTATTAGAAGGGTAAAACAAATTGAAAGTGAAAGAACATACCTGATGGAGCATAGCCAGCTGCTCTTCCAGAGTGAAGATCAAATCCTGCCTCGTCAACAAAAAACAACCTGTCGTTCAAGATCAAGTCCTCAACGGTTTACATAGTTTGCTTGCTGCTCAAGAAGCTTCGGCTTGTTCCACGAAGCTGGTATATTGGTGACCCGCTTCCAAGTTATATCCATGTCATGAAGGAGCTTGCTGATAGACTGAGTCAAAATTGAAACATCAAACTGAGATTTGATAAATTCTGCCATTTCGGAAAGGGTAGTGGTTGATTTGGTGTCGATCTGGTAGAGGAGCTTGGTTTTGATCTCATCAGTGATTTTACCGGGACGTTTTTTGTTGATCTTTGTTTGATTTGGATCTTCTTTGATGATACACTGAGCCTGTCGATAAGAGACATTGAAAGTCTCAGCTGTTTCTTTGAGCTGCTTTCCTTTTATCAAGACATTAGTCCAAACAAGTTCTCAAAGCTCCGGGCTGATGATCGTATGAGGCTTGCGCTGTTTGTGAGTTAAACAATCGTTTACATGGGTTTGGTTTTGATTGACTTTGTCTTTCGCACCACGGACCATCTTCTTCCGGCCAATAATTGCGTGCTTTTCTTGAATCTTCTCAGCCAGATCACGGAGTTCCTCCTCTTCGGCTGCAATCTCAACATCCTCCGATTGCATTGTGTTTTCTTCAGACATCTGGGAAACAATGAGAAGGATTAGCATTTATCTTTCAAGGAAATATAGAAAGGAGAAGATTTAATCAATGAAATATAGAAGAGAAAAATAGAGAAAAAGACTTACCTCAAAGATTGATGAATGCAGTCAACAGTCGCCGGTCGGATCCTGGTGGTCAACAGGGCAAGGCAGGACAAGCGGTGGGCAATGGACAGCCAAGCTGAAACCCCCGCTGCACCCAACGGCTCGCCCTGCCTGGGCCCCCGCGCGCCCCCCGATGGCGATAGGACAGGCGGGCCTGTACCATTGGCCCAGACAAGCGTGACACACCATAAATCCTCCCAGAGCTTTATATTGCTCTTTATCTTTTATTTTGCACCTTGTGTAGCTAGAAGGATTACTCCTTGGCATCACAGAGGCTGACAAAAGGGGACAGGATGTGGGTGAACAGAAAGACAGGCTAATATTCTAAAATTTATCATCAAACAACAGCAGGAAGAATTATTGATTAAGAGATTTTTTAAAAAAAGAGAGAGGACAAAAAAACCAACAGCATGTTGAGAGGATGTGATGTGATTTTCAGTGAAGTGCCTAACTAGAAAGCTTGAGGAAAGTTTTTAAACCTTGAGGAAAGAATGGAGAGATAGATGTTAGAATGTGCAAGTGAGAGTACAGTTTGACTTTAAAGTTGTAGGTCTTGGAGCAAGATTGAAGTCTTGAAGTCTTGAGCGAAATGAATTTCTTAAGTGTGAAGGAGATCTTTAGCGTAAGTGAGGTTGTTGAGCAGGATAGAGATTAGTCAAGATTCAAGAGTCTTTTTGAGTCTAGGGTTAATTAAGGACCAAATATCAATAGGCTTTTATCTTCTCTTGAATTTAACCCTAAGTGTGTGAGATGTGTTCTGTGCACAGGCAATAGAGCTTAAATATTTAAGGCAAGAGTGCAACAGTATCACAAGCCCTGGTGCTTTGGGTACGGACTTTCATCTTTACAATTATCACAGATGAAGTTGTTATGCCAAGGCGTTATACACTAGATCGGTCAAAAAAAGTGTTTGAATAAGCTATAGCTCTACAGACAAAAGAGGACCATACGGAACACTTACCATCAAAGCTCCCAAAATCAACAAAGGAGTCTTGCTTTTGGTGTGGAATTATACAGTGGCCTCTGCCACGATCGGTCTTACTTGCCTTTGCAGACGCATTCGGCACAAGTAGCTTCAGTTCCGATGAATAGCAGTGCGACAAGAGTAAAGAAGAAGGTGAATCGGATGTTTTTTGTGAACCAGGAGGATCTAGTATCGTTGAGTTCTTCTTTGAGTTTCCAATAGACCTTAGAAGGGGTCCTTGGCCTGTATGGTTTTCCACCGCTCCATCTTTCCTACTTCCTCAACCACAACCCAAAACCTATCCATTACCACCCTTGTACAAGTGTGAGTTGGTGGACATGGAGTAAAACCGGCTGAATACCCGGCGTTGTTCCACGAGCGTCGAGAAAATGCTACATACTTTAAATACTCGAACGTCGAGAAAACACTTGAGATTTCCTCGATCGCTCCCGTGGGACAGCCCGGGGGTTGGATGTGATTGCCGATCGGGTTAAAGTTGTCAGAGATTGGTTATACCTGGAAGAGAACCCACCAACCAAGAACACAACATGAACGAAACCAACAACAACAACAACGAAAACAACAACAACAATAACAATTTACTCAGCTGTCCACATCCCCTCCGTCCATTCGATCTCTTCACTCCCTCGCCTTCCAGACCGGCCTCAGCTGCAGCAACCCGTCTACCAACAACTCGCGCCCACCATGCCGTGCATCACTCCGTCGGACGTAGCTCAGGAATAACACCAGCTGCTACCACTATCACTACATCCACAACAAACAGTAATCAAGGTGTTGGACAGATGCCTACTTTGGACGCCAACTCATCCCGCTTAATTGTTGTTTCTAATCGGCTACCTATCACGATCACTAGCCATCTTGATGACTTATCTTCATCATCTGATCACAATCTCAATGGCTACGATCTCAAGAACCCGTTTTCCTTCAAGATGAGCTCTGGTGGCCTCGTCTCCGCTCTTTCGGGCTGCAAGAAACAGATGACCTTTAGTTGGATCGGCTGGACTGGCCTCGACGTCTCTGATCCCAATCATAAGGCTTTCATCAACCAGAGGTTGAACGACGAATATTCCTGTAAACCGGTTTGGTTATCTGATGATTTGGCCGATAAACATTAGTATATAACTTTCCCTTTTGTCTCATCTGTTTATTTATTTATTGATAAAAAATAATCTTTTAGTAACCTTTTTGTTTCACTTTGTCTTGCCTTGGTGATTTAGTAATGGATTCTCGAATTCGATCTTGTGGCCTCTATTTCATTATCATCCAGGAGAGATGAACTTCGTCGAGTCGCATTGGGAAGCTTACAAAGAAGCAAACAAGAAATTTGCTCAAGTCGTCCATAAAGATGTTGTAGAAGCGGTTGACCGGGGGGAGGATGTATTGGTATGGGTCCAGGATTATCATCTCAGTTCAGTCTATGATTTCATTTCCCTCGGCATCTTCTTTTTTTGTTACGATTGTTTTACTAAGCGAGTAACCTCTTTTTGGTTATGCAGTGTTGTTGCCCATGATGTTGAGAGAGTTGCTTGATTGTGACCAGGAGGAAACAGCCAATAAACATACACCGACCAAGAAAGGAAAAGTGTCGATTGGCTTCTTCTTGCATACCCCATTCCCATCATCTGAGATATACCGGCAAGTCCAACAAACACTACATCACACACAAGCAAACACAATCTTATTTGATTTGACTATCTTTTTTTTAAAAAAAAAACAACAGAATCTTGCCAGTGCGACGGGAGATATTGCTAGGGATCCTACATTGCGATTTAGTAGGCTTCCACACATACGACTACGGCCGTCACTTCCTCTCGTCATGTACCCGTATCCTGGGGCTTCCGGCAATGCCAAATGGATTGGCGTTTGGAGGTCGTTATGTCCATGTGGGAAGCTTCCCGATCGGGATCGAGCCCTCTAAGTTTCATGAAGCTCTACTTTCACCTTCCGTTCAGAGACGCATTGAGGTCCTTGAACATCGTTTTCAAGGCATTAAGGTCATTGTTGGCGTGGATCGACTCGAGTTTGTCTTCTCTCTCCTCTTTCTCCCGCTTTCTGTTTTCTCTTATACATCCCTCCCTGTCTTTTTTAGTTATATCAAGGGCATTCCACAGAAATTACATGCTCTTGATGTCTTTCTATCTGAGCATCCGGAATGGATCGGAAAAGTAGTCTTGGTACAAGTCGCTGTCCGTAAGTCAACCATCCCCTCTCTTTTCTCCTATTCAAACAATCTCTTTCGCGTCTTGCTGTGAATATACCGTTTGATTAATGTGTAACCTTCAAACAGCATCGAGACAAGATGTAGAAGAGTACCAAAACTTGCGGAGCAATGTGAATGAGTTGGTGGGCCGGATCAATGGTCGGTTTGGTACAGTCGAATATATGCCAATCCATTTCTTGCATCGAAGCGTCAGCTTTGATGAGTTGTGTGCACTTTATGCAATCAGTGATGCGTGTTTGGTCACCAGTCCTCGTGATGGTATGAATCTTGTAAGTTTTTAGATTTCTTCTATTGTAACAATTTCCTCATGAACGAACTATTGTTCCCAGCAAACATAAAGGTTTAAGGATGAGAAAGACTCAGATACTTTTTCTGTTGGTTGTGATAAATTTCATAGGTCAGTTACGAGTATGTAGCTTGTCAAGAAAAACGACATGGATGTATGATCTTATCCGAGTTTACAGGCGCAGCCCATTCCTTGAATGGATCAATCATTGTCAATCCTTGGGCTACTGACCAGGTCGCCGATGGCATTTATAGAGCTATGGTTATGGATGACGAGCAACGTAAAGAAAACTTCAAGAAACTATTTAGTTATGTTTCTAAATTCACAGCCGCACAGTTTAGTATCTATTTTTTCTTCTCTTCCTCTCTTGCTTTTTTTTCTCTTAACTGACTTTTTTTGATGGTGGGGTTTGATAGTTGGGGATTAACCTTTGTGGCTGAAATGCAACGAATTCTCAAAGAAAATGAGTATTTTGAACGTCAAGAACAACAAGAACGAGAACTGGAAAAAGTGAAAGAAGAACAAGAAAAGACAGAGTTGGATGCTTGAATTGATCATCATCAGCATCAGTCTTTCATCAAACTTGGAACTCTTCCAATCCATGTAACTGAGGATGAATCTTGAACTATTCTTCCTTTGAACTCACTTCTATAAGCCCTGGCTTACTTATATCCATGCCCATATACTACCTCCGATCAACATGTAAATTTACATTCACGTTAGGTTTTCTCTGTGTTATCTATATGTAATTATCCACCCACAAACAACTTAGCCAATCCTTAGGGAAATTGAAAGAAGTTTGAGTTTTTGTTGTTTTGTAGATTATGTAGTTTGTATATGTCAAGATTAAATTTCAAAGGCCAGATTGTGGCACTACCAATGAAGCTAAATATGAACTTTAGGGCCCATGCAGCACCAGGGGCTTGGGTGATTTGCAAATTTTGATGTGATTTCCACCCATATCTAGGTTCTCAAGTCATGGCCAATGGGCCATCCGGAGGACTGCTGGAATTTTCCTCCGATTCTACATGAAAAAATTCAGCAACTGAAGAATCTGTCACACAAACACATCTTAAGCTGTTTGGAATTGATGATAACCACATGATACAAAATTGAAAATGATATTCAATTGAAGAAGCCAAGCCGTTGATATTTAATCGCAGATCAAGGGTACATTTCTTTTGTAGATTATAAAAACTGTGTATATTCAGGTTAGGTTTAGTTTCAAGCTGATATCAAAACCCTTTCGATGAAAATTTATAAACGTTCAGTATTGATCCAGCAAGCAAAAAATGAAGCATACAATTAGGTATGTCTTGGGGGGTACAACAAGGTTTGACATCAAGCCTTGAAGGGTTAAGAAAAGTGTGCAATGAAACAAAAAAAAAACTGACAACTGCTGCTTGCTCCCATCAACATTAGATGATGGCTTGAGTTGCTTTCACTCCTCCTCAATTAAAACTTTGCTATTTATATCATCAATTGATCTATCACACTATATTAAAACCTCATCAATTTGGTGAGAGACAACAGTACAAGGATGGTTTTCTGGGTTGGTTTTATCCCAGTTGAACTACGATGCACTCGAATAATTTAAAATAGGTTGATCCCAACTGATTTGATATAAAACTAAGGGGGGTACCTTAGATGTACATTGGTTATAGATATCAACAAATGTTAACTGGTTGAGTACATGCTTGTTTAACCAGGATACCTTATACCCTCAACCTAGCCAATTATTCTGGCAGTGAGACAATAATAAACTCACTCACCCTTGGGCTGATTATCACAGTGTTTTTATATATATTCCTATTTCTTCCTATATTTCTTACCATATCATTAAGTGATTTCTATTCTTCCTGAGTAGTCTGAGCTATGTTATGGAATACCATGGCTAAGATTATCTAAATTTCTTTAATATTATTTCCTATCTCTCTCTCTCTTTTTTTCCCTTCCAATTTCTAACACAAAAATGTTTCTTACTTTCACCAGAGGAGTTTTTCTCTGAAAACTATTAAGTTCAAGTATCATGTGGGAAATTGAAGAAGCCTTTATGTTTCAATGTACACCTTGGCCAAGTATGACAATTCAAATTACTCACACCTATTGTACAATACCAAAGCTTGGATGCCCGCTGAGGTCATTCCACAATTGCTGGAATCATGGGATTCACAAGTGGAGCAAGACTGAAGCATCTTACTGCTTGCTACTTGAAAAAAATTTCAGGCCATATCTCCACCATTTCAGGTGTCATCTTCCCCCTGAAACTGACCAACGATGACCAGCCACTCAAAGCTGGAATACCCAAATGCTTCTAACGAAACCAAAAAACAAGAAATCGATCTTGTAATCCATCAATCGGTTGATGAAAGGAATCAGACCACATGGAAAGCACGCCAATGAAAGACATGTTCAAAGTCAATTGACTCATTGCCAGCTTTCGGACAAATCCAGTCCTTTCAAGAAAGATAATTAGATAATAATCATAATGAATGAATGAATCAATAAGCTATGTAGCGCATTCACATACATTCACCAAGTCCCCCGCCCCCCACAAAAAAAGAATAACAACAAGCCAGGAACGTAATCAAACAAACAAAGAGCAAAACAAGTCAGTAAGCCATTCGAACAAGGAAAAAGTATGCGAGAGAATCGAGGGGAATGTATTCCAGGAAAATATAGCCTAAGAAAAGTGTTTAACCATCGAGATCTACTTCGATATGAAGACGACCAGCATGACTTTTTAGGTTGTTCATTTTCAGAACCAGCAACACCCAGTCAGTTCTTGTGACCAAGAGGAATGGGGTCGCTTGTTTTTGATCTAGGATCCATGTATCAGTCAACATATTTCAAGTAGCTTTATTTGGTTTTAAATTGTTACTTCCTCTTTCAAGAAAAATCAAATCAAATAATAATAATAAACTTCTCATTACTGAACCAATACCCACCCACCTAAAAAAAACCGTACCTGAGGGTTGGAATGATCCTTCTTTCAGCAGGTTTTTTTTTGGTTGGGGGTGGGTTCAGTGAAGAAGTTTAGTTTATCAAAAGAAGAAGAAAATTCCTTGATAGCGGGTTCTCAATTTCTTGAAGTTGACTTTCTTGGAAAGATCCGGAAGAAAAAATAAAGTGACAGAAGATGATAGTCTGATGACGAGCGGAGGAGGAAAACTCACCGAAACGGATAAATTGAGCGTGAGGCACGAAAGAGAAAACTCGATATCTGATATTTTTCTTTCCCTGGGGATGGGAGCAAGTATTGAACTTGGACGTGGTAAAAAAGGTCTCACTTTCGTCCCGGAAAGATAAAACCAATACAGGTTAAATCATAAATAAGCCACTCGATAAATCTCTTGAAACAGTTCGTCGTCATCGTCGTCGTCATCTTCTGCGGCAAGTTCTCGATCGAGTGATTGGTAATCGGATGAGGGACTAGCTGGGGTGAGAGAAATTAACGATCGTCCGATCCGATAGATCGAGCCCAACCTCAGCTTCACAAGTAACAGATCGAAGTGATCTTGGGGTACACTCATTTCTCCTATCCTTCGATCAGAGCCAAGGCTGTTTCTCGGATTCGGCATTGCTTGGATTGGGGTACCATTTTCGAATCTTTCCAACTTCCTGTAACATTGAGTAGCATAAGTCAACAACGTTCAATCAATCAAATTCTGGATGGGTCCAATTCGGAGAAAGGGAAAGAAAAACTAACTTTTGGTCCTCCGACGAACCGTCCCCATCAAATAAAACATACATTAGCTTACATCGTTTGAGTTTCTGTTGAGAGTCCTGGTTGGTCATCGGTCGACAACGAATCCAGACCGTTGGACAAAAAACCCATAGCTGCCATGTCCGTCAGGAGACCAAGCCAAAAGGTAAGACATTATCCCCTGTTCCTGAATTACAAGAGGGAAGACCTCACACCAATCAACCTCGAATCAAGCAAATTCTTGACCAACACTTTATAAAATCCATTGGATTCGATCAATTTCGAGATTTCATCTTTGATCAATGAGGTTTCGAATCCTCGACGATCATCATCCTCATCAAGATGTTGATCTCGGGTTTGACAAATCTTCGAACTGATCGCACGTTTATAGAACTTGATCCATCTTCGTTTGGGGCCAGAACGACAGCGATTTGAATTTTCGGTAGTGTTGTCAGTCCAAGTTTCTTCTTGGTGGCTTTCTTCGACTTCTCCTAGCGTAAAATTACACTGATCACATTCTATAAAGTGTTTTTTCTGAGCGTGGTGGGGTGCTCTTTGATGCTAGATGGATGAAGTTGGAAAAGGATGTAGATTAAGACGAGAAGAGAAAGCACAGTTCAGCTCTCATACTCACCAATCAAAATCAGCTTGTATGATGAGAGGAAATAACACGAACTGGTTGACTTCTCCATCCTTTTAATTTAGACTGGTTCTCATCAGAAGTAATCTTATCGATCCAGTCTAGGTCGAGTTGTAAGAACCAATCACCAAGAAAGCCTTCGTTACTCCTCGGTTTCCTTAAACCATTACCTCCAGTACCATCGTCACCTGATTTGACTTTCATATCTTCATGACAGACCCAATACTCGACAAATTCCTCCCAATCTTCTGATGGCAAGGCATACCATTTCGTACCCGCACCGTCCAGGCCATTCACCAGCTCGTTCTGACATCGTCCGCAGCATACTCGTCCGATGCCTGTTTTCTTGAGCTTGGTTAATCCGAATCTATCGTTCTTCTCGAACCGATCCAGTCGAGCCATACTTTCTGGTGGAAGAGTTTTCAAGCCAATCTCGATCCTGTTCCTGTTTTTGACCTTGATGGTGTGTTGAGAGATGTCCAGCTGGGTCCCAACGTAGATATCGATCAGTTCGTTTCCGATTTCAACCCACACCGCGTCCCCGGTCTGCTTGACTCGGAGCTGAGGACCTCGGGTGAGTCCCACTAGATCCTCAGTCGCTCGTGGATTGACTCTCCATAGCCAGATCCGAACTCTTCCGATTCGTGATTGCTCTTCCAAGGCCCAGTCCCAGTAGGTTTTAGCCGATGTAACTACTTGTTCCTCGGGAACTTGTTGGAATTAAAACGGATGAGAAGGTATTATTAGTCTAGAGCCTATAGATTTCAATGACCCAAGAGAGGCAGGGGTAGTAAGTATTTGATGTAGGAAGGTGAAGGTTTTGTTTGAGGACACACATGACATGGTCCTGACAACTTAAATTGTATACTTATGATGTGTATCGGTGGTCGGTGTAGACAATACCTTGTGCCGTCCCGGCTGGAAAGTCGAGATAGACGGGGACTGGTAGCTACCCGGGGGTTGATCCGGGGCCAAAGAGATTTTATATCGGCAGAAATCTCCACCTGACCATCATCATCATCATCATCATCAGTTTCTCAATGGATGAACCGAGTATGACACCCCCAGCTGCCCCTTCGATTGAGTTTTCCTTAGCAAATGGACAGGTCAGTATTGTGCTCTGATTGATCTTAACTCCTCTCTTGGATCCTCTCGACTTCATTAATAACACTAATTTATTTGAAAAAAAATAAAAAAATAGATTTTTCAACGAGTTGAGTGTGTCGGTCATGTACATACAGTCGCGTCAAAGAAATTCATGTTCATAATCCCTACATCTTTGGTCATCTCAGGTGATCGAGAATCCTAATCGGTTCAATCTGACACCTACCGATAGACTCTTACTAGAAGAGGGCAGACAATCAATGATCAGTCGAGCACGCTTTGGGTGAACATTCTTTTTTTTTTTTTTTTGATGTACATATAGAGATCTCAATCACTAACCTAGTTTATTTTTTCCCTTCCTTCTTCTCTTCATAATATATCTATCTAAATATCTAAACATATTATATACCAGATTCTTGATCGGAGCCATCCTATCACCACTACCATTATTCCGAGGTGAATATGCGATCAACAACCTACGAAGGTTACCACCGTTGATGGATCGAGTGACCCAAAAGCCGAACCCAGGCGTTATACGTGCTCGAATGTTTTGGATCGCCCAATCCGTGGTTCTGACCACGTTAGGCTCAGGGCTCGGGACCTGGATAGGATTCAAGCTTGGCTTGAGATCGATGGAACGTAGCCTTAGTAGTTTCCCTGGTACTCGTCAACGGGTTATCGAAGCTCTGAGCCAGGCTCATCAGGAGCTCGAATCTACTCCTCTGGATCAACCGAATTCTACAGGTGTGCGGGCTTCAATTAGACCATCCAAGGTCGAGAGGGATGATAGCCAGGATGGATTAGCTCGGGAGCAAGGGGAGGAGGGGCTGTTGAGACGACCACCAGCCTACCTGAGCTCTTCTAAGCCGAAGACTAGCCTCGATCAAACACCCCAAGCAGTAGTAACGGATGATGAGTCTACCAGTGGATCGTCTCGATGGGAGCAGTTGAGGAGATTACCTCGGTCCCATCCGTCGACTTGGGAGATCATTAGGGAGCAGAACTTGAAACGACCTAGCCAGCCATCAAGATCTCCGCTGGATCATCAACCCACTGGAGTGGATTCTAGTAGTCCACCTGCTCTGGATGGCTCCCAATCTCAAGATGAATTTGAAAAACTGCTGGAACGTGAGCGAAACTTGAGTGCTGGTCTCCATCAGCCTTCCGATGGATATTCGTCAACAAAGTCATGATCTCTGTTCTTTTATCATGGATCATGTCATTATGGTTCTGATCTATTGATTTATAATCTCAACGTTTTGAGGCGTAATTATTTTTATACTTTAACCCAATCCATGGTTGGTTCCAAGGTGAAAGGGGAGGACTGGTTAGGTAGTTTAGAGTGTTAAACTTATTATTCTCGAGAATACGGAATGAGCTTGGATTGGTTGTTTGTTTTCAGATTGGATGATCTGAGTTGAGTTGGTAGCATCTTGGCTGGTTAAGTTTATAAGAATGAAATAAATTTCACACAGCTGACTGACTGACTGACTGACTGACTGAGACTGGCTGGTTGACTGGCTGGCTATTAACATACTTATTTAATAAGATGTGTAATAATATAAATCCATATAAGTTCTATGACTTTCTCTCTCTCTCTCTCTCTCTCTCATCCAACCAACTAAAAACTTCACTTCCCTCCAGATTAATTATGATTCAAACTTCCATCAACCCATTCCTACTCTACTATCTAATCATACAATCTATCCTCAGCCTCAACTCAGTCGAAGCTCGAGAATGCTTCTGGTATACCGACTCATTCGGTCGTAGGAGACGTAGGTGTCGTGGTCTCATCCCTGGTATCCTCGCTGCTCTGGTCAGTCCACTAGTCTTAATAATTAATCCTATAAGTAAGGAGAACTAACTAAATTGTAAGTATTGATGTAAATACAAAATAGGTCGTCGGCTTATTCGGTAAGACTTGAGATTTCATCAAAACTTGGTTCATAAACTGACTATTTATGTATCACTTCTTCTTCTTCACAGTCATCCTGGCCTTCATGTCCTTAGCCTTCGTACTAAGGCGTCGTCAACAACGACTACAAGAAGCTAACCTCGAACAAGCTCCACAGCTACCAGCTTCCACTCATCACAATCTCATGAGTCAACCTCCACCCCCGGCCTATCCTCCACCAGGTTATCCATCTACTCATAACCTACCACCACCTACACCTTACTATAATAACCCTAACCCAGAGAAAAATCAATCCATCGGACTCAATCCTATCCAAGCTCCCCCCGCTGCTAATATTGCTTATCATCATCATCCAACCTATCAAACCAACCCATAATCCTATTCTTTGTATAAATCCATCACTTTTGACTTGTTATCTTCTTAATCCCCACACACACGCACACACACACACACATCAAAAAATAAATGAAAATAAAAACATAAAGATCTTTTGGACAAGAGAGTTGTGTAGAACATCAATACGTGTAGCAGTCTTGTATCTTTTTTATCTTACTTAAAAAACGCGTGTTTTCCCCGTGTAATTTAAAGCGTGGTCCTGATGTAAACATCTAAAATTATCCTCAAGGTTTACAATAATGAAACAAAAATTCGACACTTAAATACTTATCTTTGGTCGGTCACAGATCGCGAGGATGGCATGGCATGAGCTGATATCCAAGCCGGCCAACTCGGTCGTCAAGGGTGTGTAGTGGGCGTAAGGAACCGGAGATGGGACGCCACTCGTTGGAGCCGGTTACCATCGGAATCCTTGTACCCCTATACTTAGTCTTCCAAACGTGTCCCTCCGACTTCGACCTCCAGCAGCCAATTTCATCGTCGCCTTGTTGTTTTCTCTCTTTTGATGAAAACCCGTCTGATTATACACTGGCTGGTATCAGGGCTTATACCCAATAAACTCTTTCTCAACTTCATCGACACCCTTCAAGCTTCGTCCCCCAGCTGACACCCTGGTCGACCGAGGACTGGTGTTTGCTTGACTGATCGACTTCAGAACAGCTTGTCCTCAGCTTATAATCTATAATCCTAACTCCAATTCTCTTGACATCTATCATCCATCCCCTCTCAAACCGTACATACTTTCTTTCTCTCTTCACAAATCAATCAGAACATCTCATCCCTTCTCTTGACCCACACATACCCTTGTATACATTCTTTTTTTCATTTTCTTTCTCTTGAGTCGGTCGACTCGAATTCTTAACAAGCCAGACCCCACCAAAAGGTTTTTTGATTAATTATTTAGACCTTTATTAGATCAATACGATACAAACAACTGTAACCGTTTTTGGTTTCTGTTTGCAAGTTGTACATATTTTATCCGATCCACCACACTCACTCCACCCCACCCCCCTACCTTCGCCACCCCGGACTAGACTAGTCTCAAAGTAGAACCTGGGCACCAATAAATATCGAATATCGATCGAGATTTTTTTTTTTTTTTTTTTTACCACCACATATCAAAAAATAAATAAAATAAAAAATAGTAATACTAATCACCAAACAACAATCTTCTTCATTCTCTTCTCCATTCGTTTCCCTTCTTCATCTTGATTACATTCTGTTGTACCCATCTCCAACTTGATCTTTATTGGATAAATTCATTATTGTTTGTCTTAGGAACTTGTTAAATACATACGGGGAAGAAGAAAAAAATACGCCAAAACAAAAACAAACAAGAAGAAGAAACGCTGGAGGAATATTAGAAAGTGTGATATGCCCATCAACCAGTTCCATAGGTCTATTATCATCATCAATCCACTCGGCCATCTTTCACCAAAAGCTCAGCTCTAGACTCTCTTGAAACTCTACCATTTCATCATCTACCTCAAATTATAACCCCCTTCCCTCAGTCATCTTTCTTTTTTCGTGTCTTTTACTTTTTAAGAGTATTATAGAGATAGATCTAAAGATTTCTTATCGGTTTCATAAGCTGTCCATAGTATCCCTCTTCTTCGGGTTTTTTTTTGTTTTGGTTTGGTACCAAGTGCTGGTAAGATAGCCCGATCCAACTTATCAGGTCGAATAACTTTCTCCATCCACCGTGAGATAGAACATCATTAATAACTGAAAGATTTAAAGCTAACGATTGATTGAATTCTTCTCGTTTTTATTTTTATTTTTTATTTTTTTTCAATTAGGAAATCATCCTAAACTGATCAGATGGTCAATTATCCTAATCCGCTGCAACAGCCACCGGCAGGATTCACACTACCTGAGCGATTCAGGACGTTGACCCAAGTGAGTGGCGGTACTGGTAACGTTGGCCCTACGACGACGACGGGTACGAATGGTACATCTCTATCAGCATTGGCGACCAAGACGGCCGGGAACAGTACAACTCCTTCGCCCATCTCAGCAATCGATCTCTCCCGAACGCCCTCCAACAATAACACTCTACTCGTTGACCCCAACTTTGCTAGCTCAGCTAACAGCTCCAACCCCATCAATACGCCCGCTGCTAACCCACCCACTAACGTTGGCCAACACGTGCTAAATAACCAGGGAGAGGTCGACGGCTCGGCTATCGGACTCGGTAAGACTAATCAGAATCCAAGCGATTCTAACGAGCAAGGTCTTAGTCCTGGTGCTAAAGCCGGAGCCAGTTAGTGATTTGATAGACTCTCTCAGCAGTAGTAGAAAACTAGTCAAAGAAAAAGAAAAAAAAACAAGAACTGATTGATTGATCCCCAAAACCTACATAAATAAATACATATCTATAAACCCCCAAAGTTGCTGGTAGCTTGGTCACTCTTTTAATCTTAGTGGCCATTGGGGTCGTAGTAAGAAAGTTACATCGAACCAAGTCGAATAAGGATGACCAGACTACGACCATCAACGAACCAGACAGAAATTCTTCCCTGACCGAAAACGAATCGGACTATATGTAGTCGATCCTGATGCCTATCGAATCAATCAATCATCTACTGATCAAAATATATCTATATAAATATGTAAACAAATTGGTCTCTCTTGCTCTTTGTTTGATTTTATCTTTCTGGATGATAATCGGACTCTCTCTTTCTCCCTTGAGAGAACTTGGTTGATGGACTATGGTGCTGGTGTAAATATAGCTTATGATGTGCTTTATAAATATATAGATTTCTTACCTCATGTGCACTCGAAAAAGTTATGTATGCAGCATGGCTTGCCCCAAAGAACAATGAACAATGTACGGTCAATCCAAATTAGAACATGAGCAGTCTCTATGATTTGAAAATCTTCATGTTTATTTTTTGTTGAGACAATCTATTGTTCTTGGGGGAATTTGCATGGATCGAATGGGGTGATTATTATAAAAGATATTTGGCGAGTTTTAAAGAATCAGAGATCTTTAAGGTTGGCGAAAACCCGGAATTAGCAAGTGAATAAATATATTGGATCTATTAAGTCGAGGTGGATAGTCTCACTCACTCGTTACGTCCCCCAATAGAAACTCAATACTTACCAGGACGACCGAGAAGCATAAAAATCAAAATTTAATTACAACAACAAGCTTGACTGACTTGTCTTACCCAAAAAAAAAGTATATAAATATATATTTCATAAATAAATAAATAAATAACTTCTCAACTTCACTACGGCCTGATCTACTCAGCAAAAAAATAATAAAAAATACCAATGTTCATTATAATGAGGTTTGATGGCCACAAACCTCCACTAAACTTGACCAGCTTCATCCTACTCTTCCTACTCTTCTTCTTCGCTCTAACCTCCATCCGTACTCAATCCACTCTCACCGATACTAACGATGACTCAGTCAGCCAAACAGAAAACAACCCGTCTTCCACTCCAACCAGCCTCCAATCGACCGATCAACCCTCCTCTCGACCAATCACCACCAACCCAGCTACCACCGAAAATGATGAGAGTAACCTAACCAACTCCAACTCCAACCCTGATAACCTTTCTCCCGATCTAACTGGTACTCAAACCACTGCCTCCACCACTAATAACAAAAACTCATCCTCAACAAACCCAGTCCCCAGAAACTCTCAACAATCCATCCCATCCACAAAACAGGGCTCTCCTGGCCTCTCGGGCGGTGCCATGGCCGGTATCATCTTTGGAGCAAGTAAGGTATCATCATTAGATCAAAGGACAACTCGAGGCTGACGTTTGGATGTGATTTTTTTTTCTTCTTCTTTGCCTTTTTGATCGATTGGATGGGCTTAGTTATCGGGGGAGTTGCCATCCTAGTGGGGATGATCATGTACATCAGGAAGCTCGAACGAGCAATCGATAAGGACAAGAGAGAGTCGAGAGAGAAACAAGCCCGAAGGTATAACCAACTCGACCACACCTCTCATACAGCTTATATCCCCGGAAACCAACCACAGCCTTATGAGGCTTGACCTCCCTCCTCTCAATATTACCACTTGGCTCGATTGTTTTCGAAAGACAATTTCAACTCAAAATCACCCCCTCCTCCAAGTTTTAGTCTTTCTCGTTCTTCTTGCTTAGAGTTCAAGCTTGCTTCTCGTCAAAGAACCTATCTAATCTAATCTAATCTAATCTAAACTAGACAAGACAGACATTTTCCACATTCAATCCAAAACCGGCACCAAGATTTTTTTTTAGACCTGATCGTCATCGGCTTTAAGACAGAGGATCCAACGTCGATCGACTTAATATCTAATTCTTGTTTAATGTTAATATAGTGTATATAGTAAGAAATCATCAAAATATCCTTAGAACACAAACCAAGCATTTATTCATGTATCTCTTCTTTCCTTTTCATCACCCCTTCAGCTAGCTGAAAAAAGATGTGTTTAATTTTAACTTTTTTGTCTTTGTGTTTTTTTTGTTTGTTTGTCTGTCTGTCTGTTTTGTTTTTTTGGATGAACTCTTTTTTTAGTTGAAAAAATCACTTTTATCAAAAACATCAATGGGAGATTGATCCTCAAAAAAAAAAACACCCAAATATGACTTACAATAACTGGCTCATCTTGATTTATTGGGCTACTATCACCGAGATATATTCAAGATTCTTGAATTAAGAAATTTCATAGAGATCGTAACAACACAATTATTGATGCATGAGTTGGACGATCCATCCATCTTTTAGGGCTACCATCCCTTCTCACAAACCCAGAAACCTAATAATAACTGGCTATCAAACTTAACACCTATTTTTTTTGTGTGGTTAAACCCTGTATGAATTATTACAATAATTGAATCAAAAGTGGTCACTCATCTAGAAAAACACACATATTTGAAGCTAACTCCAAGATAGGAGTTGATGAGGATAGATATTGTCTATCAAGCTGTGTCTCTGATCAGATGTTGTGCCCAGGCAAAGGGAAAGCTTGTTTAGGTTCGGATGACGGCGCAAACCATACGATGGTCACTAGCAAGCGGTTCGTTTTCGAACTGGTTAGGGATCACACCATACTTGATTGTTTTCCAGCGGTCCGGGATGGTTGACATGATCATGATAAAGTCGATCACTTGCGCATCCTTCGGATTCTTGTTGAAGCCCGTAAACGTAGCACGAAATGCTCCATAGGCTCGTTCCACCTCCGTCCCACAATCTTTGAAGTATCGCCCGCTCGACTTATCAGCTGGAGCGTCGTCATCTGGCGGTCTTGCACTGATGACCAGTTGCGACGCCGCCTGGAGTGGGCATTCATCCCAAGTCTTTCCGGTGAGAACCATGTACGCAGCTTCATGACTAGGTGCGTTGAAATCACCCATCAAGAGGATTGGCCGACCTGTCTCAGTTGTCAACTTGTTCGATTCCCTGAGGATCAGTTTTGCTGATTCGGTCCGAGCTTGTGAGTGCAAAAAAGTGATGAGAGGCTTGGATGTTAGCTGAGATCAGAAATTTATCTTTTGCCGTTGGTTTTCTGAGACCGACTTGGAGGTGATTCTTATAAATACCTTTCAAGCCACGGTCATCAAAGTGAGTATTCATCACGAAGAATGATCGATCAGATTCCTCGCTGTAGCTGTCCTCTAACGACAGGGGTTGTAAGTGGACCACCGTGACCATCCTGGTTTGAGCCTACATGACCATGAACGAGTTTGAGATTTGGATGATCAGTTCTACTCAAAAAAAACTGAGAGGACCCAGTCTCAAGCAAGATCCCAAACTTGACCACAGAAATTTTCCACACCCACGGCATCCCAGCCAATCGATCCAGGTAGGTCGGGTTGATCGGATAGCCATAGATGTTTGACGCTGAGAGCTTTAAATTTGCTCGTCTTCCAAAACACAGGCACGTATTCGCCTCGGGTGATCCCATCATCCCGTCCGACGCCCACCGAAGTGTAAGCTTGGAAGACCGCTTGGTTCTTGAGGTCATCGTACTGATGTTCGAGCACTTCCTGGAACCCGATGATATCCGGTGATTCCCACTCGATCTGGTCGATGATTAATGGTAATCGACTCGTCCATCGTGCCTCGCCATCCCCAGCCAATAACAGTTGATTTGCTGGAATATAAGCTTCCAATGGAGAGTATCGAATATTGAAAGTGGCTATCTTCATCAGTTCGAGGCGAACCATCTTGTAAGCTACTTGCAATCTTGGGATTCCAAGTTATAACGTCAATGAAATCGATCGCTGGTTTGGCTGGAGAGAGGAGCCCTTATTGTACATAAATATATTTAATGTACAGCTAATCCGTAAAAGCTTGTCTTCCCGGGACCCGTTTTTTTTTTTTTTTTTTTTTTTTTTTGCGCCAAAAAAAAATAAAAAAAATGCACAAGCCTGCGAAACCCAGGAGTCCGTACCGGATGCACTTCCACTGCGTTGCTGGCTGAAGGCTCCCAACAACAGCCAACAAACTCATTGGCAACGGCCAACAAACTCATCGGCCATGGTGTTTGTTAAGTAAGTCATCATTTTCCTCCCTCGTCTTTCTATTCTTTCTTCTCCACTTTATTTGATGAGGTACTGACGTCCGTATCCATATGCTTTTCAGATACGACCCACAAATTAAGGCCATCGCTGTTCGATGGTTGATTTCTGGTCGCACTCCCAACGACATCAATGACGCAATCGACTTCTCAATTCATTCAAAAACAATGTTGCGATAGCTATCGCTATACATGCGTACTCGCAGTGTGATCACTGACCCATCAACCTACGGCCCTCGTGGACGCCCTTTGGCAATCAGCAATGAGGAGCGTGAGTTTCTCCTGGATATTCTTGAGCATCAGCCGACGTTGTATCTTGATGAGCTCCAAGCTCATCTCGAGGCAATGAGTGGAGTCCGACATCCGATTGCTACCCTGTATGATGATCTTCGACACCAATTACAACTCACAAAGAAAGTAGCGAAGACGGTGAAGACGGTGCATCCCTCCCAATCAGCCATCCGACGCGCAAACTACATTTGCCAGATAGCCCAAATACCTTCGGATTACCTAGTGTTTACTGGTAAGTGCAATTGACTGAAAGTGTGTTGCAAACATCACCAGCTGAAGCTTACATTTTAATTCTGGATTTTTGAGCAGATGAGGCTGGCGTCTCCCAAGATACTGCTTGCCGTACCCGTACATGGGCTCGAAAGGGCCGTCGAACATCTCGCATCCCACGCTTACATGATGCAACTCGCATCACTGTTATACCTGCGGTCTCGCTCAGTGGGATCTTATGCTCTATAGCTCAACCAGGATCAGTCACTCGATTGGACTTTGAATTCTTTCTTGAGGAAGTATTGGTGAGTCCGTTTCCTACCTCATATTTGTGACTCACAAGCAAACAAACATAGCTGAAATTATTTGGGATTGTTAGATCCCTTGTATGAATCCATACCCTGGCCCTAACAGCGTGTTAGTAATGGATAAAGCTCGCATCCACCACGGTGGACGAATCCAAGAAATTTGCAACGAGAATCATGTAGTCCTCATTTATTTACCCCCTTACTCTCCTGACTACAATCCAATCAAAAAGGTGTTTTCCGTCTTGAAGAGTTGTCTCAAAAGGTGTCAGGTCCTTAATGGCAACTGGGGTGACGCAGATGTCATTAAAAATATTCTTCCCACTATTGTAACTCCCCTATTGATGAGGAGTTTGTTCTCCAGCTGTGGCTACATGTAAATATTTACATTAAACTGTTTTTCTGTCTGTTATCATGATAGCCTTGGATGCTTACTCACTTGGTTTAATTACACTCTCCTCTGACTTGTTGACTAAATTTCCTCATTTTTATTTAATGTAAGATCATGTTATGATCATTAAATAAAAATGACTCCTCTGACTTTGGATACTCAAGTGTGGTTGTGTGGCTTGGCAAATATGGTCTTCCTTTCTCGTTAGACCTGAAGCTTCATGAGCCTCGTTTCTATCAGATAATTGGCCTGGGATTGATTACTTGGTACAGAGTGAGACACTAGTGTGAGACCAACTAATAAGACCAATACAATACTGGTAGCGGGGCACGATTCAGGAAGCAGAACAAACTGCAGTGTGAGACATGAGATACTATTGCAAGACAAGAGGAGCAAGACCGATACAATACTGGTAGCGGGGCACGATTCAGGAAGAACACCAATACAATACTGGTAGCAGGACACAATTCAGGAAGCAGAACAAACTATACTGTGAGACATGAGATACTATTGCAAGACAAGAGGAGCAAGACCAATACAATACTGGTAGCGGGGCACGATTCAGGAAGCAGAACAAACTATAGACCGACCGACCGACTAAGAAACCATCGTAAGCAAGGAGGAGTAAGACTGATCCAATTCATGACGCAATTTGAGACCGGGGAACTAAGGAACTACAGTGTGAGACCGCTGGTAGCGAGGCGAGGCAGGTGGAAATATGTAACACAGGCTGAGAGAGGTTTAAGACCGACTATGAGAGACTAGGTGACGCAGTGAGGAGGGAGATCGGCTTCCTTCATAACCCACAATTTCTCCAACTCACGAGCTCCTTTGCTGAGAGCATCAGCAAGCCCTCTTGTGAAGCCAATCCGCATCAGGTGTGCTTCGGAATTCTCACGGAAGAAGCTCCAGTGCTTGATGTCATGGCCTTGGAGCAGGACCTTGCACATAGGGTCATTAACCTCAATGTTGCAGTGTTCAAGAAACTTGGAAAGGGACACTATCTTTCCGGCGGCGGCTAGAGGTAATAACGGCTCACGCTTGATGGCTTTGCGAGTTGGAGAGGGTGAGCTGAGGTTTGATCGTCCAACAGACATATAACCAAAGCTTTTTACAGGGTAGCCTAAGGGGCTGCGGACCATCTTTCTGGCTGGCTTGTGATGAGTAGAGTCGTCCAAGAATTCAACTGAGTCAGATGATGCCGAGTTGTGATCAAACTGGTTTCCTAGGGAGTCATTGACTGAAGAGATGTCGGGCGAGGTGGGTTGCTCTTCAGGGTTTATCAAGGTTGGAAGGAAGCCATCCAAAATTGAGGGACTTTGAGTCAACCGGAAGAAAATGCGGGAGACAGATCGACGAGCAGGAGTAGATAGAGCAGATGATTTGGAGGATTTATCAGCCAGAAATCCGGGAGCTGCAGAGTGTTTTAATTTGGAGATGGCCGGTCGGTTCTCCCATTGGAATAATGATGTGTTTGGGGGCGTATCCAAGTCGACATGTTTATTGGCATCAGTAACTTTACCAATTGACTTTTGGTGGAGTACCCGTGCCCACGCCCACAGGCGCTTGTGTGTAATTTGAATGACCAAAGCAGGGATGGATGCATGTGGCCAGAAGATGACCTCTGATGGTTTCCAATTCGGCAAGGCCTTCTTCAGGTGACATTGTAGCTTGACCACGAATGGAGCCACAGGGTCACCATTTATATCGGCCCCACGCTGAAAAAAAATGAGAAAATGATAAGTGTCAATGTGTCATGAGCCGTATTGCGGGCCTGCCCGCACCAAAGCCCGCACCACATGTAGATAGTCTATCACGTACATGTCACAGACAGACCACTATATAGTCTGTCAGGACAAGGATCCACATCTCTTCCTCATCCTGCAATCTACATTATAGGATCCCGAAACCCCCGAAACCCCCGAACCCCAGAGCCTTCATCTCCACTGATCAGACCATAACATATTGCAGGATCTAACACTACGGAGACAAAGGCAAGAAACCAACACCCAGACACCTGAACAAAACCAGACAGACAACCCGAACAATCCCAACTCCACCCGCACCCAAAAGATGGACGAAGTAGAGCAACTCCGACGACAGCTTGAGGAGATGACTCAAGCAAGGGATAACGAACGATCCCGCCGAAGAGCGGCCAAAGCACAACGGGACCAACCATCCCGACCAACCGGTTCCACCCCAACCTGTGGACCAAAGATCGCATGTCCCGACAAGTTCGATGGTGAACGCGGGACGAAGGCAGAAACGTTCGCCCGCCAAGTGGCGATTTATACATCGGTCAACAGCGCCATATTCCCTGACGACAGGACAAAGCTGTTATTCGCCGCGTCCTACCCTACCGGACCCGCCGCTGTGTGGTCAGCCCCGTACATTGACCTAGTCACGGAAGGGGCGGACTTCTCGTACGACGGGTGGACGAAGGATTTTGGAACGATGTATTTCGACTCCGAGAAGAAAGGAAAGGCGGAACGGGTGTTACGAGCGCCCAACCGATGGAACAGTCCTTATCGCGTGGTCAGCAAATTTCCGGGGGGAAGTTATCACTTGGAAGAATTGGACGGAACCCCGTTGAAGCAGAAGGCGGCGGCATCCCACGTGAAGCGGTTCTATGCTCGGGGATCGATGTCGTTCGACAAACCCCTCGTTTCAGGATCTGAGGACGAAAATGATGAAGACTCGGATTTGGAGCCAACTCCTTCGGAGCCGCCCGCCGATGAGGCGGGTCAAGCGGATTCTCCCTGCACAGATGGAGAGGTGGCCGGTGAGCGTTCCTTGCGGCAAAGTGTGAGGAACAAACCGCTGAGGACAGCGGCCAAAAGCGGGGGGAGGATGGGGGCCATAGGCCAAGCCTTAATTGGTGAGGGGGTGCGCTAGCTGGTCCACAGCCGGGTAAACTAGCCACCCCAGGATGTCAGTCACCCTAAAGCGGGATGTAGTTGTGTTTTGTGAATGGGTTTACTGGTTTTCTTTGTTATATATTCAGGATGGCGAGGGGTACGGGGAATTGTGAGGAAATTCCATCTGGGGCGGTCCAGGTACCTTGGCGGGCGGGTTGGGTTTTTCGTTTCAGGTGGTTTCTTTCTCTCAGGATTGCGGGTGTGGTATTTCTCTCAGGTTATCAATTTCCTCAAGTTATCAGTTTCCTCAAGTCATCAGTTTCCTCAAGTTATCAGTTTCCTCAAGTCATCAGTTTCATCAAGTTATCAGTTTCTTCAAGTTTTTCTCAAAGTTTCAATCTCAGTTTCAGGATTTAGTATCTCAATTTGCGAAAAAAAAAAAAAAATGGAAGTGCGGGGAGTAAGTGGTTCTCCATCCGGGGCGGTCCGGGCACTCGTAACTTATTTTTGTTTTGTTTCTCTCAAGTACCTCACTTTGGCACAGGTGTTTGTCTCAGGTTAGCGGGGGCAAGCATATGGCGCATAGTATTTCAGCATAGGGGAATACATGAGGGGAAAGGGATACAACGTATAGAGTGAGTGAAAGGGAAGTCCGAAGCGCTCAGTCCAAGAACACAGCGGGTCGGAGGCGGGCGCGCAGCGTGGCGGAAGACCGGTGGAATTCTTGGAGCATTTCTCGGCGGGTTTTGGCAGGGATCGTCACCGCTTTCTTCAACAATCCTTCGACCAGCGAGGTCTGACCTTCCAGGAACGGGAGGAGGTCCGCTTCAGGGACACCGGACTCGTATTCGTCGTCGGGGATTGCGGCCCGGTATGGCGACTCGAGGAAACTGGGTGCGGGAGCAGCGCCAATAGGTCGGGAAGAAGAGGGAACGGGAGCTGGAGAAGGAGTTGGAAGCAGGGAGAAGAGAGGGAAGCGTGGCTGGACCGTGCGGCGCAACGATCACGGGGGGTCGGGGATGGGGCATGGTGGGTATGGGAAAGGGAGGTGGGTATGGGGGAGTGTACGATCGAAGGTATGGGAAGGTAGTGGGTAGTGTGGGAATTGCTGAGGACAGGATTCAAAAGCGAGGGGGATGTGAGAGAACTTATATACCAGAGGTGCAGCACTGAAGCTGAGCCCGCAGCCGCGGGCTCAGCGGCAGACTGAGGCTGAGGTAAGGGGGTACCTACCAAATGTCATCGGACATACCGCGGGGAAAAGCACGGGGCGCAGCATGTGACATTCTATAGTTGGCACGGGCGATCGGTCAAGCGGACGAAGGCCGCTTCAGTATGCGCGACGTAATGGACCGGGCGGAACCACGGGGTTTGGGGCGCCAGGCCGCAAGCGGAGCGGGGGCAGAAGAAGCGAAGTCGTGTGCAGGGGAGCAACAGACGGCTGCGGGGGTCAACGGGGTATAGTAGTCGGGGACAGGCTGCGGTGTGATGCGGGATTGAGGAGACAGGCATGTAGGGCTCCAGGGACAGTACCGGGGAATGCGGGACATGATCGGGGGGACTGTTGTATAAATTAGAGGGTTGTACAAGGGCTGCGGGATCTTATCTTATCTTATCATCTTAGTAGATAGCTATCAACTACAGCGTATATAAGAAAACCTCATTTGTTTAGAGTTCTCTCAGCGATTATTCAGCGTGTGCGGACAAGCGGAACTGCGTAGGGCATCATCAGGACGACGAACGCAAGAGGAACGGTCCCCTTGCTGAGTATAAGGTGTTGCAGGGAAACCAGTTGACTATCCGCTGACAGTGTTTATCCCGCAGAGGAAATCAAAGAACCACCGGAACCAACCAGGAAGAAGGGCAACCTACCATTTCTGTTACCGAGGTCGCCTTTATTTCCACACCGTACAAACCATTTGTCCTCGAATGTGATTGCTCCGATTTCGCGCTTGGCGCGGTACTGTCCCAGGTTTGCACCAAGGACCAGGAACTTCACCCAGTAGCTTACCTGTCCTGATCCCTTGTACAGGCGGAACGCAACTATGAGATCTTTGACAAAGAGTTACTGGCTATTGTGCCTGCCTTCAAAGAGTGGCGGCAATACCTGGAGGGGAACCCACACCGCTTGACGGCAATTGTATACACCAATCACCGTAATTTGGAAAGCTTCATGACAACCAAGCAGCTCACAAGAAGACAGGCAAGATGGGCGGAGACGGGCGTTGATAAACGCACGCCAAGCGCGCACGCCAATGCCAACCCGCACGCCAATTTTTTTTGGCGTGCGGGGCCTACACGCCATTTTTTTTTGGCGTGTAGGGTCTACACGCCAAAATAAATTGGCGTGTGAGACCTGCACGCCAAAAATGGCGTGTGGTTCCCACACGCCATTTTTTTTTGGCGTGTGGGCCCCGCACGCCAAATAAAAATGGCGTGTGGGCCCCGCACGCCAAACAATTGGTGTGCGGGGCCCACACGCCAATTGTTTGGCGTGCGGGTCCCCCCTCGCTCACATAATCGAGTGGGAGGGACCACTCAATTACGTGAGCGAGGCCGGCTGACGAGGTTATACAACCTCGTCAGCCGGGAGGACTTCCTCCCGGCCGGCGAGGCTATACAACCTCGTCGGCCAGGAGGAAGTCCTCCTGGCTGACGAGGTTGTATAACCTTGTCAGCCGGGAGGACTTCCTCCCGGCTGACGAGGTTATACAACCTCGTCAGCCAGGAGGAAGTCCTCCTGGCCGACGAGGTTGTATAGCCTCGTCGGCCGGGAGGACTTCCTCCTGGCCGACGAGGTTGTATAACCTCGTCAGCCGGGAGGAAGTCCTCCCGGCCGACGAGGCTATACAACCTCGTCGGCCAGGAGGACTTCCTCCTGGCTGACGAGGTTGTATAGCCTCGCCGGCCGGGAGGAAGTCCTCCCGGCTGACGAGGTTGTATAACCTCGTCAGCCGGCCTCGCTCACGTAATCGAGTGGTCCCTCCCACTCGATTATGTGAGCGAGGGGGGACCCGCACGGCCGGCCTCGCTCACGTAATCGAGTGGTCCCTCCCACTCGATTATGTGAGCGAGGGGGGACCCGCACGCCAAACAATTGGCGTGCGGGGCCCACACGCCAATTTTATTTGGCGTGCGGGGCCCACACGCCAAAAAAAAATGGCGTGTGGGAACCACACACCATTTTTGGCGTGTGGGTCATACACGCCCTTTTTTTTTGGCGCGTAAACCCTACACGCTGTGGAACTACTCAATGGACAGAATAGAGCTTGGAAGGGATATGTATAACTACACTAGTACTAATGTAGGTTATGACAAAGGTGCTGATATAAGAGCTGCCTTCCTGACTAATGCTATGGGGAATGAGGGTAACACTAAGAATAAAATAAAGGTGTGGCTAATTTATATCTACTCTTAGAAGACTAATACTAATGTGCTTGTTTACCACACACACCAGGTGAGAGGAATGGATGAAGGGGGGATGAGTTGTGTAAAGTATATATATAAAGTATAATGTGGGGCAGGGTTGGTAGCTATGGAGTCAAAGTGGGTCAAGCAAGAGAGGGGAAGTCTTCTTATATTGAGGTTTAAGCTGGTATGTATATTTATATATTCCTAAGGGTGATGGTAACTCTACTAAATATGTATACTAATTTATGGGATCTGTAATGTTGGTATATGTAGGGGGTAATTTAGTAAGTCTGGGGGTCCATAAGGGAACAAGAGGGAGGAACAGGTGTCCTTATATGTCTGAGAGAGAAGATGAGCCATCAGGCTAGAGAAAGGAAAATATGACAGATGAAGTAGAATAGACAGTGACACATATGAAATGGTCATGACAGTGACAGATGAGTAGTGAAAGGTAGAGTTTATGTATATGATGTAAGATGTTATGTAGTATATAATGTGTACTTTGTATTATGTATCTTGGTTGTGAAATATATCTAATTATAATATGTACTTATTATATTCTATACCTTGCTTTATACTATAACTTGCTGTATTATTCTGAGTTTGCCTGTAACTCTTGAACTATGAGGAATTTGGGGGTAGTTGTAGAGAGGGACTAGGGTTAAAATGGGGTGTAGAATTTGATTATGAAATAATAACAGTGAATATATGTAAGGTTTGGGATTTTATGAGTATTTATTTGTAAGTGAATGTGATTTATTAGTGGTAAATAGTCTTGGAAATTATAGTAATGATGTGGAATGGATCACCACATCCTCCCCCAACTTATTGTCTGACCCCAGACAATGCAGCCAAAGAGAAAAGGCTGGAAAAAGTGATCCATGGAAAGTCCAGAGTATTCCTGTCCAAAGTCCAAATGATCCAAATCCAGTGAAAGCCCAAGCCAATATAGTCCAGTATAATTTGATCCAGATCCAGTGTCCATAGTATCCAGTATTCATTAGTCCAGTGTCCAAGTGTCCAGTGAAAAGTATTTTAATCTTCTTTTAGTATATATATTATAGTCTTTAAAGTGGTTGAAAATCCTACTAGTATGCCATCTTGATGAATATTTTCTACATGTAAAAGTATCCTTGAAAATCTTGAGTTTATTTTAATTATAATCTAGGTTCATTATTTATTAGACTCAAATACTAAGCCATCAGTGTACTTGTATACATGTATTTCTAATAAATGTTCATTCTAGCCTTCTTATTCTTATTTATATCTTCTTGAAATTCTTGGACACTAATAAATGCTTACTAATAATTCTTCAGGTGGTGGTATAGTAGGAGCAACAATTCTTCTTAGTCTGGTTTTATATATCTTCTAATCTGAGTAATCCTTTGGCCTCTGGGTATTGGTGCTGATTTGACTATGTCCTCTGGGTATGGTAAAGTATCCTGGTGTTGGTTTAGGTGGTTTCTGATTTGGTTGGATGCAATTTTAAATGGGTGAATGGTGGAAACTGAGAGACTGGCTCATGGTTCTTGATGGGTTGGAATGAATAGAAGATATGTAGACTGTGTGATTTGATGATGAGTGTGGAATGTGTAGAAAATATGTAGAGTTTGTGTGATTTGATGATGAGTGTGGAATGTGTAAAAAATATGTAGAGTTTGTTGGGATGATGAAATGAGGTGGAGTGGTATGATGATGATGAGGTGGAGTGTGTAGGAGATATGTGATGATGAGATGGAATGTGTAGAAAATATGTGATGATGAGATGGAATGTGTAGAAACTATGTGATGATGAGATGGAATGTGTAGAAATTATCTAGAATTGGTGATGAGATGGTGAAGATGTGTAATGAGTAGAAGATATGTGGAGTTTGTGATGATGAAGATGAGGTGGGATGCAGAAAATATGTAGAGTGTGGTGGAACATTGTTGAGTTTGGATGAGTAGAAGATATGTAGAATATGTGATTTGGGGATGATGAAGTGGAATGGATATATAGGTACTGTGTAGAATGTGTGAAGGGATGATGGTTTTATTTGATGTCTGGTGGTTGAAGAGTCATGTCAGGAGGGAAAGAAAAAAAATAAAAAATTCCTGGTGATTTTTCCCTTTGGTAGTGCAGTGCTCCTCCCCCAACTTATTGTCTGTCCCCAGACAAATGGAGAAGAAAAAAAAAAAAAAAAAAAAAAAAATAGATTTTAGAGAATGATAGGTTGGATGGATGATGAACTGATGATGAGGTGGGATGAGCAGGAATGAGTAGCAGATAGCCTGGGAAAAAGAGTGATGAGAATAGGAGATTTTGTGGGAAAAAGTACTGTTGATGTATTTGTATTAATATGTTTTATTTGTTTTATTACTAAATTATTATTTGATTTGATTTTTTTTTTATTTTTATTTTAATATGTATCTGATTTAATTTTACCAGTTTTTTTTATTATACTCTGATTTAATTTTACTATTTTTTATTTTTATTTATTTTTTATTTATATTATTTTCTGATTTAATTTTACTAGTTTTATTATTTTTTTATTATTTATTTTTTACTGAATAATTTTAATTATGTATTTGAAATTTTTATTTTTTATTTTTTTATTTTTATTTTTATTTTTTTATTTTTTTTTATTATCTTTTTTTTTTTATTAATTGCAATATGTTTGAAAGACAAGAAAAAAACTATGCCGGGTTCGATGCTTGAGCGGGTTTTGATATGTATGCGGCGTTCCGGTTCGCGCACCGGCGTCGATAGTGTAATGCGGAGGGATTTGGCTGAACCACGGAGTGCAACCGAGACCGATGGTTATCTGAGCACGAAGGAAAAAAAAAGAAAAGAAAAACAAACCCAGAGAAAAAGAGAAGAAAGAAAAGAAAAAGATATCAAAAGGGAACTGGGTCGGCCACCAGAGTCGAAAAGGCTCAAAAATCTCCCCTCCAGACTGTAGCCTGGGAGGGGAGATCCTCATAAGAAATAATAAAAAATCTATGCCCCGGGTCGAGCACCGGCGTCGAATAATTTTTAGGATAACCGTGTCGTCCTGGTTCGTCCACCAGAGTCGACACGGTTTTGGGAGATTATCGCTGGTTATTACGCGTTTCCGGATCGTACACCGGCGTCGATACAATGAACGCAAATCTTATCGCTGTCCTGGTTCGTCCACCAGCGTCGCTCAGTAGTATAATTTCTTTATTTAAACATCCTTCTCCTCTTGGTTTTCTTTCCTTCCCCGTTCCGACCAAACGTTTGATTTCTATTGCCGGCAAAAGTCCTTCCGGTCCCTTCGTTTGCGTCGTAATCGATCACTCGGCCCATTCGTCCGGCCCCATCCTGCCAATCTTGGTAAGTTCCCCTCTATATTTTATTTATTTAAATATATCTACTGACTAAATTATTTTTATTATACTATTTATTTATTTTTATTTTGCTTTGTTTATGGTGATATTTTTCTGAGAATGAAATATGTATAATAAAACTGACTTATTTTTTTTTTTTTTTTTTTTTTTTTTTTTTTTTTTTATTTACTATTTTAGTTTGCAGGGTTTCAAGAGGAAAGAAAAGGATATAATGGGGAAAATTTATTTATTTAATTTTAGGGCTGACTAGCAGGTGGTCCAGAAAAGTGAGTTGAATTGAGGAGCAGGGATATGAGTTGAAATTGATTGACTGATTCTTTTATTATTATTATTCTTTGTTTGTTTGTTTATTTTGTCTAGTTTTTTCCTTCTGTCAAAGAAAAAAGTTGGAGTCCTGGCCCTGGTCTAGGAATTCCTTGGTGGCTGAATTTGCTGGAAGTGTAGTTTCCCATTTCTGGTTGCTGGGGAGAATGATGGGTACCAAGTAAGTCTGTCCAGATGAGTCCATAATAGAAAGTGATTCCCCTTGAGCTCCATTGTATTTGATAGTGGCTGATACATCCATTAAGAAGGGTTTTCCAATTATTAGTTGCACAGGTCCATCAGCCACCCAGAAATGAACAATTCTGGATACTTTTCCAATGGTTACTTCTACCTCCTCAGCAATTCCAGGCATATTAGTATGGTGGCCTCCAACTCCTTTAAGCCTCATTGATTTGGCAGTGAGTACCAGTCCTAGTTGGTGAGCCAGTCCTGCAGGTATGATATTGACCATTGATCCAGTATCTAACAGAGCTTGATGGGTTTGTCCATTAATATTGATTTTAACATATCCAAGGGGGCATGAATAGAGGGTGGTCTGTTCCTGTTTTACTTCTTCTTCTTCTCTGCCTATGACATTAGTTGACCTAGTGGGTTCCAAAGGCAGCCTTCTGTTTGAGATCCTCTTCTTGAAAGCATCAGTGACACCACTAGAGATAGCAAATATTTCTCCATAAGCCAGTTCCATCTTTCCTTCACCAAGCATTCTTTTGGCAACATCCTCTTCAGCTCCTGGGTATTCCTTGGCCAAAGTCTTCTCCAAGTAGGTCTTCTTTTCTGGCTTCTCCTTGGGTGGGTTGTTGGATCCTTGTATGTCTGAGTCCTTGAATCTTACATGGGGGTCTGATTTGGGGTCTTGATTCTGTATCCTGCCTGATGGAACTGGGGTCCTGGCCATATGTAGTAAGTCTTCTGTATCCATGTCCATAATGTTGTCTTTTTCTTTTCTGATCCTTTTGTCTTCCAGATTGGGTTCCTCTGGGTCCTTGGTTCCTCTGGTTCTCTTTCCAAGGTCTGCTTCATAGATGGTGGATTCTTCAGGGGTGATTGCTTCTTCTAGTTGTCCAAAGGAGGATGATACAATGGGTTGGTCCTTGGGGAAAGCTGATACCACAGATTGAATTGGTCTTCTGGGGTCCCATGGAATCATAGTTTTGTCTGGAAGTCTGAAATCTCTGCCATCTCTGATTACTGATCCTTTGGTAACATCTTCTTCTAGGGTCTTACATCTGGTGGTACTGTGGGTGTTTTCAAAGCAATAGTAGCATTTTAAGGTATAGTTCCTGGGGGCTGAATTGAATCCTGGGGCTGGTCCAACTAGGTGAGGAGGGGCTGATCTTCCAGCAGTAAGGGTTGCAAGTTGTTTGGTGATTTCTTCTAATTTCTGATCTGTAGTCCTGGCTTCCAGAGGCTTAGTGGTCCATGGCTTGGTAGTTGAAACAGGGTTAAAGGTATTTACTGGAGGACTTGGTTTGGAGATGGTACTGATTGGATTCTGGGTAGGGTTTTCTGGTTCCATTAGGCTCTTTTCCAAGACTGTAGCTGACTGAACCTCTCTGTGTATGTAGGTGAACAAAACCTGGGTGCTGGGAAGAATATGTCCTCCATCCTTGAGTGAAACCATCTTGTTGTCCCTGAGAAGTTCCTTGGTGATGGATATGGCTAGAGTTGGTTTGAGGGCTTTGAGCAGCAATTTTCTGAAATCCTCCAAGCTGGTGTAGTATCCTAGTCTGACCAAGTAGTGGGTAATAGTTTCAAATTTGGTCCTAAAGCATTTGAATTCCTGCAAAGTGCTGATTCCTCCAGTTTGTGTAGACAGCTTTACCAAGTTCCTCAAGTCTTCTTCAGTGTACTTGACCAAGGGGAGAGAGGATCCAAACCTAGTAAGTAGTTGCTCCTTCAAGGTCTCCCAGTCTGAGTCCTCATAGCCTGTCATCTCTTCTACCTCATCCTGGAGGTCTGATCCTCTTAGAAAGAAAATAATCTGTTTGCATAGTTCATGGGGAGAGGCACCATCAGCTGACCCAGCAATCTCATACCTTTTTATAAATTTATCCACAGGTATGTTTGATCCATCAAAGAAGAGGTTCCTGTCCATTGGTTTGATCTTGACTGCTCTATTGGAAGGCATAGAGTATCTGGGCATCCTGGGTTCCTTATCCAAAAAGTGAGTGAATGGAGTTTCTGAATGTTGATGAGAAGCTACTGGAGAATGAGGGTGTGGTGCAAGTTGGTCTTCAGAAGTTGCTGATGAGTTGTTGTTGTCTCTGTATTGTCCAGGATTGGGGATGTTGCCAACATTGTTCCTGGAAGGCCTGGCTGGGTTGGGGTGGGAAGTCTGTCCTACATTGGTATTAATTGGTTGGCTGACTGGAGGGTAGATACTGGGGGCTGAGTAGAATCCTGGGAATCCTTGTTGAGACATGGCTGGTAAGAGGTAGGTTGACAGATGGAAGTGGTATAGGTATGTAGATGTTGAGTGTATGTATGTAGAGTGTATGTATAAAAGAGTGTATTTAAGGTATGGGTAGTGAATTTGGATATGTATAAGTCCTTTAAAAAGTATATGAAGATATAAGTTGACTAATGTATATGTATTTTATGTTGTGTAGATGTTTGAAGATTTGGAGAAGAGAGAAGGGGGAAGGTGAAGTAGTGATGAAGCTGATAGTATAGTGTTACTAGGACTAAAGATATCTGAAGAAGTCAGGCCACTGTTGGGACACCACTTGTGGAACTACTCAATGGACAGAATAGAGCTTGGAAGGGATATGTATAACTACACTAGTACTAATGTAGGTTATGACAAAGGTGCTGATATAAGAGCTGCCTTCCTGACTAATGCTATGGGGAATGAGGGTAACACTAAGAATAAAATAAAGGTGTGGCTAATTTATATCTACTCTTAGAAGACTAATACTAATGTGCTTGTTTACCACACACACCAGGTGAGAGGAATGGATGAAGGGGGGATGAGTTGTGTAAAGTATATATATAAAGTATAATGTGGGGCAGGGTTGGTAGCTATGGAGTCAAAGTGGGTCAAGCAAGAGAGGGGCAGTCTTCTTATATTGAGGTTTAAGCTGGTATGTATATTTATATATTCCTAAGGGTGATGGTAACTCTACTAAATATGTATACTAATTTATGGGATCTGTAATGTTGGTATATGTAGGGGGTAATTTAGTAAGTCTGGGGGTCCATAAGGGAACAAGAGGGAGGAACAGGTGTCCTTATATGTCTGAGAGAGAAGATGAGCCATCAGGCTAGAGAAAGGAAAATATGACAGATGAAGTAGAATAGACAGTGACACATATGAAATGGTCATGACAGTGACAGATGAGTAGTGAAAGGTAGAGTTTATGTATATGATGTAAGATGTTATGTAGTATATAATGTGTACTTTGTATTATGTATCTTGGTTGTGAAATATATCTAATTATAATATGTACTTATTATATTCTATACCTTGCTTTATACTATAACTTGCTGTATTATTCTGAGTTTGCCTGTAACTCTTGAACTATGAGGAATTTGGGGGTAGTTGTAGAGAGGGACTAGGGTTAAAATGGGGTGTAGAATTTGATTATGAAATAATAACAGTGAATATATGTAAGGTTTGGGATTTTATGAGTATTTATTTGTAAGTGAATGTGATTTATTAGTGGTAAATAGTCTTGGAAATTATAGTAATGATGTGGAATGGATCACCACAACGCCAAAAAAAAATGGCGTGTAGGCCCCGCACGCCAAAAAAAATTGGCGTGCGGGTTGGCGTTGGCGTGCGCCGTTGGCGTGCGCCGTTGGCGTGCGCCGTTGGCGTGCGCCGTTGGCGTGCGTTTATCAACGCCCGGCGGAGACCATGGGATGTTTTGACTTCGAGATCATATTCCGACCAGGACGCCAATCGACAAAACCCGACGCCCTATCCCGCAGACCGGACCTCGCCCCAGCACCGGGAGAAAAGCTGACCTTTGGTCAGCTTTTGAAGCCAGGTAACATCACAGAGCGGACGCTTGAGGAGCTTGCGGAATGTGCAGAATTGGACAGCTGGTTTCTGGACAAATCAATTCAAATGGATGACGGGGAACATTGGTTTGAGGTGGACGTTATGGGGACTGATTTGGAAGATGCGGGAACGGACGACCTAGCGTTGTCTGACGCCAAAATCATTGCCAGGATTAGAGAACTGACCCCACATGACCCAAAATTGGCTGACTGGATTAAGCTGTTACAGAAACCGACAGGGGACCACAACAGGTATGCGGAAGCCGACGGGGTACTCTATGACAAGGGACGGATAGTGGTACCAGCGGACTCGGCATTGCGGACGATGATCCTCAAAAGTCGACACAACACAAAGTCCGCAGGCCACCCAGGCAGATCCCGCACGTTGGCATTAGTACGGAGAAGTTTTGTGTGGAAGGGAATGAAGATATTTGTCAACCAGTACGTAGACGGCTGTGATTCATGCCAAAGAGTCAAATCTAGCACTTGACGGCCGTTCGGAACATTAGAACCCCTCCCGATCCCCGCAGGCCCATGCACAGACATTAGCTATGATTTGATCACTGATCTCCCTGAATCCCGCTTGAGTGACAGCATACTAACAGTAGTAGACCAACTGACCAAGATGGCCCACTTCATCCCATGCAAGAAAACCATGAACGCGGAGCAACTAGCGGAACTGATGGCAGAACACGTTGTGGTGTGCTAAATGCGTTCAAGTATCAAAAGTACATAAAGGCATAGTCTTATATCAAGAAGGAGGGATATTACTGGTTTTTTTATGGACAAATTGGATTCTGCCGGGTATTTAACCCATAGTCACTCTCTGAACAACCACAGGGCCAGCTGCACTTAGACAAAACCCAGTCAGGATAAAATCAGTTTTGTTTAAATTATAAGTACATAGTTAAAGTTTAATGTATAGTCACACACAGAGTCACATGTATAGTCACACATAGAGTCACATGTATAGTCACACGTAGAGTCACATGTATAGTCACATGATTCATCACATGCTTGTTTAGGACTCACCAGCTAAAATGCCTCATGTTTCTACTCACCAGCTAAAATGCCTCATATTTTACTACATAAAGGGGAGGTTGTTCCCCCCAAGAAGGAAAATCATGCCAGTTTTTGGGAAGTAATTCTATTTCGTAGTTGCACAAAAGCTCAAAGCATCCAGTAGTGATCCCAATCAAGGTTGCCCCTTTTTGGTGTGCTCTTAATAAAAAGAAAAAGTGTTTTCATCACTTTGCTCTCTTAGCTGAAGGTTAAGACAGAAGGCAATACAACTTGAATAGTTCACATTGATTCATCACCCACCCCAGAATATACATAATTTTTTGCTTTGCTAACAAACATCTGATCTAAGTCTGATCAAGAGATTGCTACATATAGGATTCTCCATCATAAGTTTCCGCCACAACAATAAATAAATTTTTGTTGTAAGAATTCTGTGTAGTATAATAGAGGGGCAGGTCTTTCAAACCACCCGTAACAGTAGTATTGCTTAGTTGGAATACCTTATTGTTATTTCCCCCTCACAGAACTACCATCCGTCCCAAAGGAGTTCTCACAACGTCTGGAAACTCCATGGAACCCCCAAGACAATTGTCTCAGACCGGGGAAGTATTTTTATCTCCCACATCACACGTGAATTGAGCTCCTGCATGGGGATTAGACTACAGCCATCCACAGTGTACCACCCAAGGACAGATGGACAATCCGAAATCGCCAACAAAGCAGTCGAGCAATACCTGCGGCACTTTGTTTGCTACCAACAGAACGATTGGGCCCCACTCCTCCCAATGGCTGGATTTGCTTACAACAACAACGACCACACATCGACAGGAGTTTCCCCGTTCAAAGCCAACTACAGATTCAACCCGGCATATAGCGGAACCCCCTCAACAGAACAATGCATCCCTGCAGTAGAGGAACAACTCTGCAAACTTGCGGAGGTCCAAGGAGAACTCAAGCATTGCTTACAAGAGGCGCAAGAAACAATGAAAGGCCAATTTGACAAGAAAACAAGGGAAACACCGGAATGGGACGTAGGGGACGAAGTATGGCTAGACGGACGCAACATTTCAACGACCCGCCCCAGCCCAAAATTGGAACATAGATGGCTGGGACCTTTCTCTATCTGTAAAAGAATCTCAAGATCCGCGTATAAGCTAACACTCCCTATATCCATGCGGGGGGTACACCCCATATTTCACGTATCAATACTCCGCAAACACAGACCCGACGAAATTGCGGAACGACAGAGGGAAGACCCGGAACCAATTACAGTGGACGGCGGGGATGAGTGGGAAGTCAAAGAGGTACTGGACTGTAGAAGACGACGCGGGAAGACCCAATACCTGGTCAGCTGGAAGGGATTTGGAACAGAAGACAACTCATGGGAACCGGCGGAAAACTTGAAGAATTGCGAAGAACTGGTAGCGGGATTTAATTCAAGATTTCCGAATGCGGCAACTACTCATCGGCAGAGGCGGAGAAGGAAGTGAGGAACAAAATTGATAAGAGGTGGAATTTTTTTTCTTTTTTCTTGATTGGCGAATGAGTGGAGGATTTAGCATTAAAAGGGGGATAATGTCATGAGCCGTATTGCGGGCCTGCCCGCACCAAAGCCTGCACCACATGTAGATAGTCTATCACATACATGTCACAGACAGACCACTATATAGTCTGTCAGGACGAGGATCCACATCTCTTCCTCATCCTGCAATCTACATTATAGGATCCCGAAACCCCAGAACCCCAGAGCCTTCCTCTCCACTGATCAGACAATAACACAATGATTCAGAACGACCAATAGGAAAATGAGGAAACATACATTAAGTGATTTTCAAGCATGTTGTCGTTCCAAGCGCATCATCTCCTCTGGTGAGCCAACAGCCATGGCAAGGGAATCTTCCATATGTCTAGCCTGTGGAGTAGAAAATTAAACATCAGCTTTGAACCGACGTTAGTATGAAAAGAAAAGAAAAACGTACCTGTTTTTGAGCTTTGGCTTTAGCCACTGGATCTTCCATCTCAGTACGTATGAAGACCTTGCATGCTGAGGTCCGAGAAACTTCCTCCGCAAAAGGTAGCAAAGTGTCATATGAAGTTACACAATAGAACTTCTTGTGCGGGTAGACCCGACTACTTGGAATATAAAAATGATACTGTAATCCACCCATCTTGTTAACTCGGTCGAGGTAAACAGCAATATTCTTGTGGGTACTTCCAAGAATCCTGAGAATCTCGCATTGCAAATTGTCCCATTTCCAACAGAGGAGGTTCGTCTTGATGTGCGGCATGGCACCTTTCTCGGGGGTAAATTTATCCCACTCGCTCTTTGTCTCGGCAACACGGCTTTCTTGCTTGTCGTAAAGCAGCGGGTTGATCGTGTTGACGTAAATGCAGTAATCAAGAAAAACAAGGGTACTTTCTTCAGAAGTTGGTAATCCACACTCTACTGGTTGCTGAAGAGGAGTTGCCTAGGTTGCAGGATCAACCTGGGTTGGATTTGGAGTTTCTTCATGGAACATTCCGATATAGGGTGGCTGTGTTGGGAAAAGTTGTGACTCCTGTGTCTTGTTGGGATGTTGGATGTATTCAAGAACATCCATGGCTAATATTTAATAGATGTTGATATAAGAATTAGTGAAAATCTATTCTTAGACAAGCTACAAAAAATAAAAATAAAAACGTACTGGGAAGAGTCCTGGCAAGGATTATCAATGACCAAAAAATCCGCTTAAGAGTCCTGGCGAGGGATATCGATGAGCTGAAAGTCCGCTTCCGGGTTTCTTGGTGGATATGAGCTGAAAATCCGCTTCCGGGTTTGTTGGTGGATATGGTTTGTTGGTGGATATGGAGTGGATGGCCGCTTGGCCAAATGGCCCTCAGACCTGCATCCGGTACGGACTCCTGTCAAACTTTGATGCTGATTGCTGACAGGTTTCGCAGGCTTGTGCATTTTTTTTTATTTTTTTTTGGCACAAAAAAAAAAAAAAAAAAAAAAACGGGTCCCGGGAAGACAAGCTTTTACGGATTAGCTGTATGTATACAGCCAACACAGGAAAGCTTGCGGTTCCGGCAGGCTGAAAATCCAAAAATCCAAATTTTTCATTTTCAGCCTTATGGCCTGCAGCCCCCTGTATCACATCCCAAACATTCCAACCCTTCCACCTCCATTGGTATCCTTCCCTCTTCTCTCTCCATCCCCCTCCCACAATGGCCCCCGATCCCAGCCCCTCCACCAACGCATTGGCCCTCCCAGAACCAACAATATTGCTTTTGCCCCAGGCCAAACCTCAATCTGGATCCATCTCAACACCCAACTTGCGCTTATCATCCCCGTCCTGGCAAGCACACATTTCATTTTATGCTCAGCCCAACGTCTGTAAAGCTGACTGCCCTTGTCCAATCAGTCAGTCTATCAACCCCCCCCCCCCATATCACCCCAATTGGAAATTGCCTTTTTTTGTTCAGCAATATAATATGTAAGTACCGGTTCACTTGATAGCGTTGGTTTCCATTGAGAAACACCAGTGAAGCAGCGGTGAGCACAAGGATAGATAGAGCTCCAAGTAAGTGAGCAAAGCTGTGAGAAATGATCATATAACTAATTGAGGTATAGGAGGTGGGACACGTTGAGATGAGTGTGTAGAGAAAAGAAAGAAAAGAAAAGAGAGAGGCAAAAATACAACTTCATTGATCTAATTACATAATTATGTAATCTGGTGACAATGGTGGGCCACTATGCTACACTACGCTATTTGACCGCTAAGTGTTAGCGTAGCGGGGGTTTTTTTCCCAGAAAATTTGTAGCGTTAGCTGAAATTACATTCCGCTACACTAACAGTCAGCATAGCAATAAATTTTTCAAGCCATTTTTTTGTAGTGTTAGCTGGGAAAATTCACCACTACGCTAACAAGTAGCATAATGTTTCTGGCGCTAACAGATTTTGAAGTTCCCAGTAGTGTAGCGGCATCATTGCTACGCTACACTAAATGTTAGCTGTTAGCTGATATTTCTTCTGCTAATTAGCTTTTTATATTACACGCTAACACTGATCCTGCCCTGCCCTGCCCAGCTACCCTGCCCAGCCCAGCCCTGCCCAGCCCAGATACCCTGCCCTGACCTGAACTGCCCTGCCCAGCCCAGCTACCCTGCCCTGCCCTGCCCTGCCCTGACCAGCCCAGCCCAGCTACCCTGCCCTGCCCTGCCCTGCCCAGCTACCCTGCCCAGCCCAGCTACCCTACCCTACCCTTCCCTGACCTTACCAGCCCAGCCCAGCCCAGCCCAGCCCATCCCAGCCCAGCCCTGCTACCCTGACCTGCCCTGCTACCCTGACCTGCCCTGCTACCCTTTTTAAGCCTCTGTAAGTCCCCTAACCCCCCCATTTACTAACCCTGGCTAATTGACCAGCTTGCTCTGATCAATTGCCTTTTTTTTGGAACCACAACCTCATAATCATCAGCTGACTGTATTTTTAACTTCTACAGGTCTACCACATCTCATATCTTCCATGGGGGAAAAAAATGTATGTATTTCATTATGTTAATTGTGATATCAATACTGATCATTGTTTTCTTTTCCCTTTTCCAATTCTTTTTTTTTGATCCCTGAATACCTTATTTATTCTTATTGGATTGGTTTTAATTTTAAATGATGGATCTTGGGACAACACCGTTCTGGGGACCTCATTGAATCATCAAAGTAATAACAATAAGAGTGCTAAGGTAGCCAAGCATCAAAACAAGATGAAGCGTCAAAGGGAAAAGTGTTTGTTATGTAGAGAGGGTTTAGGAATCAAGGAAGGATCTGTATCGTGGCCCAGGGTTATATATAGTCCTCAAAATCTCTATCCAACCATCCCTCTGAAGAATAAGAAACCAACTTGCCACCCAACTCCATCAGAAATAAGTTCAGTACACAATGAAATCAACACCTATCACTTTATGAAGTCTGGGATTAATGTTATCATTGATCCTCTTGACAAGACTGAGGTGATTGCTATTGTAGAATTCACTCCTTATAAAGACCTCACCCCTTCCCAATTGGATGATCTAAACTATATTTCCACTTTCCTCCACCAGTCTAAACGTTTCCTGAACTCTGTCTCATCCTGTGCTCAAATTTGGGGTGGGCTCATGTGGGCCATTGTTTGGAGAAAGTCTTATGATGAGCATCAAACAGTTTGCCGGTATATCAAGGCATTTAATGAAACTGAAATGAAAGCATATGATGATCACTATATTAAATCTTCTTGAGTTGGTAATATTATTGGTAATCTCTTCAAAGATCTTGCTCATACTCCCTTTCAACAGACTCAAGATCTTATGAAGAAATATAATATCCCTTCCTTTCCCAATCTTTCTTATGGAAAACTTCCTGAAGACACCACCTGCACTCCCCACATTACTTTTACTACAAATGGTTTCTTCAATCCCCCACACACTGATACTGAAGATATATCCCAATTTGCCTTTGTTTTATTTATTACCACTTGCACTTCTGATTATGCCCTGGTAGACTCTTCTCAGTATGATATTACATCTGGTCCTTTTATTTGTTAGCGTAGCGGTGAATTTTCCCAGCTAACACTACAAAAGATTAGCTTGAAGAATTTGTTGCTACACTAACTGTTAGTGTAGTGGAGTGTAATTTCAGCTAACACTAAAGATTTTCTGGGCAAAAAAAACCTGCTACGCTCACACTTAGCGGTGTGGTATTCCAAACCCTGTTTCAAGTATCATGCAGGATTATATTCTTTCATTATCTTTCAGAAGCTAAAATAGTAGCAATATAAGTGCATAATTGAAATCTAGGGTAAATTTAATCTATAAGTCACCCATTTATGTTAGGGTTTTGCACGGCTAAATCAAAATTTATACAGTTAAAAAGAATTATAGTGAATAATAAGTACATAGTATGTATATAGAAGGAGTATATAGTTTAGTGTCTGGTCACAAGACGCAGCACATGATCTGTGGCACAGTCTAAGTACATAACCTCACCAGCAGAAATAGCTCACTGTAGGTCACAAGACGCAGCACATGATCTGTGGCAAAGTCTAAGTACATAACCTCACCAGCAGAAATAGTTCACTTTAGGTCACAAGACGCAGCACATGATCTGTGGCACAGTCTAAGTACATAACCTCACCAGCAGAAATAGCTCACTTTATGCACTCCCCGCATGAAGGCAGCGTAGAAGAAGAGACCCCACCAGCATAAATACCTCAACCAGACATCCCACCAGCAAAAATCCCTCACATTTTACTATATAAAGAGGAGGTTGTTCCCTCCCAGAAAAAAAATCATCCCAGTAGCATCCCACTTGGATCCCATGCCCCATCATCTAGCTAGAAAACTAAATAAAATTACTCATACGTATAAATAGTGTGATCTTAATCAAGTGGCCCACAACAAAATCCGTCATATCAGTGTAAAATACACAAAAGGAACAAAAGGAAAATTGTGCTCTTTTAACTAAAGGTTAAGGAAGAGGGTACAACACTTTGAATATTTCGCATTATACCAAAACATCCTTTTACTCATTTCCTCAGACTACATCTAAAGATAAATAAATAAATAAATAAATAGATCATAAAACGTATAAATACTTGTTCCTCATCAATTCCAAAAAGCTTGTATTCCATTCACCAGAACTTTCTGTAACAATCCATCTACTATCTACGCCCCTGATGTCAGCCTTAGAGCCAGCACAGCTGACCTAAAGTCTGTCTTCTCTTCTTCTTTAAGTCAAAAATGTCTTATGTCTGTCTACCCTGAGGTTTAAACCTTGTTTTGACTTCAAATTCTGATTTTTCATTAAAATGTGACCATAAAGTTTACTGAACACTTTGTAATTGCTCAACTCCTTCATGGAGTAATTAAATAAACAATTCTACGCTACAGCTGGCTGAGCAAGTGGAATAAGGCCAGCCAACCACATCTACATGTTAGATTACATAAGCAAACCTTGAAAATCTTCGAAGTTGGTGTATCCCCCATTGCAGGCAGGATACAAAAACTCAAGACACCCAGAATGTGAGCCTGGGTCTCTAAAGTGACAACAGGACACAAGGATGGGGGGCAACAGTTGTATTTCAAGGGAATAAGGAAAACAACTGTTAAGGAGGAAAGATGGGAAAGGGAAGAAAGAAGGGAATATTTTTGATGATTTGATGATTTGAATGATCTGAGTGCTCTTATTAATGATAATCAACAACTTTAAAAGTTGGAAAGCTGTGCCAGAGACTTTGAGAAATGCAACAGCCTCTTCACACAATGGAAACGTGGAAGGTATCTGAGAAGACAAGTCTAATCAGCCCAGTTTTTTAGACTATGGTCAAGCAAGATAGTCAAGGTTGTTTAGAGGGAAACCTATGTGGTTTGTTTCAAGGAAAAACCACAGAAAAAGACAGAAGCTAGGTTGATTGGTCTCTTGAGATGATTGAAGCTTGATTTGATCTGATAGATTGAGCTTGATTTGATCTGATTTGATGGAGGAGGAAGAAAGGGAAAAGGATGGGGAAAAGATGGGAGACAGAGAAGGACTTCTGTCAGAAGAGCAAGGTTCTGAAAGGGGACTGACTGACAATACTGTTGAGGTACTGGGTGAAAGAGGCCTTTGGTTGGTTAGAGTGGTGAGCTGTAACTTGGTGAATCCTTGGTGATCTGAGTTGGTGGTTCTGGGTGTCTTTTTGTTTGTGTATCCTGCCTGCAACGGGGGATACACCAACTTCAAAAATTTTCAAGGTTTGCTTATGTAATCTAACATGTAGATGTGGTTGGCTGGCCTTGTTTCACTTGCCCAGCCAGCTGTAGCGTAGAATTGTTAATTTAATTACTCCATGAAGGAGTTGAGCAATTACAAAGTGTTCAGTGAACACTATGGTTGAATTTTAATGAAGAAACAGAATTTGAAGTCAAAACAAGGCTTAAACCTCAGGGTAAAAAGATATAATGCATTTGGGACTGGTATTAAGATCATGAGTAATAAAGGCAGACTTTAGGTCAGCTGCACTGACTCTAAGGCTGACACAGAACCACCAACTCAGATCACCAAGGATTCACCAAGTTACAGCTCACCACTCTAACCAACCAAAGGCCTCTTTCACCCAGTATCTCAACAGGATTTGCCAGTCAGTCCCCTTTTTGAACCTTGCTCTTCTGACAGAAGTCCTTCTCTGTCTCCCCTTCTTCTCTTCCCTTTTTCCTTTCCTCATCCCTCATCAAATCAGATCAATCCAAGCACCAATCATCAGATCAGATCAGCTTCAATCATCCTCAGAGATCAATCAGCTTTACTTCAGTCTTTTTCTGTGGTTTTTCCTTGAAACAAACCACATAGGTTTCCCTCTAAAGAACCTTGACTATCCAGCTTGACATAGTCTAAAAAACTGGGCTGATTAGACTTGTCTTCTCAGATACCTTCCACGTTTCCATTGTGTGAAGAGGCTGTTGCTTTCTCAAAGACTCTGGCACAGTTCATCCAACTTTTCAAGTTGTTGATTATCATTATTAAAGAGCACTCACATTATTTGAATAACAGATCAATCAATAATCTTTTCCCCTTTTCCCTCTTTCCCCCTTTTCTTCTTTAACAGTTGTTTTCTTTATCCCTTGAAATACAACTGTTGCCCCCCATTCTTGTGTCCTGTTGTCACTTTAGAGACCCAGGCTCACACCTGATCCCTTCATCAAGCCCATTGCTGATTATTTGGAAGTTGAAATTAGATCTTTGTCTGATAAGAGATTACTACATAAATATTTCTCTTAAAGAAAACAAAAAGAAAGTTATCAGCCACAACAATAAATAACATTGTTGTATTAACTCTTGTAGTAAGTAGAGGGGCAGGTCTTTCAAACCACCCTTAACAGTTGTAATAGATTCATACATACCTGAAATACTATAACTGCTATTTCCCCCTCACAGAAATACCCCCGTCCCAAAAGGAGTTCTCACAGCGGTCAAATAGTGTAGTGTAGTGTAGCGGCCCACCGTTGGTTTTAGTATGAAGAAAAATATGATGCAGAGGAAAAGAAGTTAAAAGTATTTAAAGTACCTGTTATTAAACAGAAGATAGTGGAGACAACACAACAGTGGAGAAAACACAATATTGAATCAATTAAACTATAGATGAAAGTGGAAAAAAAATAATAATAGGGAAAAAGAATTGTTAATATATTTATGATTTGGTGATGATGATTTGAGATTGAAGAGAGATAGAGACTTACTGTTTTTCCTTTTCCTTAATATTTATTGATTGATTAAGGAAAAGGAAAAACAGCATTGAGATCAGGATTTTTCATTTTATAATTTGGTGGTCGTTGGTTGACATGTGGTACAATGATTCAAGTTGAGTATTCACTTTGGAAAACTGCACGCAATTGAATCATATCATTATTCAATAGAATTTCCTAGCTGTGAGTGGGAGTGTACTTGAGCATGTTAGGGGTTAGCAGGACAGCAATTTTACTGATGGGTATGTCTACATAACCCAGCCTAAAGCAGACACCTCAGCCATGGCCCAAGTTGGGCTGGTGGCAGATATTACCTGTCACATCTGGGAAAAATACAGGTGAAACACCAAATACATGAGGATCAAGGACAAAAATGACCCAGACCAATCTATTTGCATCACTCAAGAGGTGCTCCACATCTGGAGTCATGCAATGGTCCACAATGCGCCAGGGGCAGACTTGGACCAACCCCCTATGACTCTTGAATTCAAATCGGAAGAGGTATGTGTGTACACCCGTAACAAACAGGCTGTCTGTCAAACTTCCTGTCTCTCACGCACAAGTCTGCTATCAGCGTGGCACACAAATTTCCTGGGGCCCAATTCTCTCTGGTACAGGTGTCCTCAACCAGTTTGGAACTACTCTAAGGCCAGAATAGAGCTTGGAAGGGATATGTATAACTACACTAGTACTAATTTATGTTATTCCAAAGGTGCTGATATAAGAGCTGCCTTCCTGACTAATGCTGATGGGGAAGAGTGTAACACTAAGAATAAAATACAAGGTGTGGCCTTTCTATTTTAATCTTAGACTGACTAAAACTTACAAGCTGACTACTAATATCTCTAAGGTATGGGGAGATGAGGAGGAGTTGTGAGGGAAAAAGTGTTTGTGTAAATGGTTTAATGGCAAGGATATCTAAATTTTCTGGGTACAAAGTGTCTTTGAAGAAAATGAATCTAATATTGAGTGTAAAAGGTCATACAGGTTGTATGGGGTAGAAAATGCATTAGGGTATACAACAATCAGAGTGGAGTATATATGTGGAAAGGGCCCTTCAAGAGGGGACAAATGATGAGCACAGTATTACAAGATATGATGATGAGCAATTGCCACAATAGTAATAGTGATGAGCAAAAGACTACAACTGTAATAGTGAAGTGAATGTATGTAGTAATGGTGAGCAGTTGTTGTAGATTATGTAAGATGTTGTAGTTACTGAATAATAATGACTTGCATGATGTAAGCCATTTTAAAAGAAAAGAATGTACCAATGAACAATATGAAGGCTAATAAATTCTGATCCAACAGGAAATCAAGAGTGGTTTGAGTGAGTGACTAGGGGTATAATAAGGTGTAGAATCTGAATCAATGAATATATTGATGGTGTATGTGGTATAGAAGAATTTATGTGAGTGGGAACAGGATTACCACACTTTGTAGTGTTCCTCTGCAACACAAGTTATTGACTCAAGTTTCAGAAGACCACAAGTGTGGATTGGCTTGGGAGCTCAGACAAAGAGCTGAGTTATCAAGCCACAAGTGTGGAAACAGTTGATAAGCCAACTTTGCTAAGGGCTTGAAATTGGTCAAACATTTAAACCAACTGTGGATCCTCTTGACTGTGCTCTGCTCATATGAAATAAAATCACTAAGTCTGATCTTCTTCTAATTACACCTCATCCTGGTCTCAGTCCCCTTGACTACTAAGAAGAAAAGTTTCAACTGCTCCTCTTTCACCTTCTCACCTCCTCAGAGCCTGAAAAATTGACAGTTGAATCAATCCAAAGGACATGAGTCAAAATTTGAAATTATCATTCAGCATAAGTAATGTTATGGGAGACAGCTATTAAATTGAATAAAACCTTTAGGCATCATTTAATAAAAAAAATGAAGGGAGATATTAACACCATTTAACTGCATGAGATCCACAAGTTTTCCTCCAAACCATTCTAGAAAAATTGCAAGTATTCTTCCATAACTTTTTAAATATCCAAATAAACTTCCTCCACATGTGCAAAATGTAATTTTTTATTGATTTCAGTTTTCCTGAAGAGATTGAAGCGTAAGCTCCCTTAGGCTTATTTTTTTCAAATTTATTTGAAATGTGGAAAGATATTGGCTTCCAACTTTTTTCCCACTCCCTTTGTAAGGTGCAAATATCTGAAAATCCCCATCCAGGTTTGGAGGGATGTTTGCCACCTGATTTGGCCTTCTTGCGTGCAAATTGTATCAAATATTCTTTTTGAATTTCTGGAAGGTCAGGATATGATATGTGCAAGGCTTCAGTCAAGGTACTAGTTTAAATTTATCCATCAGTTAAATTTCAAAGAATTACTTAATTGCAGAAATGAGTTCCAAATTTTTGGATAGAAATGTGAATAATTAACTTACTGCTGTTTAAACTTAAGGATTAAATATTCCTCAATTTCCATCATACTTTCCCCTGATATCATCTCTTGAACAAATTTGTTTTCCAAGCTAGCACATGAGGAAATCAAGGTCAGAAAACTCAGGTAGATTTGAACTCAGGTTTACAGGCTAGAAAGTAAAAGAATTTCAAGATACACATTCTTTCACATCATATCTAAGCCAAATCAAGGCCTTAAAGATTAGCCAGGAGATAGTTGGATTTTTATGAGTTTTTCTAGAACAAGGATCCCAATTATTTTTTCTAAGAAAGGAAGTAGAGTGAGAAATACCAGTATTTTAGGCTTATTTAGAGGGTTATAATTCACTTGCAATATAATAATGGCAGACTAACTTCATCCAATCAGGAAAAAGTACCATGTGACCTGGTTCAATATCCATCACCCTTGGTGCAAGAAACATGAAAGTTTTCAAAGGCCTAGAATTATGTGATACTTTTCAGGTATTTTGCATTTATCTTTCCAATTTCTTAATCAAATTTTGCCACTAGATAAACTCACACTATTTCTTGAGAATCCTGAAAAGAAGCTTTAGGGTATGAAGCATATTTTGAAGGTTTTTGTTTGATTTTTCTCTTTGCCTCATCCTTCCCAGTTTCTGGTGCATATTCTTCTTTGGATAAAAGGCAAATTGATGCAGGAATACCACTTATATTCAGTTTTATGTTAGCTAAAAATACACATGATCTCACTTGGGTGGTTACCTGCTTTTCCTCTGGTTACATCTTCAGACCTCCTGGAATCAGAACTGGAAGCCGTAAAATCATTCTTGACAAAACTACCCTTGCCAAAGTTTAAGTCTTCAGATGATCTATAAAATTTCAGAAGTGGATTACTTAGCGCAAAATCGTGATTTTGCAGTTTCCAATGTGACACACTTTTTTTGTGATGGCCGAGACGGATCCCTTGATGAAAAGAACTTGGCAATTAATAATTGTAATTGACTGGCATATTCAACTGAGAGTTTACTTACTGAGTAACCTTGGTTGATTGACAGAAGCTGAAACCGCCGAGAGAAGACCGAAAGCAGATAAACATGTAAAGGTAGTGTCTTTTTTCGACAGGTCCGTAAAAACTCACTGGGGAACTGTATCCTCCGGTTGCTTGGGCATCCCCATTTCGTCAGACAAGTGGTGTGGTGATCCATTCCACTTCATTACCATATTTTCAATAGCTAATTAATCACTTATAAATCCTAAACCATACATATATTCACTATTATTATTTCATAATCAGGTTCTACATCCCATTTTAACCCTAGTCACTCACTACAACTACCCCCAAATTCCTCATAGTTCAAGAGTTACAGGCAAACTCAGAATAATACAGCAAGTTATAGTATAAAGCAAGGTATAGAATACAATAAGTACATATTATAAGTAGATATATTTCACAACCAAGATACATAATACATATTACACATTATATACTACATAACATCTTACATCATATACATAAACTCTACCTTTCACTACTCATCTGTTACTGTCATGACCATTTCATATGTGTCACTGTCTATTCTATTCACCTGTCATATTTTCCTTTCCCACCAGCTACATGTCATAGCCTGGTTGTTTCCTTTCTCTAGCCTGATGGCTCATCTTCTCTCTCAGATATATAAGGACACCTGTTCCTCCCTCTTGTTCCCTTATGGACCCCATAGCTTACTAAATTACCCCCCTACATATACCAACATTACAGATCCCATATAATTAGTATACATAACTTAGTAGAGTTACCATCACCCTTATAAAATATATAAATATAAATACCAGCTTAAAACTCAATATAAGAAGATTGCCCCCTCTCTTGCTTGCCCATCTTGACTCCATAAGCTACCAACCCTGCCCCATTTTTATACTATATACTTTCTACCACTCACACCCCTCTTCCATTCCTCCCACCTTATAGGTGTAGTAGCAAAGCTCATCAGTACTAGTCATCTAAGAATAGATAGAAATTAGCCACACCTTTATTTTTATTCTTAGTGTTACACTCATCCCCATAGCATTAGTCAGGAAGGCAGCTTTACCCCAGCACCCTTGGTATAACTTACATTAATACTAGTGTAGTCATCCATTTCCCTTCCAAGCCCTATTCTGTCCCTTGAGTAGTTCCACAAGTGGTGTCCCAACAGTGGCCTGACTTCTTCAGATATCTTTAGTCCTAGTAACACCATACTATCAGCTTCATCACTACTTCACCTTCCCCTTCTCTCTTCTCCATATCTTCAAACATCTACAAAACATAAAATACATATACATTAGTCAACTTATATCTTCATAAACTTTTTAAAGGACTTATACATATCCACATTCCCTACCCATACCTTAATACACTCTTTATACATACACTCTTTATACATACACTCTTTACACATACACTCAACATCTACATACCTATACCACTTCCATCTGTCAACCTACCTCTTACCAGCCATGTCTCAACAAGGATTCCCAGGATTCTACTCAGCCCCAAGTATCTACCCTCCAGTCAGCCAACCAATCAATACCAATGTAGGACAGACCTTTAACCCCAATCCAGCCAGGCCTTCCAGGATCAACATTGGAAACATCCCTAATACTGCAAGATACAGGGACAACAACCAATCAGCAGACACTTCAGAAGACCCGCATGGACAATACCCCCAGTCTCCAGTACCCTCTCAACACCATTCAGAAACACCAGTCACTCACTTTTTGGAAAGAGAACCAGTCATGCCCAAGTACACAGGACCATCCAACAAGACAATCAAAATCAAGCCCCTGGATAAGGATCTATTCTTTGATGGAACCAATATGCCTGTGGAAAAGTTTATTAAGAGGTATGAGAATGCAGGATCAGCTGATGGTGCTTCTGCTCAGGACTTGGCTAGACAGATTATATCTTTTATCAGAGGAATGGATCTTAAGGATGAAGTGGAAGAAATGACAGGCCATGAGGACTTAGACTGGGAAACCCTGAAGAAACAGCTACTCAACAGATTTGGATCCTCTCTCCCCTTGGTCAAATACACTAGACAGGACCTGAAGAATCTGGTTAACACTGCCATACAGACTGGAGGACTCAAGACTTTGGAAGCCTTCAAGACCTTTAGGACCAAATTTGAAGCAATCACTCACTACCTGGTAAGAATGGGGTACAGTACTAACCTTGAAGAATTTAGAGAACTTTTCCTAGAAGCCCTCAGCCCAGAATTGGAGTCAGCAGTAACCAGAGAGCTCATCAGGGACAACAAGATGCTTGCCTCTAAGGATGGAGGAGACATACTTCCAGATACCAATACCCTAGTCACCTACATCCACAGGGAAGTTCAATCAACATCAGTCATGGACAGAAGAAAACTTTGGAGACAAGAACCCTCTGGAAATATGGATAATTCACCTTCACCCTCCAGTAGACCAGCTCCCTATATCAAACCTACCACTACTTCTGGTCCCAGCTCTACAGAAAAACAATTGGAAGTCATCACCAAGCAGCTTGCAGCCCTCACTGCTGGAAGATCAGCCCCACCTCACCTAGTTGGACCTGCCCCAGGATTTAATTCAGCTCCAAGGACTTATACTCTAAAGTGTTACTATTGCTTTGACAACACCCATGGAATGACCAGATGCAGGACCCTAGAAGAAGATATGACCAAAGGATCAGTAACCAGGGATGGCAGGGACTTCAGACTTCCAGACAAATCTATGATTCCATGGGACCCCAGGAGACCAATCAAAGATGTAGTAGAGGCTTTCCCCAAGGACCAACCCATTGTATCATCCTCCTTTGGACAACTAGAAGAAGCAATCACCCCTGAAGAATCCACCATCTATGAATCAGACCTTGGAAAGAGAACCAGAGGAACCAAGGACCCAGAAGAACCCAAAATGGCAGATAAAAGGATCAGGAAAGAAAAGGACAACATTATGGACATGGATACAGAAGACTTACTGAATATGGCCAGGACCCCAGTTCCATCAGGCAGGATACAGAATCAAGACCCCAAATCAGACACCCATGTAAGATTCAAGGACTCAGACATACAAGGATTCAACAACCCACCCAAGGAGAAGTCAGAAAAGAAGACCTACTTGGAGAAGACTTTGGCCAAGGAATACCCAGGAGCTGAAGAGGATGTTGCCAAAAGAATGCTTGGTGAAGGAAAGATGGAACTGGCTTATGGAGAAATATTTGCTATCTCTAGTGGTGTCACTGATGCTTTCAAGAAGAGGATCTCAAACAGAAGGCTGCCTTTGGAACCCACTAGGTCAACTAATGCCATAGGCAGAGAAGAAGAAGAAGTAAAACAGGAACAGACCACCCTCTATTCATGCCCCCTTGGATATGTTAAAATCAATATTAATGGACAAACCCATCAAGCTCTGTTAGATACTGGATCAATGGTCAATATCATACCTGCAGGACTGGCTCACCAACTAGGACTGGTACTCACTGCCAAATCAATGAGGCTTAAAGGAGTTGGAGGCCACCATACTAATATGCCTGGGATTGCTGAGGAAGTAGAAGTAACCATTGGAAAAGTATCCAGAATTGTTCATTTCTGGGTGGCTGATGGACCTGTGCAACTAATAATTGGAAAGCCCTTCTTAATGGATGTATCAGCCACTATCAAATACAATGGAGCTCAAGGGGAATCACTTTCTATTATGGACTCATCTGGACAGACTTACTTGGTACCCATCATTCTCCCCAGCAACCAGAAATGGGAAACTACCCTTCCAGCAAATTCAGCCACCAAGGAATTCCTAGACCAGGGCCAGGACACCAACTTTTTCCTTGACAGAAAGAAAAAACTAGAAAAATAAATATAATATTAATAATGATAATAATAATCAGTCAATCAAATTTTCATTCATGGCCATATCTCTCAATCTAACTCACCTTTCTGGACCATTTGCTAGTCAGCCCTAAAATAAAATTAAGTAAAAATTAAATAAATATAAATAAATAACAAGACAAATTAATAAAATACTTCCCAAGAAGTCCTTTTCTTTCCTCTTAGAATATATATCTGCAATCACCCAAACAAAAAAAAATAGAAATAAAAAAAATCAGCTTCCCTTTCCTTTTCTTAGTTAGTTATTTATCTTTCTTTTTTTATATATAAAAAAATTCTTAGGCCTTCAAAATACGATCAACACAAGAGGTTGCGATTTATTTTTTTGGCAAACGGCTCGACCAGATGCGGCGCAGCGTTCATATGGCATCATGTTTTGGATCCAGCTACGTGTCCGGGTTTTTGAAGAACGACCTGGTTGGGGGATAAAAAGTAAATCAATATTAATATGTGCAGTAGTTTTTCAAACGCGAGGTTGTGAACAGAAATAAAGGGACGGATACCTTTGATCGATTGGTGTAGACGGTATCGGCTGGAACGATAGAAGGGCTGGACACGGACAGTACAACAGCAAGGAGGGACGAGACCAATGCCAGACGCATTAAGACAGGTTGGATAACTAAAAATGGGAAGGGATTCGTTTAAATTATCAATAACAATATCAAGAAAGGCAACCAACAATCTCGTTGAGCCATTATAAAAGCATCGGTTACACAAACAACGCTGGTGGACGAACCAGGACAGCGATGGATTGTCGTTTACAATATGACGCCGGTGTACGATCCGGAAACGAGTAATTTTTTCCTTCACTACTACCACAAGAAACGTGCGGTCATCTCCCCAAACCGTATCGACTCTGGTGGACGAACCAGGACGACACGGTTATCCTCAGCATTTTCGACGCCGGTGCTCGACCCGGGAATAGTTTTTTTCTTATGAGGATCTCTCTTCTCAGACTACAGTCTGGAGAGGAGATTCTTTAGCCGTTTCGACTCTGGTGGCCGACCCAGTTCTCTTTTGTAACTTTTTTTCCTTTCGTTTTTTTCTCTCGGTTTGTTCTCTTTTCTCTTTTATCGTGCTCAGATAACTAGCGGCCTTGTTTGGACTCCGCGGCTCCACCAAATCCCTCTGCATACACTATTGACGCCGGTGTACGAACCGGAACGCCACATACACATCGTTCCCCGCTCAGACATCAGACCAGCATTGCTTTTTTTTCAACATAATAATATTAATAAGTAAAATAAAAATAAATAAAAATAAATAAAAATAAAAATAAAAAAAACTAGTAAATTCAAATCAAAATACATAGAATAAAATAATAAAATAAAATCAAATAATAATTTAAAAAAATAATTTAGTAATAAAAACAAATAAACATAATAATACAAACACATCAACACTACATTTATATAATAATCCCACAAAACCTTCTATTCTCATCACTTTTTTTCCCCAGGATATCTGCTACTCATTCCTGCTCATCCCACCTCATCATCATTTCATCATCCATCCAACCTGTCATTCTCTCAAATTTATTTTCCCTCCATTGTCTGGGGACAGACAATAAGTTGGGGGAGGAGCACTGCACTACCAAAGGGAAAATCACCAGGAATTTTTTATTTTTTTCTTTCCCTCCTCACATGACTCTTAAACCACCAGACATCAAATAAAACCATCATCACATCACACTCTACATAATTTCTACATCCCAACTCCTCATCATCCAATCACACACTCTACATATCTTCTACTCATTACACATCTTCACCATCTCATCACCAATTCTAGACATTTTCTACACACCTCATCATCACAATTTCTACACATTTTTCTACACATTCCAACTCCTCATCATCAATCACATACTCTACATCTCTTCTACTCAGTACACATCTTCATCATCCCATCACACTCTACATATTTCTGCATCCCAACTCATCATCATCCAATCACAAATTCTACATATCTTCTACTCATTACACATTATCATCATCTCACCACCAACTCTATATATATTCTTCTCATTCCACCCATCAACATCACATCACACAGAGGTTCCCTTTTTTTCATTCTACATAAAGTCTTCCACTCATTCCAACCCATCAAGAACCATCAGCCAGTCTCTCAGTTTCCACCATTCACCCATTTAAAATTGCATCCAACCAAATCAGAAACCACCTAAACCAATACCAGGATATTTTACCATACCCCAGAGGACATAGTCATATCAGCACCAACACCCAGAGGCCAAAGGATTACTCAGATTATAAGACATATAGAACCAGACTAGAAGAATTAATTTTCCCACTACATCACCATCTCAAGAATTATCAGTAAGCATCTATTAGTTTCCAAGGATTTCAAGATTAAATAAATAAAATTAAGATTGCTAGAGGGAAAATTTATTAGAGATACAAGTCAAATGAAGGCTTATTATTTGAGTCTAATAAATAATGAACCTAGATTATAATTAAATTAAATATTTCAAAGAAACTAATACATGAAGAAAATATTCAGCAAGATGGCATACTAGTAGGAATTTCAACGCTTTAAAGACTATAATATATATTTTAAAAGAAGATTAATACAATGGATAATGGATACATGGATACTGAATACTATGGACACTGGACTTTGGATCAAATTATACTGGATTAGCTTATACTGGACACTGGCTTGGACTTACACTGGATTGGATTACTTGGACCTTGGACAGGAATACTCTGGACTCCATGGATCACTTTTTTTTTCCAGCCTTTTTCTTCTCTGGCTGCATTGTCTGGGGTCAGACAATAAGTTGAGGGAGGATGTGGTGATCCATTCCACTTCATTACCATATTTTCAATAGCTAATTAATCACTTATAAATCCTAAACCATACATATATTCACTATTATTATTTCATAATCAGGTTCTACATCCCATTTTAACCCTAGTCACTCACTACAACTACCCCCAAATTCCTCATAGTTCAAGAGTTACAGGCAAACTCAGAATAATACAGCAAGTTATAGTATAAAGCAAGGTATAGAATACAATAAGTACATATTATAAGTAGATATATTTCACAACCAAGATACATAATACATATTACACATTATATACTACATAACATCTTACATCATATACATAAACTCTACCTTTCACTACTCATCTGTTACTGTCATGACCATTTCATATGTGTCACTGTCTATTCTATTCACCTGTCATATTTTCCTTTCCCACCAGCTACATGTCATAGCCTGGTTGTTTCCTTTCTCTAGCCTGATGGCTCATCTTCTCTCTCAGATATATAAGGACACCTGTTCCTCCCTCTTGTTCCCTTATGGACCCCATAGCTTACTAAATTACCCCCCTACATATACCAACATTACAGATCCCATATAATTAGTATACATAACTTAGTAGAGTTACCATCACCCTTATAAAATATATAAATATAAATACCAGCTTAAAACTCAATATAAGAAGATTGCCCCCTCTCTTGCTTTCCCATCTTGACTCCATAAGCTACCAACCCTGCCCCATTTTTATACTATATACTTTCTACCACTCACACCCCTCTTCCATTCCTCCCACCTTATAGGTGTAGTAGCAAAGCTCATCAGTACTAGTCATCTAAGAATAGATAGAAATTAGCCACACCTTTATTTTTATTCTTAGTGTTACACTCATCCCCATAGCATTAGTCAGGAAGGCAGCTTTACCCCAGCACCCTTGGTATAACTTACATTAATACTAGTGTAGTCATCCATTTCCCTTCCAAGCTCTATTCTGTCCCTTGAGTAGTTCCACAGCGGGCATAGGAACAGTGTGCGGGTATTGCGTTGATGATTACCAGTAGCTTGGTATAAATGATCAGTGCGCTTGGGTGAAGAAGCATCAAGACCTGGATTTAAGGGTTAGGTTCAAGAGGCGGTGATTAGCAGCAAAGCGTTCAGGACAATGTTGTATCATACATCGCGAGTTGACTTTCAGTCCTTATCAAGCGGTATGCACAGCGCCATGGAGGAATCACTACCTGTGACCCCTTGTAACGCATGGCGTAGCTGATGCTGGTGAGTCTCATTGACTCCACTAGGACTCAACAAAACGTGACACGGCACAACACCACACAAAGGGTGTAGATATGTAAAAGATTGTGTATGTTCAGCAATACACCTATTCTTTCAGACCGACGCCGCTTTTGCGCCAAATTCAAGTGTTAAAAGTGCAATGCGGACAGGCACGTCGCCTTTTAACTTTGAAATGGGAATTGTTGAGAGGAGCATGGCCTGAGGGAAGTTGATTGACGATAGCTGATTGAATTATTGGGAGGGAAGAGCAACGCTTGTGCAGCTCCTTGACGAATGGTTGTTGGAGTTGTCTCTTCAGTGTCGTGATTGCTTTGGAAGAACCAGCAGGGAGATGTCGCTCAGGTAGAGTTTCGTTGTGTCGCTTCTTTGGCTAAAAAGTCTGCCGCCTCGTTTCCACGCACTCCCCCCGCATGTAGAGGACTTGGATTCAATCCTATTCGCCTGCTTGCCCCAGACTTCACATCTTGTCTGTCATGCATACAAGGTCTATCTGGCCTTGTTCACCAGATCTCGTGCAGTTCTTATCCTATCGACTTCGTCGACTATTTACCTTGTCTACTAATTTTGGCGCATGGTATGCCAAGAATAAGCTCAGACCTGCGTTTACGCACATTTGGCTCAATGGTATTGATGCTGCTTGTAGCTTTGTTTTATTGTTTGTGTTCCACATCAGAAAATGTAAGAGAAGAAAAAATAGGAGAAAGATTTATTCAATCAAGTGTTTACTTTTGAAAAATTTCCGCAAGTACCAGATTTGCCAAATTCCAGATGAAAGCAACACAGTTACGGTTAAGATTGCAAAATTCTTTACCCTGGCGTTTGTGGATTCTGTTGAGAGTATTTAATTGAAATTTACATCGAAAGGTGCAGAGATCAAGTAATTAGATCGCATCGGAAAAGGAGAAAATATCACAGAAGAAGGAAAGTAGTGCTGCATACCGTTTGTATCTCTCATCTTGGCCTCTCGCCGTTTCAAGTAATTTAGCTCTTCGACGATTTCCGTGACGATTCCTTCGAGTTTCCTCATCTCAACCTCTAGCCCAGATAATGATTCGGCCTTGGCAATCGCGTTATAGTCCACAGCGTCTGCACCAATGTCAACATCGAAATCGATACTTCGTTTTTGAGCCGGACGCGCGAGGTGAACATCTTGGTATTTTTTTTTAATTGAATCAATCGCAAAGCAGGACGCTCAGTCAGCTCTCAATTTATAAGTCGATAGTCATAGACATGTGCAATTACGAGAGTCAAGGCGATTCGTAAAACAGACACCTAGATCGGCATCATTGTGTGTAGTGATTGCTATTCGAGTCTCCCCTTTAAGATCCTTTTTAGACTGGTAAACGTTCTTGTGGGTTGAGCCATCGATAACCTCGAGGTCTACCTTCTGGTTGTCACCGTTTTCGATATTGGTTGAGATGACGACCTAGATGGAAAAAGACGCTGAGATGAGTCAGAAACATCTCTGTTGCAGTGTGCTTGAGATGTAAATGGAAACTTGCTAAAGTGTCGGTCATGGCATAATACCAGATACATTGCCTAATGATAGTCGGTTGATAATCGATCAGACATATCTTGAATTTATATCTAGATTCTAAACCCGTCCAACTTACGGGGTAGGTGAATGACTAGCGTGGAGATCGAACTTGATAGACCTGACGGTATTCGAGATGAGAGCGATAGCTAAAGCCAGAGTGGGCAGGCTCAACAGGCAAGGACGCTGAGCAAGCATAGCTTAGTTTCAGTTCTGTGCGGAATGAGCGGGGCGAGATAGCGCTTGAAGAGTGGCTTTGGCTGGGAAGGCTGTGACCCGTCCGAAGTGCCCGGGTTGACCCCGGGCGTCAGAATGGTTTTGCTTTTGTTCCCCCATTTTTGGGGTTTTCCCAAGGGGAAAAATATATAACACTCCAACCAAAAAGTAATCAAACAAGAAAATAACCGAAAAAACACAAAAAAAAAATCAGGCTTCATAACTGAGCTGATTGTCCCAACAGGTAACTATGATTGAGAAGATAACAAAAGCATATTAATGTAAAACAAACAAAACAAAAGATATAAAATAACAAGAGAGTAAGCATGATCAATGCACGTAATTTTGACTAGGAATCGCAAGACAAATAAAAGGTGTGAGTTGACTGTGGAGAATAAATCAAAATTGGTTAGCTTCCATTAAAATAGGTTATCAACTGTGATTGGTTGGTGGGATGCGCAAAGTAAGACAAATAGATGCAGGAGTCTCACTTTCAAAAGAAACACCCTCACCCATCTACTCAAAAAATTGCTGGAATTTATGAAACCTCTTCTCAAAGGGTTTCATAAGAATATTAAATAAGCAACTAACCAGCTACTTCAACAATCATGACCCTGCCCCCCTCCTAGCTCAGCAGAGATTTTGGCTTATATGTACTTTACTTTCTTCTGAGATAGGTGGCCTCCTCTTTTTGTTTCAACCAACCTTGTCTCTTCTCACTTTCACTTTCACTTTCTCTTCCATCCTTCCTTTTGCATTAGCGTTGTATTTCAGTGAAACATAAAGATATTCCAACTTATTTATTTAATTTAAATTCTTCTGAGCTAGTAATAAAAGTCACGTTGGTTCTAGGATCTGGTAACCTTTGTGGTGGTGCTTTAAGATTTCCTCCAAAAAGAATCAAGTGAAGTGATTTAAAGTTTCAGATTGCAACCTAAATCCTATTCTTCCCAGAATATTGGAGACTTTCTTCTAGCTAACTGGGTGGAATTTTCAACCAAATGGCTATTGGTAGGACTCCACTTCAGACAAGCTCTCTTCAAGTAAAGGAGTTGATTGATATCATGAAATTCACATTTGAAATGTAGAAGTCAAAAGATAAGGTCATATAATTTGTCTGGAACTTCAAGCAAGCAAAACACATGTGGTGTTTTGAAAGCCAAGTTCTTGGAGTGCCCCATGACATGTGGTGGATACTTATTCATCAACTGAACTAAAAAAACTTCTATCCAAGTTTGCCTCAACATAAGCAGTAGCTTCAGATCAGAAAAGGGCTTGAGATTGATATTGGTAGAGTTAGATGCCTGCAAAACCTGACATAAGAGATAAGGAAATTTACAAATTTCTGGTGGGATGAATCAGGTCCCAATGAGAAACAACCAAAATATTTAGTAGCAACACGTGTATCTGGTTGAGAGCCTTGTGCAAGGTAGAGAAGTTAAAAAATCCCAGAAAAGTAAGATGGAGTAATTTTCAGCAGTAAAGTTGCACAAAAGTGGTGAAACGTTTTCAAAACACTGCAAGAAATTTTGCATGCAGAATTTTTCAACCAAGCTTTGATTTTATCTCTACCTGTTTGCATATTTATCTGCTTTAGAATAGTCACTGTGCCATGTGCAGGCACAGTGAGTTTAAATTTAATCTTAGTGGTTTCACTCTTTGAGAAAGTATGAAGTCACACCACAAGCTTCATGACAGTTTCCACATGTCAACTGCAGGCAGTTGAGCCAGCTTTTTTTACAGTGGGAGGGTCCAGTTTTTGGTTTTTTGCTTCCAGTAAAGGTATACTGGGAACAGAGTGTCTTGTAAATTTTTCCAATTCTGATTTATTTGACCTGTATTAATCTGTAATGGAAGAATTTTATCCAAGCTAGAGAGGAGGCATCTATTAAATTGTATACAGTTATTAAATAAGAAGGCTATTTGAAATCATATGAAAATCTCCAACCACATTTCAGCCAGGAAAAAAATCAATCAAAATCAAAGAATTCACCCCTAAACTGATTTTCCTTTCTGTAGTCAATCAATTATATCAAAAAACTAAAGAAAGGAAAATCAGTAAGTCTATCAATGCTTTTGAATTAATCTAATAAAGCCCTCAGTGTGATTATAGAGGTGGAAAACTAATGGTTTCTTTCATCTTTTTCATTTCCTTTTGTGTTGTTTAATTCTAGTTTATTTTTGACTCATACTCGTTGTTGTGAATTTTCAACTTCACTCCAAAAACAATAACTACTGAATCTCAACTGGTAAATGTTTCCTTATGTTTGATATTTCATTGTTGATTATTCTCATTCTTATATTAATATTTTTATTTCTTTGCTTTATATTTCTATTCTTATTTTGAAGATTCCTTTATCATAAGCTTCACTGTTGTTGTTAAGCATCTTTGGTGCTGTATAAATGCACACCCCTCATAAGCATTCCCATTGATGGGAATGCAGTTCACAGTCCCATACACAGGATTGCAATACCCACCTAAGTACAGGCATGCAGCTGCATGACTCTGTAAAGTGAATGGTGTGCAGTTGGCACAACCTTTTGATGTACATAGGTATGGGTGTGCCCCCTCCTTGGTCTTGCAATATTTCTCTTTGATGTAAACAGGATCATTGGTCCAGAGGGGAACATAACCAAGTCTGATCAAGAAAAATGACATAACATCAACAATGGGCCTGCTACGCTAACATTTGCTGTAGTGTAGCGTAATTTTAGATTTTTTAGCTATGCTAACACAAAGTTACTTTTAGCTGAAGATTGTTTCAGCTAACGCTAAAAAATTTTCATCAAAAAAAAAATAGCGGGTAGCATAGCGTTAGTGACATCAAAAAAAATAGCAGGTAGCTTAGTGTTAGTGACATCAAAAAAAAAATTAACACTACAGAAATTTGCCTGTTAGCTGATTTTTAGCGGTGTTAGCTGGAACAAATGCTACGCTAACTGTTAGTGTGGCAGTCTTTTCAGCTACGCTAACTGTTAGCGCAGCGCTCTTTTCAGCTACGCTAAATGTTAGTGTAGCGCTCTTTTCAGCTACACTAACTGTTAGCGTAGTGCTCTTTTCAGCTACGCTAACTGTTAGCGTAGTGCTCTTTTCAGCTACACTAACTGTTAGCTTAGCGCCCTTTTCAGCTACACTACCTGTTAGCTTAGCAACCTTTTCAGCTACGCTAACTTTTTGTTCAATGCTATATTTGCAGGAGTATAGCAATTGTGTCTTGTTTTGAGGCTTTGATGCTTTTAAATTAGTATTTTCATGCCTCTGATAATTCAAATGAGGTCCCCAGAACGGTGTCGTCCCAAGATCCATCATTCACAATCAAAATCATTTCAATAGAAATAAATCAGACATCAGAATAAAGAAACAATCCTAAATTATGAGACTAAATGAAGGTAATTACAGCCAGATGTAAAAACGGTTTGGTTTTGAAAAAATAAATAGATAGAGAGAAATTAAAAATAAAGAATTAATCAGAAATAAGCTTTTTTGATTGTTTTACTTGTGCAGGTACAGGAGTTGGATAAGCATTTTCATTGCTTGACTTGTGAAATTTCAGCTTTTTCATTGCTGTACTTGCACAAGTAGTACAAAATCCTAATTGAGCAGACTGGACCAGCTTTGACCTCAGACAGGGCAATTTATCACTCCTGCTATACTATAAGTACTTGCAACATACCTAATCAGTGCCACCCTCATCACAAATCCTACTCACTGATGAGGGTGAAACTGATTAGGTATGTTGCAGTTACTTGTAATATAGCAGGAGTGATGAATTTGCCTGTCTGAGGTCAAAGCTGGTCCAGTCTGCTCAATTAGGATTCTGTACTACTTGTGCAAGTAATGCAATCAAAAAGCTGAACTTGCACAAGTCAAGCAATGAAAATGCTTTTCCAACTCCTGTACCTGCACAAGTACAGCAATCAAAACAGCTTGTTTCTGATTTCTTTATTTTTAATTTCTATTTTTTTTTTTCTTTTTTATATATATTTTATATAAGGACTTGGTTAAACGACTCCCCTTTTTTGGAGTATTGACTCCCAAAAGAAGCGGATGTTGTTGTCACCTCCTCTGGACCAGGCAAAGACTGAAGCAGGATGTAAAAAGGCTGTGGCGCGATTTTGGGGAGCTAATGATCCAATTACGCTGTGCATTTTGGGAGTGGGATAGATAATTTTCAAAAATAATAAAAAATAATAATTTTGGGAGTTGATGCTCCAATTCAAGCGCTCAAATTTGGGAGTCAACCAGATAATTATTAAAGTGACTCATAAATTGATCAGGTTCATGTTGTGGGGGAACTTATATACAGGAGGTGCAGCACTGAAGCTGAGCCCACAGCTGCGGGCTCAGAGGCAGGCTGAGGCTGAGGTAGGGGGGTACTTACCGAATCTCATCAGAAATTCTGCAGGGGAAAGCACGAGGGCACAGCATGTGACATTCTATAGTTGGCGTGGGCAATTGGTCTAGCGGACAAAGACCGCTTCAGTATGCCCAACATAGGGGGACCGGTTGGAACCACGGGGTTTGGGGCACCAGGCCCGCAAGCGGAGCAGGGGCAGAAGGAGCGGAGTTGTGCGCAGGGGAGCGACGGACAACTGCAGGGGTCAATGGGGTATAGTAGTTGGGGGCAGGCTGCGGTGCGATGCGGAATTGAGGAGATGGGCAAGTAGGGCTCCAGGGACGGTACCAGAGATTGCGGGTCATGACCAGGGGGGGTGTTGTATAAATAGAGCATTGTAGGAGAGTTGTGGGGATCTTATCTTATCTTATCTTATCATCAAAGTAGATAGTTATCAACTAAAGCGTATATAAGAAATCTCTTTACCTTAAAACTCTCTTAGCAACTTTCAGCGTGTGCGGACAAGCAGAACTGTGAAGGGCATCATCAGGAAGACAAACACAAGAGGAACGGTCCCCTTGCTGAGTAAAAGGTGTTGCAGGGAATCCAGTCAATCATCTGCTAATGGTTGTTTATCCCGCAGAGGAAATCAAAGAATCACCGGAACCAACCAGGAAGAAGGGCAACCTACCTTTTCTGTCACCGTGATAGCCTTTATTTCCACAGCGTGCAGGGCCTACACGCCAAAATCAACTGGTGTGTGGGAGTGCACACCAATTTTTGGCTGAAAATTGGTGTGTAGACCCTACATGCCAATTGTTTTTGGCGTGTAGGCCCCACACCCCCAAAAAAGTTGGTGTGCATTTATCAACACCCACATCAGGATGTCTATGGCACAATTTCAAGATTGAGGCTTGTATTTATTGCTTTAAAAGCAATGGGCCAACATGTTGCAGATAACAGGAGGAATGGTTGGTTGTTGTGAAAAAGAAGGTGCCCACCAAGATTACCATAGCAAGGTTGAAAAATACCAATATCCTTGAATTGAAGAAGAATTGCAGCTGTCTTTTTTCCATGGCAGCTAGCAACAAAGCCCCATATGTAGATCATATGAGCTTTGTCAACAATAATTGGCACCAAGAAATTCTGAAAGTTTTGGCTGAAGTAAACAGTGTCCCAAATTTTGTTATTGAGGAAAGTCTCTGGACTCATGTACACAAACTGATAAACACCATTAGAGATTTCTTCTGCAACCTTTTTGTTGAGCTTCAACTTTGTCAAATTTATTGCTGTGAATCTGGCTTGTTCTTTCTCATAGACTTGATTTCCCCTAGAGCATCCAAGGGGTATAAAACAAGTACCACTGCATGTTTTTTTGAGGGATCATTTTAAAGTATTGCTCTGCAATCCAAGATTGTCCGAAGCCAGTGCAAGCTAGAAGACAGGGTTTACAGCCTTTGACTAGATTAAGCACAGTTTCAGTTTGCAAAGGCTTTGAGGGCTGACCATAGAGCTCCATGGAAACATTTTCAATGTGAGTCTTCAAATCTGCATCATTCTTTTTTTACACCTTCTTATACACATTGAAACCAGTTGGAGTCCATACCCTTTGGGGCTTAGGAAATGTTGTCTGGCTTGATAATTGATTAAGCATTTTTTCCTTGAGGTCATTGATTGAATTTAATTCTGGAGCAAAGGAGGAGGATCTCAAAAGTGTCAAAAACAATGGAACCTAGAGTTGGGTCCTTTGAGTAGGCTTTGGCTTGAAATTTTTGGCTAGACCTCTGTTGATTGGACTTGGAAATTTACATACCTTTTTTACAGTGGTCCAATCACTTACAGATTTGTTTGGACTTGGGCAATTTCTCTATCTTTTTTACAGTGGTTCAATCACTTATGTATTATCAACTTGTACATTGAGTGGCTGGACATGTATCCAGTACAGCTTCTGCCTTCCAAAGTGGAATCCATAAGCCATAAATTCTGAGCAAGTGGGACCTTAGTTGGTGGGGGAGGGCATAAATTGCCCTCTGGTGTAACTTTTGAAGTCTTTAGATTACATTGAACCTGAGATTCTAAGCTATCTGCTACCTTTAACCAATGAGTGCGTGCAGTGGAATCTCTGTTTGATTTCAAAGTTTGGCCAAAAGCCACATTTTTTCTGAAGCTCTCACGCGGGCAAACTCCAATAAGTCATAAGCCTCCCATTGGGAATGGGAGATGCTCTCACTGCCAGCATAATTGCCTAGGTTGAGTTCATCCCAGTTAAACTAGGATGTGACCAACCAATTTAAAGTGGGCTGACCTCAACCAATGAAATATAAAAACAAGGGGGGGTCCCTTAGATTTATATTTCATCAGTTGATGTCAACCAAGTTTAACTTGGCTGAGTTCATCCCAGTTTAACTGGGATGACTTCATCCTAGGTAATTATGCTGGCAGTGTCTGCATTGGGGTGCTCTGTACCCCCAGTCCTGGGAGGCTTAGTCAAGTCAGAGACATGCATGTCTCACTTGACAAAACAGGGCTTGACCCAATATGAAAACATTTTATGCAAGCCACTCACTTATCTGTCTTAGCCTCTCATTAGGCCAGGGGCTTAGTATCATACAAATACCCCTTGGGCCTGGATGGTCTAGCAGTAACCATCACCCACAGAAGCTTGGTGTCACCCCTGTGCAATAAATTATCTCACTCCTGAGAGAGTGACAGGTCCAGTACTTGAATCCTGGAAAGCCCAACCCCTGGCCGCTACCCCTTCCAACCCAGGACAACTACACCTCCCCCTTCACTTGCAAACCCTTTATTAGTACCCGTTTACAACCTGAGAAGGTTAAAAACATCACACCCCCACCACAACCCAGTAGATCAAATTGTCTGGATTACTGCGTGCTCACAGAAACTTAGGTCATCATAACACTAAGTGCTCAAACAATTGTTACAACTTAAAAACTTGTAGTTCAAAACAAATGATATTCATAGTGTGCAATGCCAATGGCAAAATTACAGTTTTTTTTTTTAAAAAAAACCCCCTGCATAGTAGTTTTAGTTGTTTTCTCTTTTATCCGAGGCTTTATAAATAGTGGCCTCTTTTTGTAGGGTTATTACCCAGTTAGTAGATTCATTAGGTTTTTCTCTTCCTCTTCGGAATCAAAGAGGATTTTTCATCCGCACCTCATCTATCTGCGTCCTCTACACGCTGAGTCCCCATTATCTGAAGAGCCCCGCTTCAAGAACCAAACCTTTACAAATGATGTAAATCAAAATATCATAAAAATTTAACGCGAGCTCAAGCCACAACACAATAAGTGCAAAAGACGAGTAAAAACTGGGATCGAACTAATCATATACGCTCACATGTCTTTTGGTCCAAGACAGTGACTGTAAGCTAGACTCACTAATATCTATAGATTGGTCTGTAACTTCTGGATATACTTAGTACAAAAAGGGATTGGAATCCGAACATTTATGCAAAGTGGTTATACATGATTACAGCCAGTTTGCTTTTCAAAGAACTTCGATTTTGTAATTGCATTCATCTGTCTGCAAAAGGTTTTCGAGCACTCCTTTGAATTTATCATGAGGATTCCCGACGGGCATGCCCAGGCGGGAATAATTTTGACGCTTAGGGTCTCTCTCTGTTTGCTTATGTTCATGAGCGTGCCGCGGCCATACTCGCTGCGGCTGCACACTCGGGGCAACAAAGATTTGCCGTTTTGCTATCATCTGAAGTGAATCTGTGTGTTGGTTTGAATCAAGCAGACAGGCTCATGAATGCTTCCGAGTATTCTTTCAGGCTCGCCTGCAAATAGGACATCGTGGATTAGTGAATGACTGGCTATGATTAAATTTCCGATCAAACCGCCCAACATAGATCATCAAGGATCTTCCTCGGCAGAGGTTTCGTGATCATGGGCAAGCAGCGCGACTGGTCACCGTTGACATCCACCAAGCGCAAAGAGGTAACCGCGGCTTTCTCCCCGTCTAATGACGAATAGCCTTCCACTGAATCCTTGTAGATTGGTCGTACTACGCTGGATCTGTATCATGGATCGCAGATAGACTTGCTGCGTTTCTAATGAAACAGTGCTCCCGCGGGTGATGGCAGGGGTAATGTCATTGCAGCTTTGAGCTGCTATCGCTGATCTCTGAAGCAAGGATGAAAACTTGCGCTTCACTCCTGAGTATAAAGCTCCTCAGGTTTGAGAGGGTGTGTTGCAGCAGCTTTATCCAACACCATTCTCACCTTGTCATTTCTCGTGTTTAACCTTTACCTTCATCTTTTCGTATCTGCACATAAACCTAGTTGAACTTTGTTTATTGAAACCGCTCACCTCAGTCGCCCCCGCCTTTATACCCGTTTTTACATCTTTTTAACTTTTCTCGCCATGCTCTCCAACGTCGTCAAGGCCCTTCTATTCTGTTCAGGTGAGCTGCTAGCTGCACCCCCCACTGTGACTAGTTTCTCTAACAATTGTAACTGCATTTGTCTTTTCAAGTGTTTCAATTCATTGGCGCCTCAGCCGGAGGCAACAGGCACGCCACATTTTTTGCAACTCCACACTTGCTCGAATCTGCTAACCTTTTTGCCTGCTTTGGGATTAGTGACTTTGAAAAACTGCACAGTGGCCGTGTTGCAGCCCGACGTGTCGGACTGGTCGCATCTACCGAAGAGTCCGTATCTTGTTTTATCAACATGAAGCAAGTAGCTGATTTTTTTTCTTTTACTGCCCTCAGTGGGTCCATCGTGCGCCGTGGAAACTGGGGCGCTTCAGCTTCTGCATCAGCCTCGGCTTCTGCCTCTGTCAATGCGCAGGTCATGCTCCAAAACTGGTCCACTTTAACCGCTGCAGCCGATCAGTGTCGTGAGGTCTTTCAACAAGGGGCATCTCTTGAGGTTGCCCTTCAAGCAGCTGCCACTTTTTCATCCCAGGCTACTAATGTCAACAGACAGGCTGGTCGATGCGCTTGCGATGACTCGCCGGATGATGTATCGGTACGTGCCCATGCCAGGCCAACCCATTAGGCTACGCACTTACTTGAACTCGAATCAACTCCCTCCCAGGCCCAATACCAAGCGTCCATTGTTCAGCTTCTTTCGTCCCTTCAGGTCGTTCTACAGCTTGGGGCCGAGCAGTACGGCTCAGCCTGGTCAAGCCGCTTCAAACGTGAGATTCAGAACCACATCCCATCAACCTGTACTTACCAGAACAATTATTGCTACAGCTGTATTCCAAAGCGCCAAACCCGCCTTTGCATCCATGAAGCAGCTATCTGCCCAGCTGAACATCGACCTTGCAGCGACACTGCAGAAAGCACACTTGGACTTAGGATTATTCCTGGGCGTCGGTTTAAACATCAATGCGCTGCTTGGTCTCAACCTACGAATTGGCGGACTCCTTTCGCTCTAGAGCGCCACCAAGAAGATAGACACACACCTTACTTGTATTCCCTACACATGTAATTGTACCTTGAAGACTGGAGTGTCCAAGTGATTTTCAAGATTTGAAACACAGTTTTTCACATCGCTTCAAACAAATGGCGCTACTGGCGCGTCTAGGTCATACGCTCCTTTAGCAAATTGCTATCGAACTTGAGGCTCCTACCTCATGTAAGATTTGAAAACCCCGAGCAGGAAAATCCCAGGAGCCTTGTTTGGTGCGGCAAGCACACCGTTTACTTCTCAGGGGCAAGCGACGCTTGATTTATGTCTCTGGCGTATCGAAGAAAGCAAAACATGTAGTATGATCACTTCGAGATGCACCCTTGTTGCATCTTAGCACCAGTTAGCTACCACTATCTAACATGGCGTTTACCGCAGCGGTTCATCTCGCAACAAGCACTTTGCCCCAAACTTATTGGGTGCCCCTTGAATTATGCTGATATGACATCAATGGTTGCATTCCTCTAGTAATCACAACCCACCAAACGCAATATCTGAAATTTACCCTTCTCCCCCCCCAAGAGCGGCCGGTACACTAGCAAATCAGAATAGCTGTATAACCAGACAAGATGTCCTTTGCACAGCAGGACCCATGTTGCATTTGTGGTGTGGCAATAATGTAAGATTTTGAGATCAATGACTTGATTGGAGCAATATTTAAACAGCTAATAGTAGTAATACATTTGGTAAAGTAAAAAAAAGATGGTGAGATCATAGTAAAGATAATTTTTTAGTGAAGAGAACAAGAGAATTTATTTATTTATTTATTTACTGTCATAAGTCTAATCCTAACTAGGGCTCAAAAAAGTACTAGACTGGAAGATTTGTGTAAAAGGGTAAATAGAAAGATAACAATCAATTCTAAAGAAAGAATGTGAATGCACTAATACAGTTGAGAAAGAATGGAGGAAAATGAGACAAGCAGAACAGATGATCAAAACAACAACCACCTCCACCTGAGTTATATCTGTGCTCCTCCTGAATCTCCTAAGTGTCTTGGGAGCAGTGTGTTGGCATACAACCAGGTGTGAATATTAGAATGCAGAGTAATCTTGTGTTAACAAATATAATCAAAGATAACCTTTGATAATTGTAATGTTAGTTATGGAGTCCTGGGATGATAGCGGGGAGGAGGAACAGCAGACCTTTGATAATTGTAATGTTAGTTATGGAGTCCTGGGATGATAGCGGGGAGGAGGAACAGCAGACCTGGGAGATTGGGAAACAGAAGTGATTTGATTTCATTTTAGTAAAGTGATATAAGAATGAGAAGACACAAAAAGATATGAAAATGTATAAGAACCTTTGATAATTGTAATGTTAGTTATGGAGTCCTGGGATGATAGCGGGGAGGAGGAACAGCAGACCTGGGAGATTGGGAAACAGAAGTAATAACGAAAGAGAAAAGAAAAGAACAACTTGAGAGAAAATACTAGGAAATAGAACTAGAAAAAACATAAGCCCCTAGTTACATAATCATTAACCCCTTTCCATCTCTTGTCCCTTTATTCTCTTCCACCTCTTATTCTCATATACCCCCCCATTGAATATCTTTTTGTATAACTTAGTCTATAGTCGCAAAAGATTTGAATAGACGTCGGATCTTGTCCCCTGTTAGGTTTTTGGTCATCATATCGGCAGGAATGGTGCATGTCGGCATGTAGTGTAAATTGATCTCCTTTGATTTTATCTTGTCTCTCATAAAGTAATGCTTGAACGGGATGTGTCTCGTCCCATGATGATAAACTTCGTTGTTAAGTATCGCATTGGTGCTTAAATTGTCGTTATATAATTTCAATGTTGGTTTTGATTTGTTGATTTCTTGAAATAAATTTGAGGTCCAGAGTAGATCTTGAGCACATTCAACTAGAGCAACTAATTTGGATTCCGCTGATGAGAGTGTGGTTGATTTTTGGATGTGGCTTCGCCACCCTATTAGTCCATAGTAGTAGATGAGAGACCCAGAATATGACTTGGATTCTTTCGCACCCCCGTGATCGGCATCGGAGTATCCGATTATTTGGTTTGGTTGTTGGTTTAGCTTATTGTTGGCTAATTCAAGTGCATAGTGTTTAGTGTTGTTTAGGTATCGCAATACATGTTCGGCAGCTTGATAATGAATCTTAAGTGGCTTCTCAAGAAATTGAGCAAGACAACTAGTAGCGAAAGCAAGATCCGGTCTTGTACACTGGACTAACCACTGTAAAAGACCTACAACTCGTCGATACCCAAATGGGGGGTTTTGGACTTCCTCACTTGGTTTGTTCTTCTCGGCATTCCAGTTTGACGGGAGTGGAGTCGGGGTATCACGATGATTAACAATGTTGTGTTTGGTGAGAATATTACTAATGTATTTGTCTTGAATCAAGGAGATGTGATTTTCGGATTGAGTAATTCTGATACCCAGTGCGTATCTGATTTTTCCAAGATCCTCCATTTCAAAGCATCGATTGATCTTCTCCTTAAATTCAGATATCCACGAGCCTCCAAAAATCAGATCGTCGACATGAGCAAATAGGAAAAACGGTTTTGAAGGGTCTTTGCTAATATACACGCAGGGATCCGTTTTGGTTTTCATCAAACCTATATCGGACAGGGCATTCGTAAGGGCTTCATGCCAACAACAAGGGCGTTGCTTCAATCCATATAGGGATTTATTTAGCTTCAATACTAGATTTGGGTTGATACCGTCAAGCCCTTGTGGTGGGTAGATATACAGGTCTTCCTTGGGTTTTCCGTTAAGGAAAGCACACCGGACGTCCATTTGGTGGACTTCAAAGGAGTTCATTTGACAGATCGTTAGTAACATTCGCAGAGAACTTAGCCGTCCCGTTGGTGAAAATACATCGTTGTAGTCTAGGCCTTCTCTTTGATTGAATCCCCGTACACACAGCCTTGCCTTGAACTTAGTCAATTCTCCGTTTTTGTCAGTCTTTCGTTTAAAGACCCATGTTGTTGTAAGAGGACAGATGTTGCTCGATCGGATTACAGGTGTCCAGACTTCATGTCTTGCCATATTTCCGAGTTCAGTGCATATGGCGCGTTTCCAGTGGTCTTGACTTGGACTTTGAATGGCTTGAGAGTATGTCTTCGGATCATTTTGGATATACGAGACCAGATTGGCTTCGTGCCGCGGTCGCAATCGTCCCTCAACAATATTTCTTTGATCAATGTCTCCTATGATTTCATTGATAGGTTGTAGCTCGTTCAAGTCGTCGGCACTCTGGTTGGGAACAAGATCTTGAGAATAGAAGAAGTTTTCTTCTCCATCAGAAATCTGACCGGTTTTGGAAGTTATAGTGGAAGGCTTGAATCTTGTCGTTTCTGCAGTGGGAATTGACATTGATATTGTTTCTTCTGTGGACGGTAAATCCATAGTGATTTGAAAAGGAGTTGAGTTAGGGCTTTCTGAGTTTTCATGTGTTTTATTGAGGGCAGGGAAAGTTGAGCGATGAAATTTAACATGATGGGAAACAATCACGTTACCTGTTATCCCATCTTCCACCCTATAAGTCCTGTGTCCCTCCCCATATCCTAGAAAGGTACCTGCTGCTCCTCGGTCCCCGAATTTCCCAGTGACCCTATTCTGCAAAAACACAGCTTCACAGCCAAAAGGGAAAAGTCGGTTAAGCTTCGGGGGTTTTTTAAACCATAATTCAAATGGAGTGAGAAAATTTATTGATTTACATCCCGTCCGATTTTCAAGATAGACTGCGGTGTTGCAGGCTTCGGCCCAGTATTCCTGACCAAGACCGCTATGCTTGAGTAGGCACCTAGCCTTGTTGACGGTAGTCCCGTTTCCTCTTTCGGCCAGAGGATTGTTTTCAGGGGTATACGGAGCGGTAGTCAGGTGTTTGATGCCGTTTTGAGAGTAGAATTTGTTTAAAGTTTGATTTTTGAATTCTGATCCATTATCCGAGACCAAATACGTGATTTGTTCTCCCGATTCATTTTGAATTTGTCTGAACAGATCCTGTATGACGAGGATAGTATCGGATTTCTTCATGAGGAAGTGGATCCACACATAGTGCGAGTATCCGTCAACAACTCGTAGGAAGTATTGTTTTCCGGATTTTGAAATGGGATTGATCGGCCCACACAGGTCAAGGTGAATGTATTCTAGCCGTCTTTTGGGAGTAGGGAATTGACTCGGGAATGGGTCCTTATGTCGTTTACTCAGATTGCAGTCGAGACATTCGAATGGTTTCAGATTGAGCAGCGGATACATCTTTTTGAGATATTTGAAGGACGGGTGACCAGCAGCCCTGTGAAGGATCATTGTTTGGGAGTCTACTGCTGGTTGAGTGGCTACCAGGCTGGTAGGGATTTCTTGACGAACGATCAAGTTTCCAGAGAAGTAAGAACCATCTAACACTGTTCTGTCGTTGTCGTCCACTACTTTAAACAAGTCTTTCCCGTTAGGTTTAATAGAATGTCCTGATTTGAGGAACATCGATTGACTGATTAAATTGGCTGACAGTGAGGGGACTAGGAGTGAGTTTTTTAGGTGTAGTACCATGTGGGGAAGATCCAGTCGAACGGTACCGATACCAATTAACTCCATGGTGGAGCCGTCTGCTTGATACACTACCGTGTTGTGTTCTTTGATGTCGGTAAAGAAGGTTTTTGAGTTGAACATCGGAGAAGATGCGCCCGAGTCTAGGATCAGGTCTCCTGAGTTGATTCCAAACGCTGACAGGAGCACTTTTTCGATCTTCTCTTTTCCTCTACTTTTCTTTTGCAATTCCCAGCAATCGGTCTCCTTATGTGCGGTGAGGGGATTGTGTTCCCCATTTCAACACTTAGGATAGTCGTCGTTTTGATGGGTCGGTCTTCTAGACGAAGCAGCAAGAGCTCTGGATGTAGCAGATTCCTGAGATGCTTTATTTCGCTGAATATAGAGTCGAAGTTCTTCAATCGTGTGTTTCAAAGAAGGTATGGATTTTTCGATTTCGCATTTTTTTATGATTAATTCACCGGCTAGTTTGTAGTCCTCAGGTAGATTGATTAACGACCAGATGGCAATAACTGAATCAAGGAGTTTAGACGGCTTAGTTTTATTGTCGTCAATTAGGCTGCATAACGTTCGAGCGTTTTCAAACAGGATGGTAAGGTCTGCTTCGAGTTTGTCCGACGTCAAGACGGTCGAGAAAATTTTATTTAGATAAGTCGATTGATTTTGAATCGTCTTGGGTTGATAGAACTCTTCCAGTAATTCCCAGAACCGACATGGATCGTCCCCTGAGTCGCTAGCAAACTGAGACACTATTTTCACATCGCAGTTCAAAGTGAGGATGGCCATTGCGTCAGATTTCCGAAACGGATCGATCTTATCCAGATTTTCGGTTAACTCGGGACTTTCTTCTCGCGTAACGAGGAGGTATAATCGTTTGAGTTGAAGAATACTCTTGATCCTGATCTTCCAGTCTAGGAAGTTTGTACCGGATAATTTTTCTTTTGCTGGAAGTTCGACAGTAAGTTCTCCCATATTGATAAGGTGAGTTATTCAGATTGTTAGTTGACAGGCGATTGAGAATTCTTTTCGAAGATCAAGGAAAGTTAGTATAATGTTATTCAGAGGACCGGTCTCATAATCTGTTAACAAATATAATCAAAGATAACCTTTGATAATTGTAATGTTAGTTATGGAGTCCTGGGATGATAGCGGGGAGGAGGAACAGCAGACCTTTGATAATTGTAATGTTAGTTATGGAGTCCTGGGATGATAGCGGGGAGGAGGAACAGCAGACCTGGGAGATTGGGAAACAGAAGTGATTTGATTTCAGTAAAGTGATATAAGAGAGAAGAGATATGAAAATGTATAAGAACCTTTGATACCTGGGATGATAGCGGGGAGGAGGAACAGCAGACCTGGGAGATTGGGAAACAGAAGTGATAAGGAAAGAGAAAAGAAAAGAACAACTTGAGAGAAAATACTAGGAAATAGAACTAGAAAAAACATAAGCCCCTAGTTACATAATCATTAACCCCTTTCCATCTCTTGTCCCTTTATTCTCTTCCACCTCTTATTCGTCTCTGTATATTTACTCGTGAGGCCTCGTTAACTGAGGAAAAGATTCTCGTTAGGGTCTCTAAATCAACGAGCTCGGTAAGGTTCCCTACGATGCCATCCTCGATCCCCCCCTACAGTTACTTGGAGAGTGTGGGGACACTCGGTTAGCCAGCTTACCGAGTTTTTCTCGGTAGTCCATCGCACTCGCTAACCTCTCCGCAGTTGTTAGCGATGGATGCTCTGTTTTTAATCCTACTGGGTCTAATGTAACTAGAGTTATTTAGTCTACTACATGTAATTTCTGTTTCCTTTTCTTCTTTTTCTTCTTTTTCTTCATCCTCTTTTTCTTCATCCTCTTTTTCTTCATCCTCTTTTTGTTCTACTCTGTCACCACAGGTTTGCTCCATCCTCACGTCTCCATCCTCACTCCCTGGACCTTATTAATCTTTAATCCCTATCAGGTTTTTTTTCCCTTGTCACTTTCCTTTTTCTCTATTATTGTCTACGTGTGTCAGCCTTAGAGCTAATGCAATTAACCTACAAGTTTTCCTTGCGCACATTTTAAGACCAAAACATAATTTTATCTTTTACAGTTTTGAACATTCACTTGTTTTGACTTCATATTCTGTTTCCTCATCATATTTTAGCCCTAGTCACAACTGAGCATTTTCTCTATATCTTACTCCTTCATGTAGTTAATACATTATTGGTGAATTTATCCTAAAAACTGCTATGCAGTGTTTCAGATGCAAGCTGACCACAAGCCAGCACTGCTTATGTCAGAAAACTATGAAAATTTTTGAGTCTGAGTATCCTCTACACCCCAGAAGATACACAGACTCCAGAATACTACACAACAACCACACACTTCAGAAAAAAGGACTTCAACCAGTTGACCTCAAGCAGCTTCCTCACCAAGGTTTAGGAATATTAAGTAAGGCCCTCACTTCTCTGATTATTTCCCAGTTCCACTGTCATTTAATCAATTAGTGAGTCCCTTCTTCTGCTACCTCTTCAACTCTTTCAACCCTCCTTCTTTCTCCAGTCTGTCTGTTCTGTTTTATCCTCCCCTTTTCCCTTCTTTCTACTACATCCCCAATTCCCAAGCCGTGGCATAGACCCAAGAGCATAGAACCAAGAAGATTAAGTCCTGCTAGATAAGGCATCACCCAGCAATAAATAGCTTGATTGTTCTAAGATCCTGTCCCCTTGTATTTGTTTTGATTTTATCAGGGAAAATCAACCAGGTTTCCATCTAAGAATCCTTGAGTCAATTTTCTTTGACCAGAAAAAGATTGGCTGGCTTCAGTTTCTTTTGAACAGGCTCCTTCACCCAGTTTCAGTTGTGGAAGAAGAGGCTGACCCTCAGTTGGCAGCTCCCAAGATCATTTAAGATCTTTTCTTTTATTATTTTACATACTAGTTCTATTTTTTCTACTAAGTAATTTAATTACTTAACCCCCTTTTTCTTGTGTCCTTTTGTCACTTAAGAGGCACAGGCTCACAACATGAAATTCAACAATCCTCTTTTTGTTCTACTCTGTCACCACAGGTTTGCTCCATCCTCACGTTCTCCATCCTCACTCCCTGGACCTTATTAATCTTTAGTCCCTATAAGGTTTGCTCCATCCTCACGTCTCCATCCTCACTCCCTGGACCTTATTAATCTTTATTCCCTATCAGATCTTCTGCTTTAACAGTTAAGGTGCTTGATAGGGAATTAAGGGAAATCAAGGTTGTCCACTGTAAGACCTGGTCCTCACAGGCTTACACAAAGATGTCACAAGATTAAATAGGCTGTTTTTTCTTGTGTTTAGTCTCACCATTTCCCTTTACCTAGACAGCAGAGATATTTCTATCCTATCTAGGTCAGTACCTTTCATTCCATCCTTCTCTTCTCAAATCCTTTTCTGATTGTCCTTTACTTGTAGATACTTATGAGAGATCTTTCTCTCCTTTCTAGACACAATACATCCCTATTTTGGTACTAGGACCTTCCATAGGCTCTTGACCTGTTAGATAATTAATCCTGATCTGCTGTGTTAAGTTATGTACTAAATTGAATAAATGTGTATGCATGCGCAGGTGTTGAATTGATGTTGAGACTTGGCCAAGATTGAATGAATCCCCAGACTCAGCAAGAACCATGATTCCTATTCATCATCAAAACCAAAATCCCTTAATTCACTATCAATTCAATCCTATCTGTTCACATCTAGATCCAAATCACGTAATTAAAAAGACTGAAGAAAATCAGGAGGAGCAAGTTCATAACTCAAGTGGAGGTAGTTCTATCCTTCATTTATGTTTTCATCTCATTTTCTCATTGTTTTTTGCTGTTTATGTTGTTATTGACCTTATTTTTTCATTTAAGGCTTGTTGTTATTTTCCATCTCCTATCGAGATTTCTACTTGTCTTCTGTTACGTTGATACTAGATCTATATCATTAGAAGGTATTTAATGATTTCACTCTTTTATGTCATTAATTCCCTACTTATTCTTCTTCTTTATCTTTTGTTTAAGTTCTTTACTACTATTAGCTTTTTGATACTAATTGCAATAAAGTACTTGAACTCCTATTCTTACATGGTAGCAAGAGTCAATACTTGACAGTATCAATTACAAGTCTAAAGTTGGAAAAATCTCACAGAATAGGTTAATTGTTAGCATGGGGAACTCATCCAATAGCTCCAAGGATAAGAAAACGTCTCAATTCTCTTTCAAAAAATTGAACCAGCATAATTGGTCGGACTGGAAAAAACGTTTCCAGAATGTTATCGCTGCAAAAGGTTACGCAAAGGTCATGAAAGATGATTGGGTCAAGGCGCACAAGACTTTGGATGAATTTGAACAAATATTGGCATGGTGCATGAACAAACTCTGGTCAGCCTTCAAGGAGGAGCTTCACCCAATCATCTCAGCGAATGATGGCAATATTTATGGCGCAATGGAGGCGTTGGCCAGTGCGTGTGGTGAAAAGTCGGTTATCATGCTATGCAAGAAACTCTTTGCCATGATCTCCTGTTTCTATATTCCTGGAACATCTATCTCTGAACACCTGTTTAAATTTTGAAAGCACTATGCATCTCTTGAAACTGCCAGCATAATTGCCTAGGATGAAGTCATCCCAGTTAAACTGGGATGCACTCAACCAATTTAAACTTGGTTGAAATCAACTGATGAAATATAAATCCAAGGGACCCCCCTTGGTTTTATATTTCATTGGTTGAGGTCAACCTACTTTAAATTGGTTGTTTGCATCCTAGTTTAACTGGGATGAACTCAACCTAGGCAATTATGCTGGCAGTGTGAGGTGACCATTCAGTCTCAACCAGAATTTATGACCATGTCAACAGGATTTGCCGCGGCTCTTCTCCTTAGAAGTCTAAATCAGGATGAAAGTCTAGCATCCTTGGCTCAAAGTATTTACGACATGACTCCTTTTAGTTTCAATAAGGTATAAAATTGCCTTCTTATTGAAGATACTAGGAAGGAGAGCGCTGCAACTGAATTGGTTTACTTCTTGAATCAAAATCATCAAACTGGTAAACAATCAGCCAATCAAGTTAATCATTCAAATTCAATGTGTCGTGGATCTGGATCAACCTGTGGTGGTCATCAGTGTAGTTCCATCAATGGAGGAGGATTTAGAGGGGTTAAACCAACTTGATCAGCTCCTACTTCCTCAGAGGCTGTTCCTGATAATTTCACAAAACTGTTCAATATCCAAATTAAGAGATTTACGTCTGATCATGCCAACTTGGCCAAAGACAATGATGATGATCAAGTTGATACAGTTGACAAATACAATCCTGACAATGACCCAGAGGATACCCAATTTATGATTTCTGGTGAAATTAATGCCCATGGATTGTTGTTTTCTGAACACAAAAATTCCCTGATTTTGGACTTGGGGGAATCAAAGACCACATTGTGTGACTTAAAGCTACTAATCAACCCAAAACCAGTACATAAATTGATCAATACTTACTCCAGATTGATTGACATCACACAAATTGGGAAATTCAACATAGGGGGAAAATTAATATACCTGGCATTCTACGCACCAAACGATTGGGCATTGATATTTGCACCCCGATGGGCGCACGCCCATGCCCATTGCATGCCGATAAAAAAAAAGGTGTGCTGACCGCACGCCTTTTTATTATTGGCGTGCGGGCTGCACGCCCACCCCTGGGCGTCAGCACACCTGTAGATGGGTGTGCGGGCTGCACGCCCATCTACAGGCGTGCAGTTGCACGCCCATCTACAGGAGCTGCACGTCTGGCACGCCCATCTACAGGCGTGCAGTTGCACGCCCATCTACAGGCGTGCAGTTGCACGCCCATCTACAGGCGTGCAGTTGCACGCCCATCTACAGGCGTGCAGTTGCACGCCCATCTACAGGCGTGTAGTTGCACGCCCTGGCGTGCAGTCACGCCCAACAGGGCGTGCGTTGCACGCCGGCGTGCAGTTGCACGCCCATCTACAGGCGTTCACGCCCATCTATGTAGTGCACGCCCTGTTCAGATGCGACCCGCACGCCCTTTTCATGGCAGGGGCGTGCCCCTGCCTATATACATAGAAAGGGCGTGCGGTTCGCACACCATTTCTATGTATATAGGCAGGGGGCACGCCCCTGCCTATACACATAGATTGGCGGACCGCCGACTTATGTATATAGGAAGGGGCACGCCCCTTCCTATATACATTCTGATTTCATGCGTACAAAACAATGTACGCATGACATAAGGATCCTTCCCCCCCGCCCCCTCCCAACCTCCTTGACCGGGAGGGATCCCTCCCGGTCGAGGAGGCCATACAGCCTCCTTGACCGGAGATCCCTCCCGGGAGGAGGCCATACCCTCCTGGGGAGGGATCCCTCCTGGTCAGGAGGTATACAACCTCCTCACCCGGGAGGGATCCCTCCCGGTCGAGGAGGTTGTATAACCTCCTTGACCGGAGCGGGTACATTCCCTCCTGCCGGGTCGAGGAGGTTGTATAACCTCCTTGACCGGAGGGGGATTTCCTCCCGGTTGAGGAGGCCATACAACCTCCTCAACCGGGAGGGATCCCTCCCGGTCGAGGAGGTTGTAAGGGGATTCCCTCCCGGGTGAGGAGGTTATGGCCTCCTCAACCGGTAGGGACCCCTCCCAGGTGAGGAGGTTGTATAACCTCCTCCGACCGGAGGAGGGATCCCTCCCTCCCGGTCAAGGGAGGCCATGACAACCCTCCTCACCCGGGAGGGATCCCTCCCGGGTGAGGATGCTGTATGGCCTCCTCAACCGGGAGGGATCCCTCCCGGTCGAGGAGGTTGTATACCTCCTCGACCGGAGAGAATCCCCCTCCGGTCGAGGAGGTTGCAGTCCTCCCCGGCAGGACGTGCGGCTGCACGCCCATCCTTGGGGTGTCGCACGCCTGTAGATGGTCGTGCGAACTGCACGCCCATCTACAGGCGTGCAGCCCGCACGCCGATAAAAAAAAAGGCGTGCGGGCTGCACGCCTTTTTTTAAGGGCGTGCGTGGGCGTGGGCGTGCGCCCATCGGCGTGCATTTATCAATGCCCCAAACGATCCTAGGAATCTTGTTTCATTTTTGCAAAGTGAGGACCATGGGGTACAGTTGGCCGTAAAACACCATCTTATGCTAGTCACATTGGGTCAAAAAGTTATCTATTGATTCCCTTGATGTAACAATCAAGGAAGCGATGAACAATCAGCAAGAGCGTGAAGGCTGGCAGGACGCTATGGCAAAAGATTTTCATTTTCTTTCTTCAAAAAATACCGGAAAATTGGTACCTCCTCCTGATGACAACAAGGTCATAGGAGGCATGTGGCTTTTGGGACAAAAGAAAGACAAATTTGGCAAACTCTTACGGTTTAAGGCTAGCTGGGTTTGCTTTGGCAATCATCAAATCCATATGCTCCATTATTTCAATTCCTACGATTCAGTTGCTCAAAACAAGTTGTTCAAATTGTTATTATTGGTGGCGGTAAATCAATGCTGGTCTATCTTCCAATTCGACGTTGAAACCGCTTTCCTCTACGGTGAAATTGATGCACCTTTTCAGTAGCTCAAGTGGAAGGTTTCAAGCAATCGGCGAAAGAAAATTGGGTCTGGAAGTTGAATAAGTCTTTATATGGAACTAAGCAAGCCCCTCAAAAGTGGAGGAAATACCTTGTGGGCACACTCACTGGTCTCAAGTTATTGTCATCTCCTTTGGATGAATTGCTTTTCTACAATGAAGATTGATTGATTTTCTTGCATATGCATGTCTGTTGAAACTTGCGCTCTCAATGATCCTCTGCCTGCGCCCACACGCTCTATCTCTGATATCATCAAGTCACACCTAATCAATCACTCATAAAAGATCTGACCGAAGACACTCTCAATCATTGTCAACTCACAAGCAAATCATCTGCTCCTCATCTTTTTGACCTCAATCTCAGATACCTTCAACATGGGCGTTGATAAACGCACACCAACGCCAACCTGCACGCCAATTTTTTTGGCGTGCGGGGGCTACACGCCATTTTTTTTTGGCGTGTGGGCCCTACACGCCAAAAAAAATTGGTGTGTGGGAGTGCACGCCAAACAAATGGCGTGTGGGTCCCACCCGCCAATTTGTTTTGGCGTGTGGGCCCCGCACGCCAAACAAAATTGGTGTGTAGGCCCCGCACGCCAATTGTTTGGCGTGCGCTCCCACACGCCAATTGTTTGGTGTGTGGGAGCGCACGCCAAACAATTGGCGTGCGGGTCCCCCCCTCGCTCACATAATCAAATTGGAGGGCCAATTCGATTACGTGAGCAAGGGGAGGACTTCCTCCCGGCCGACAAGGTTATACAACCTCTTCAGCCAGGAGGAAGTCCTGCTGGACGACAAGGTTGTATAACCTCGTTGGCTGGGAGGACTTCCGGCTGACAAGGTTATACAACCTTGTCGGCCAGGAGGAAGTCCTCCCGGCCGGCGAGGCTATACAACCTCGTCGGCCAGGAGGACTTCCTCCTGGCTGACGAGGTTGTATAACCTCGTCAGCCGGGAGGAAGTCCTCCTGGCGGACGAGGGTATACAGCCTCGTCGGCCAGGAGGAAGTCCTCCTGGCTGACGAGGTTGTATAGCCTTGTCGGCCGGGAGGACTTCCTCCTCGCCGGCAAAGCTATACAGCCTCGTCGGCCAGGAGGAAGTCCTCCCCTCGCTCACATAATCAAATTGGCCCTCCAATTCGATTATGTGAGCAAGGGGGGACCCGCACGCCAAAAAAAATTGGCGTGCGGGGCCTACACGCCAAAAAAAAGGGCGTGTGAGACCCGCACAACATTTTCGGCGTGTGGGTCTCACACGCCCTTTTTTTTTGGCGTGTAGACCCTACATGCCAAAAAAAAATGGCGTGTAGGCCCCGCACGCCAAAAGAAATTGGCGTGCGGGTTGGCGCTGGTGTGCGTTTATCAACACCCCTTCAACATCGGCTACACTCTTGTTTGCTCAAGACCTTGGAGCAGCTTTAACTTGGACAGCCTATCTAGCTACCAACTTGGTGAGAAATGCACCGTTTAGCATTTCACTATTTCTTCCTTATCTTTCTGTCATTCATTCCTTTACTTACTAATCTTCTCTTGTCTCTCTCAGTAGTTCCACTTCAAAGATTGATCATCATTATTATTATCCATATCTTATTGTTAGACCTATCTATAGGGTTTGTTATTCTAATCCTCTTTATTCAAAATTGCTCAAACACTAAGAACTATCTACTCCTAGTGCTCTTATCTTTACTTTGCCATTGCCCTATAAATTGTCCATTGTCTCTCTATAAAATATTATTATCACTCAGTTTTTAGGGTTTGTTATTTCTCTTTTTTCTTTAGTTATTATTGTTCATCTTACATTTTTTTTCCTTCTAGTTTTCTGGTCTTTGTTTGCCAATAATAAAAAGTCAGGTCTATTAATGTCAATGATGGCTTCATAATTGGAAAATCCAGAACCATGATATTGGTGTTACTCAATGATATCAAGAAAGCTTATGTGATAGAAATCAAAGAACAACCGTCTCAACACCTTGGCTATACGCTTGAATGGAGGGAGGATGGCTTGGTACATGTTAATCAAACCAATTTACTGAGAAAATCATTTATGACTTCAACATGCAAGATGTGAATCCAGTCAGAGTGGTGCCAATGAACCTTCACAAGATCATTGCCACAGATGCTCCAGTTTTTCATAAGAAGCTTTATCAGAAGGCAGTGGGAATGTTAAATTACTTAGCTTTACATACGCGGCCTGACATCACGTTTGCCATAAATCTATTAGCCCAGTTCTCAAGTAATCTAAACAAAGCTCACTGGTTGGTCATCAAGCATCTCTTACAATATCTCAAAGGAACCTCAACAATGGGAATCCATTTTACGCAAATGAGGGACTCTAATGAGGGTCTATGTGGATGGGCTGATGCCAATTATGCTACCTTGTTGATCACAAAGAAGTCCACATCAGGATATGTCACTACGATGTACAGAAACCCAATTTGCTGGTCAACCAAGAAGCAACCGGTAGTTGCCCAATCAACAACCAAAGCTGAGTTTATTGCAATGAATTGGTGTGCCAAGCAACTTTGATGGCTCATGAACCTAGTACTAAAACTTAATATAAAGATCAAAGCTTGATTAATCAAGAATGATAATTCCAGAGCTATAATTATAAGCAAAGAAGCACAATTGAATGACAACACCAAGCACATAGAAGTTTGTTTCCAATATGCTCTACAATTGGTATCCAAGAAGCAATTATTCATCCAGCAAGTCTCAACACATGAAATGATTGCTGACAGTTTGACAAAATCACTTGGATTTATCAAGATTGAAGAATCAATAGCTCAACTACACCTTACAGACGCAGAATCAAGGAGGAGTGTTAGATAATTAATCCTGATCTGCTGCGGTCAAGTTACGTACTAAATTGAATAAATGTGTATGCATGCGCAGGTGTTGAATTGATGTTGAGACTCGGCCAAGATTGAATGAATCCCCAGACTCAACAAGAACCATGATTCAAGTTCATAACTCAAGTGGAGGTAGTTCTATCCTTCATTTATTTTTTCATCTCATTTTCTCATTGTTTTTTGCTGTTTATGTTGTTATTGACCTTATTTTTTTCATTTAAGGCTTGTTGTTATTTTCCATCTCCTATCAAGATTTCTACTTGTCTTCTGTTACGTTGATACTAGATCTATATCATTAGAAGGTATTTAATGATTTCACTCTTTTATGTCATTAATTCCCTACTTATTCTTCTTGTTTATCTTTTGTTTAAGTTCTTTACTACTATTAGCTTTTTGATACTAGTTGCAATAAAGTACTTGAACTCCTATTCTTACATGGCCTGGTTCCTCTGTGCCCCTATTCCAAAAGATCCTTCCATAAAGAACCAGTGAAGGGACGCAACCCTTACATCCACATGTTGGTTTCAAATCACTTGACAAGTCTAGGAAACACCACCACCGGGGCGTCATCATGACGTGACTTAGAGCATCCACAGTTGTTTCAATAAATTTTTGACAACTGTGGAGCTCTTAGCAAGCTCAAAATTTATTTTTTCAAAGGTTTCCCCAATTGCTGCTCAATAACTTGGCTTTTTTGCTGAGGTACCAAGCTAGTTCCACACCTGTAGTCCTCTGCAACCATTTCAGAGGAACACTGGAGGTCTTCCCATCAATCTGGAAACCCTTCCAGATCCAGATCTACAATTCCAAATCCCAGAATTGTAAATTTATCCAGATTCAATCTCCCGTTGCTCACCTCCTTCCAAATCTACATACCTTTATCATCCTCCACTTCCCCTTAGATCACAGCTAATGGACAACTTGAATCAACTCAATCACCTCAACCCATACAATGTAAACTCTGATCACAAGTCTTCCTTAGAACACTGATCTCAAGTAATCCAGCAACAATTTGTCTGGAAGTCCTTGTCATGATTTTCCAAATGGCTTAGATGGTTCAAAGAATACTCACTGCAATTAGCTAGATTCTGAACGGACATGAAATGGTTCAACTTTTTTTGGTTCAAGGTTTTTTGGTGCTCATTGATAGGTAGATTAAGATAGCATTGGTAAACTTGTGAAGCAATCAAGATGTTAGAAAGGAACAATAATTTTAGAATGGGATGGGAAATGCTCATAAGAAATGAGAAGTGAAATGAGAGGTGAAATGAGACAAGAGATGAGAAATGAATGGTTTGAATTGTTTGGTTTAAAAGATTTCAAACAACTAAGAGATTCATTTCTAAGTTAGGCTGCTATTCTTTTTAGCTTAACACAATGATAATTGAGTTAATGGGTTTTTACCTAGGAGCAACTCAACTAGTAACTTTCTAAGATGATAATAAAGAGAAGAGAAAGAGAGAGGATAAGTTGAGAATGGGAATGGAACTGAGTTCTGTTGAGGTGGAATTGTTGAGTGAGATAGATAGATGAAAGTGAAAGAAGAAGAAGATTTGGGAAGTTCTGTTTAAGAGTCATGATTCATGACAATGATTTCTAATCAGATTTCTTGGATCTCTAATCTCAAGTCTGTACTGATATGTGCTTACAGCAATAGTTCTGGTCTGGGCTTTTAACACTATTGCTGTGTCTATTCTTGAATGCAGTTTTCTACATGATGTTTGAAATAAACATCAGCTTTTGTCTTGTCGTAATCTCTATCTAGGTTTTCTCAAGAGTACAGACAAATTACCAGTGTTGGGATTGGATTTTATTCTTCCTAGAAGGTCTGTACTGTTGTTTTTTGGCTGGGGTTTATCAATTTGCTGAATTAGATTTGTTGATCTGGCTAGGTCTGAAGCATCAGAATAAAATTTGTCAGCCTGGTTTCTATTTCTGGACTGCAGAATGGTTTTCATACCAATTCTTGCAGCTAAGTTGGTCTGTTTTGCATTTGCATGGGTTAAAACCCTTTTAGCTGAACTTTCACATGGTTGAGATTGAAAAGGAAGGGTGGTTATGTTGGTTTTGATTGTTCCGGCCATGGTTGCATCCTGTTTGTGGTTTCCAGAATTATATCCTTGGAAAACCTCCCGTAATTCTGTAAAGAGGTTCCCTGGGGACCCCCAAGATCTGGAAAAATTCATCCCAGATCTGGATCTGGAAGGGGTTTCCAGATCAACGGGAAGACCTCCACTACACAGGGTAGGATTTAATCAGTGGGGAGAAGTAAGGGGTGTTGCTTGGGGGGAGGTTTCACTAACATTTACCTGTGAAAGACATGGAAAACTTGACTTTTTGAGCTCAATAGAGTTCCCCAACTTTATGGACCTCTATCAAGAATCCTAGGGATTCTTTAGTTATTGTGAGCTATAGAGCACACAAGTGGGGTGTCTTCTTGGGGAAGTTGGCTTAATGAGCCACTGTATCAAGATGAATTTGGATGCTCTTAAGTTCTCAATACAATTATGTATATCAGATTATGCATAAAATTGATGTTAAATTTCTATATAGCTGACGTCGGGATTATTTGATAGCAGATAAACCCCACTGGCACAAGACCGCCTGAAAGACAGGAGTAACAGAGTCAGGTTCATGAAATTGTAAATCCCATCACATGTAACTAGATTATCCATTGATTGTATTTGGTTTAACTGTTGGGCGTTGATAGGCACATGCCACGCCAACCCGCACGCAAAAAAAATGGCGTGTGCGACACGGGGTGTTGATAAACGCACGCCAACAGCGTACGCCAACACCAACCCGCACGCCAATTTTTTTTGGCGTGCGGGGCCTACACGCCAATTGTTTTTGGCGTGCGGGCCCTACACGCCAAAAAAAAATTGGCGTGTGGGAGTGCACGCCAAACAAATGGCATGTGGGTCCCATACGCCAATTTGTTTTGGCGTGTGGGCCCCGCATGCCAAATAAAATTGGTGTGTAGGCCCCGCACGCCAATTGTTTGGCGTGCGCTCCCACACGCCAATTGTTTGGCGTGTGGGGGGATATCACATGTGATATCCCCATACACATAATACATATATGTATTATGTGTATGGGGATATACACATCCCCTCGCTCACATAATCGAATTGGAGGGCCAATTTGATTACGTGAGCAAGCCCGAGTCTGATTCCTTTCAGGAATCAGACCGTTGGTCTGGTTGTTTTCAACCAGAACCATGTCGCATTCCACCAAACGGCAATCCCAACCACCCACCAATCCAAAAAAAATGAAAGAGTGAGTCTTGCCAAAAAAAAAAAAAAATCCAAAAAAAATCCAAAAAAAAAAAATCCAAAAAAAAAAAATTGAAAAAAATTAGAAAAAAACCCCAAAAAAACCAAAAAAAAGGGAATTTTTGGGGTTTAATTTTGTGGGAGGAAAAAAGCCCACAGGCCCAGGGCCCTCTCCAAGAACCAACTGGCCCAAAAGACAGGGCCCAATGGCCATGAGAAGGGGCCTGCCTCTGCCCATCACCTCCAGGGGGCCCACAGGCCCACTTTGATGCTCCAAAGGGGCTATAAAACATTCAAAGGGGCTATTCAAACCCCCCAGGGAGCTCAAAGGGCCCCATATAAGCCCCAGACGCACACCATCCCCCCCAAAAGTGGCCCAATGGGCCCATCTCAAACACATCTCTTCCTATTTTTATTTTTATTTTTTCACCATAGATATAGTAACATGTGCTGACATACTCTCCCATTCAAATGCAAACAGATTCCCCACAATTCACCAATTTGACTTCAACAATCACCAATGTCTTCACATCAGACAAGTGAACTAGGACGTGAGATTCATTCCTTTATTTTGTGTATAATATAAGTCCCTGGCTCACTCCCACCCACCCTCCCACCATTACACAGGTTTGGATCTCTGGGAAAAATGCACAGAGCTGGCGCGGCACCCTGCGTTGAAACCAGATGAACGTGAAAGCCTGGAGAATTGGGCCTCTAAAATAAAGGCTGAATACAAGCAGTCAGACAATGAGAATGAACAGGTCTCCAGAACCCCGGCACCGGCTAGAAACACCTTAGGCGCCACTAGGCCTGCTCCACCACAGTCCCACCCACACCCTGAATTTGCAACTGACTCAATGGCATACTTATATGCACACACTCCTGATCCCCTACCTCCAGCAACCAACCCAATCCCCACCCTCAATCAATTTGAAAACCAAATCAACAAGGATGTTCAACATGGCCAGCCCAACACAACAAACCCAGCCAATGGATCCCCACGTGGAAGCGGAGAGATGCGGACAGATGCCGATGGCCACAAGACAACCCTCAACACCTTTGGCCAGTCTTTCCTTCAAGGGTTACAAACAGCCCAAGGACTCATTGGCCAGAGGTCCTCCAAAGCCCCCAATGCGGACGGGAGACAAGAAATTAACAATCCAGCCATCCGGGACACCTCTGAAGACCCTGATGCAGAGGGTGAAACAGATGACTCTGAAGATGGTGCAGAAGACCAGCAAGTCCTCCAACAATTCCTTCATGGATGTCCCAAACCTACCTTCCACCAGGAGCCAGTCCATGAACCAGTGCCACGACAAACCGGATATTGCTATGACATGGTACGAATTGAAGATCCTACGGTTGAAGACCCTACAAGCAAAAAGGCGCGCCTGGAAAACTCTGCTTCTTCTTCTAAAAATACAGGCCCCCACCAGGAAAAAAAAGTTGGCACCTCTATGGAGGTGCCTTCGCTTATCTCTTACCCATCCTCAACATATCAACACTGTATCTTGACTGTATCCCCCACTTCAACAGAATGTATTGATGAGGTATCTTGTTTTCACATTACTGCTCCAAAGTTGAAGTATTTCCTTATATTTAATTAATAATTTTTCAAATGGTAAGTAAATCCCCGATAAACTTCATGAAATTTGACTAGTGATCATGAAAAACCACAAGGAGGGGAATTCACTGTATGTCTCCATTTGTCCCCCACATGTTACGTCTTGCTAACTCAACTTTGATCTTCAGCGCTGTGGAACTACTCTAAGGCCAGAATAGAGCTTGGAAGGGATATGTATAATTACACTAGTACTAATGTAAGTTAAGACAAAGGTGCTGATATAAGAGCTGCCTTCCTGACTAATGCTGATGGGGAAGAGTGTAACACTAAGAATAAAATAAAAGGTGTGACTTTTCTATTTTAATCTTAGACTGACTAGTACTTATAAGCTGACTACTATTACCTCTGAGGTATGGGGAGTTGAGGAGAAGTTGAGAGGGAAAATAGTTGTGTAAAAGGGTTTAAATGGCAAGGATATCTAAAATGTCCAGGTAAGAAGTGTCTTTGATGAAATTGAATCTAATGTTTGGGGTAAAAGGTCATACAGGTTGTATGGGGTAGAAATTGCATGCTGGTAATACTACAACAGAGTGGAGTATATATATGTGTAAAGGGCCCTTCAAGAGGGGAACAAATGATGAGCGCATTATTACAAGATATGATGATGAGCAATGTCCACAATAGTAATAGTGATGAGCAAAAGACTACAAGTGTAATAGTGAAGTGAATGTATGTAGCAATGATGAGCATTTGATGTAGATTATGTAAGATGTTTTATTTACTGAAATAATAATGACTTGGATGATGTAAGCCAAAAGAAAAAGAAAAGAAAAGAATGTACCTATGAAAACTATGAAGGCTAATATCTTCTGATCCAAAAGGAAATCAAGGGTGGTTTGAGTGAGTGACTAGGGGTAAGATAAGGTGTAGAATCTGAATCTAGAATAATATTCATGGATATATGGATGGAATATGAGATGTAGAAAGAATGATGTGAGAAGGAACAGGATTACCACATCCTCCCCCAAGTAAATGTCTGTCCCCAGACATCAGAGGGAAAGAAAGAAAGAAGAAAGAAGTCCAAGTCCAAAAGAGTCCAAGTCCAGAAGAGGAAATCCAGATCCAAAAGAGTCCAAGGTCCAGAATCCAGAAAGAAATCCAAGGTACAGAAAGAAATCCAAAGTCCAGAAGAAATCCAATGTCCAGAAAGGAGGTCCAAGGCCTAAGTCCAGAAAGTAGATGAATTCTAACTAATATTTATGATTTAAAAATATTTTAACACTATGAAAGATCTAGAAAGACTACTATTATTTTTATTGATATTTGACTATTTCTAATAATTAAAACTGATGGATTTGTATAACATATCACCAGTAACACAACAGGTTACTGCAAATGATAGAGGTTAAATGAGAAGACCTTTGCTATACCCAAGATAGTATAGACATATGGCAGGTGAATTGAACAGAAGACTACTATGAAAGAGTAGTTGAACTTGAAGTCTAGAGAGTATGCAACAACTCTACTAGGAAGATGGGATGATGGGTTCAGTTTTAAGCTAGAAGGAAGTGAAGATATCTCTAAGAATGCCAGTGGAATTTAATGATGGTCCAGGATGTATGAAATGGTTTTAAGTCATAAGATAAGAGGAAGAAAATATCCAAGTGCTGTCCAGAGGTCCAGGAATCCAGTATGGCCATGTGATTTAATTTGAAGGAAATTGGTGACTGATCCAAAGAAGATTGACTGATCCAGGTTCAAGGAAAGAATGGTTGGATGGAGATGAACAGGTTTTATGGAAGATGGATGGGAAATTCCAGAAACAAGGGAACAGTTGGTTTGGGTAATGAAGGAATTGTTGATGACTGATCCATGGAAGAAAGATGGCTCCAGGTCCAGGGAAAAGAAAGATGGGTGAAGATGAACAGGTTTATTATATGGAAGATGGATGGGAAATACCAGAAAACAAGGGAACAGTTGATTTGGGTATGAAAGAATTGTTGATGGCTGATCCATGGAAGAAAGATGGCTCTACAGGTCCAGGGAAAAGAAAGCTGGGTTTTGGAAGGATTAAAAAGAAAACTACTAGTTGAATTTATCCAAAAGAAGAGTGACTGATCCAAAGAAAAATGAATTGATCCAAAGAAGAAATGAATTGATCCAATGAAGAAAGAATTGATCCAAGGAAGAGTGGCTGATCCAAAGAAGAAAAAATTGATCCAAAGAAGAATGAACTGGTCCAATGTAGAATGAATTGATCCAAAGAAGAAATGAATTTATCCAAAGAAGAATGGCTGATCCAAGGAAGAATGAGTTGGTCCAAAGAAGAATGAACTGGTCCAATGTAGAATAAATTGATCCAAAGAAGAAAAGGGATTTATCCAAAGAAGAATGAATTTTAACCAAAGAGAAATTGATGAATTTAAAGGGTGAAGAATGACTGATCCAGAGAAAGGTGAGGGGTACTGGTCCAGAGGAAAATAATTGTATGCTTTAAGGGTGAAATACCAAGTTGTGGAGAGGTGGACTGATGAAGAAGGATGAAGAAAAGGATGAGAAAAGGAGAAGAAAAAAAATTAAAATTCCTGGGTATGACAGATGAGGTGTTCCTCCCCCAACTTATTGTCTGTCCCCAGACAATGGAGAAGAACCCATGAATTTTGGAAGGGAGTGGTGTGGAAGAAATGAGTTGATGAGATTGTGATTTGAAAGAAAATAGATGGAGGAAGGTGGTTAATGATGGATGATGAGTGAATGGTTGAAGATGGATGGTGAGGATGGATGAGGATGATGATGAATTTACTAGTTATGATGGAGAGATGGATGAATTGGTGAGGATGAATGATGATAATGGGAAATTTCTAGTATGGAGGAAAGATGGATGAGAAATGAGGATGATAGAGGGATGAGGATGGAAGAATGATGATGGATGGTGATGGAAAGATGGTGATGGGTGGATGAAGAATAGAGAAAATGATGGATGGAGAAATTTCAGGGGAAACAAACAAATGAGGGTGATGATTTATTGGTGATGGACCCCTTGGTCCAGATGAATGGATGATGATGATGAATGAGGATGGATGGTGATGGAAGGATGGTGATGAAGGAATTTCTAGTATATGGATGAAAGGTGGATGATGATGATGATGAAGGAATATCTAGTATATGGATTAAATATGGATGAAGCTGATGATGAAAAAAAAATATCTAGTATATGGATTAAAGATGGATGATGGTGATGATGAAAGAATATCTAGTATATGCAGTAAAGATGGATGATGGTGATGATGAAAGAATTTCTAGTATACAGAAAAGATGGATGATGGTGATGATGAGAGAATTTCTAGTATACAGGAAAGATTGGTGAGGAATGAGGATAATGAGATGGATGAAGGAAAAAAATCAGGATACTCCCAGATGGATGAAGGGGAAATTAAATTGATATGATATATGGAGGAAGAAAAAAAGTGGATCGATTGTTGATGATGAAGGAGTAAAATTAAATTGATATCCCCCAAGAAAAAAAATCAGGAACCTCCCAAAGTGGATGAAAGGAAAATTATTTATTTTATTTTCTCTTGCTTGATGATTAATTTTTTTTTTTTTTTTTTTTTTTTTTTTTTTTTTATTATTTATTTTTACAATGAAAAAAAATTATTATTGGCTGTCATTTTCCAGCGGAGTGAGGGGTGCAACCGGAGAGAAGTTGGTGAATCCGCGCAGAGAGTGGACGCGGGGTCCCGGCGATACTGTATCCGCGGAATCGCCGGCGTCTCCAAAGGCAGGCACGTTCCTCCGGGTCGAAGAACATCCTCGGAGATGAAAGCGAAGCAATTGTTCCTTGCTTGAAGCGCGTAGCTGTAGGCCTAAAGAGAATGGAAAGAACGAGAACGTAATTCCGGGTCGTTCACCGGAGTCAAAAACGTTGAGGCTAACAAAAAGGGGAAGATGAGAAGAAAACGAAAAGAAAATGTCTCTTAAAGCCGGGTCGTCCACCGGAGTCGAAATGATGAGAGCTGATGTTTTTATAAAAGGGTTCGACGAGGCCGTCGTTCCCACCTCACCACAATTAATCGATAATTTATTATTATTATTATTTTTATAGTACTATTATCGCTATCATCCATTCAACATGTCGTCCCCTACTCGTCCATTATCGATCGGGTCCTCTTTGTCCTCATCAACGAATAGCAACGACTCGGTATCATTGTCTTCCAGTACCCCGGCCCCTCAGCTCGTCGTACTGGCCGCGTCCAGCCGATGTTGTCTACACCAATCGATCAAAGGTATCCGTCCATTCATTTCTGTTCACAACCTCGTGTCTGAAAGCGGAGCTGGATCCAAACTCAATACTGTAGCCGCCTCGCAACACCTGAACAAGCACCTAACCAATTTTGCCCGGTCCAACCATTGCAATCCCCCGGGCCGCGGTAGAATCTCGGCGCCGGTTGTACAGTCGCCTCCAGGATGCGTTTGATTCCGTATGTAATTTTCACTAAATACAAAAAAACTAATAAAAGAACTAAATTTTTTTTTTTTTTTTTTTTTTTTTTTTTTTTTTTCTGTATTTTTATTTATTTATTTATTTTTATTTGTAAGTTTTTATTTTTATTTATTTATTTATTTATTTATTTATTTATTCTGGATTTATATTCTTGCTGAATGAATGACTTAGGGTTGGTTCTTTTGGGTTATTTTCCAGGATTCCATCTGTAAAGGAGTGTAGTTGGAAACCTGGCCTTGGACTAAAGAAATCCAAAAGTTGCTGAGTTTGCTGGGAGAGAAGTTTCCCATTTCTGGTGGCTGGGAAGGATGATTGGAACCAGGTAAGTTTGTCCAGAAGTGTTTTTGATTTCCAGTGATTCCCCTCTGTCTCCATGGTAGTTGATGGTTGCTGACACATCCATCAAGAAGGGTTTTCCAATGATGAGCTGAACAGATCCTCTAGCTACCCAGAAATGGACAGTCCTGGATACTTTCCCAATGGTGACTGTAACATCTTCAGCAATTCCAGGCATTTCTGTAAGGTGGCCTCCAATTCCCTTGAGTTTCATTGGTTTGGCTGTGATCTGAAGTCCAAGTTTGTGGGCCAGGGATTCAGGTATAATGTTGATCATTGATCCAGTATCCAGAAGGGCTTGATGCTGTTGTCCATTGATGCTGAGGTTTATATATCCAAGGGGGCAAGAATAGTGAGTGGCAGGTTCCTGGGGTTCTTCTTTTTCCTGGTCCAAGTCTCCAAAGCTTGCTGATTTAACTTCTTCCACTGGGACTCTTCTGTTAGTGATCTTTCTTTTTACTGCTTCTGATAGTGATGGGGAAAGAGCAAAAGTTTCTCCAATAGTAAGTTGGATGGTTTGTTGGCCTAGGATTCTGTTGGAAAACTCATCATCTACTCCAGGGTATTCTTTGGCTAGGGTCTTTTCCAGGTAAGTCTTTCTGGCAGGTTTTTCTTTGGAAGGGTTACTGGGATCTGGCTGTTCTGATGGTTGTTGAAATCTGACTTTTGAAGCAAGGGCAGGGGATGTTGAAGAAAAGGGAGTCCTGGTCATATTGAGCAAATCCTGGGAGTCCATATCCATGAGAGTGGTCTTCTCCTTCCTGGTCCTCTTGTCTGGCAGAGCTGGTTCCTCCTGGGCCTCTGAAGATCTGGTCCTTTTTCCCATGTCTGAATCAAACACAGTAAGTTGAGGGTTGTCATATTCCTCCAGTTGTCCAAAAGAAGTTGAAAGTTTGACTGATTCCTTGGCAAATTGCTCCACCACACTTAAGATTGGCCTCCTGGTGTCCCATGGAATTAAGGTTTGATTTGGAAGTTTGTAGTCCTTTCCATCCTTGATTACCTGTCCTGAGCTGATGTCCTGGGATAATCTGATACATCTGTTGGTCCCATGGGTATCCTGGAAGCAGTAGAAACATTTGAGGGGCCTGTATGCTAGGGTGGTGTTGTCCATGTGGGGAGGAAGGGATTTGCCAGTTGTGAATGCTGCAAGTTGTTTGGTAAGGGTATCCATGGTCTGTTCCAATGGGGCTGATCCAGTAGGTCTGAAAGGTCTAATAGGCATGAAAGGCGTGGTGGTGGTGACAGGTGAGTCCTTTGTCTTTGGGGTTTCTGTCCTGTAAAGTCTCCTCCTGTTGATGACAGCTGCTGATTTGACCTTCTTGTGTATGTAGGTGAGAAGAATTTCAGTGTTTGGTAAAATATCACCTCCATCCTTGGTTGAAAGCATCTGGTTGTCCCTGAGAAGTTCATCTGTCACAGAAAGTTCCAGCTCCTGGCTGAGGGCTTCTAGCAACAAATCTCTGAATTCCTCCAAGTCAGTGCTGTAATTCATTCTTACCAGGTAATGGGAAATGGTTTCAAATTTGGTCCTGAATGTTTTGAAGTCCTCCAGGGTGTTGATTCCTCCATCATGGGCAGTGGTGCTGACTAGATTCCTTAGGTCCTGTCTGGTGTATCTGACCAAAGGCTGAGAGGATCCAAACCTGTTAAGCAACTGTTTCTTCAACTTTTCCCAATCCAGTTCTTCATGTCCTGACATCTCCTCCACTTCATCTTTTAGATCCATACCCTTAATAAATGAAGTAATTTGATCAGCCAGTTCTTTTGAGTTAGCACCATCATGTCTTCCTGCAGCCTCAAATCTCCTGATGAACTTCTCCATTGGCATATTACCACCATTGAAGAAGAGCTCTTTGTCCATTGGTTTGATCTTGATTCCCCTGGAGGTTGGGTCCTGGTACACTGGCATGGAAGCTTCCCTTTCAAAGAAATGTGAGTTGAATCTTGCTGAATCCTGGGGTGGTGACCTGTGTAGGTTTCCCATGGGTAACTGGGTTCTGGGGGACTGAAGTGGGATGCCTAAGTCTTCTGAATCTTCTGATGGTTGGGGATTGTTTCTGTAGGGACCAGGGTTGTGACCAGAAGCAAGAGCCATGCCTTGAGGAAGGGGTTTGACAGGGTTGGTAGGTTGACTAGGAGCTGGGTAGAGACTGGGAGCAGAGAATTTGATGTAATTTCCAGAATGAGACATCTTAAAGGGGAAGTGAATTTAAAAGGTATGTAGATGGGATTTAAATGAGGGTGCTGAAAGATAAGAAGGGGTACTGATAATTGTTTGTGATTGAAAACCTTTGTAGGGATGAAGAGAGGAGGAAAAGAAGTGAAGAGGAAAGGGAAGAAGGATTTTAAGGAAGAGGGTGGGTGAAGAGAAGAGGTGTAAGAAGTAGTGTGTAGCTAAAGGTAAAGTTGTTACTAGGGCTGAAGATTTCTGAGGGATGGAAAAGCCACTGTTGGGACACCACTTGTGGAACTACTCTAAGGCCAGAATAGAGCTTGGAAGGGATATGTATAATTACACTAGTACTAATGTAAGTTAAGACAAAGGTGCTGATATAAGAGCTGCCTTCCTGACTAATGCTGATGGGGAAGAGTGTAACACTAAGAATAAAATAAAAGGTGTGACTTTTCTATTTTAATCTTAGACTGACTAGTACTTATAAGCTGACTACTATTACCTCTGAGGTATGGGGAGTTGAGGAGAAGTTGAGAGGGAAAATAGTTGTGTAAAAGGGTTTAAATGGCAAGGATATCTAAAATGTCCAGGTAAGAAGTGTCTTTGATGAAATTGAATCTAATGTTTGGGGTAAAAGGTCATACAGGTTGTATGGGGTAGAAATTGCATGCTGGTAATACTACAACAGAGTGAGAGCACTACTATATACAATAGTGTATTAAGGGCCCTTCAAGAGGGGAACAAATGATGAGCGCATAAACTTATTTGCACTTATAAGAAAGAAATTACCTAAGTGCGTGGTATGATGTTCTAGCAATGTGATTGGTTATACATACATGTCAATAGTAGATACTGTGCTCAATGGTACATTTGCATTAGAGCAGAATTTAGAATAACATTCTAGAACCTTCCTCAAGTCTCTAGTATAAAAGGAGGCCATAGGATTGAATATTCCCCCAGTGTAAGTACTCTGAATGTAGCATCCATGGACTAGTTATCAAGCTTATTCTTAGATTGTAGAAAGCAGTTAAGACTACCACCTCTGACAGTAGCCAGCTCAAGTGCTTGCCAGCTGCTTAGTAACAATTTATATTGTTACTCTCAAAAAGACAGAAAGATAGCCATAATGGTTAGCTGTTAGGATTGACTTATTTGTAATCAAAGCCAAAAGAAAAGTTTGGACACTATGAGAAAGACTTGTGATTATTCTGATAACCTTTCAGCACAGTGATACCTGGCTTTTTATAGACATTAAGCCAGTGTTTCATGCTGACAACAACAGAGTGGAGTATATATATGTGTAAAGGGCCCTAAGAGGGGAACAAATGATGAGCTTATTACAAGATGATGATGAGCAATGTTCATAATAGTAATAGTGATGAGCAAAAGACTACAAGTGTAATAGTGAAGTGAATGTATGTAGCAATGATGAGCATTTGATGTAGATTATGTAAGATGTTTTATTTACTGAAATAATAATGACTTGGATGATGTAAGATGTACCTATGGAAGGCTAATATCTTCTGATCCAAAAGGAAATCAAGGGTGGTTTGAGTGAGTGACTAGGGGTAAGATAAGGTGTAGAATCTGAATCTAGAATAATATTCATGGATATATGGATGGAATATGAGATGTAGAAAGAATGATGTGAGAAGGAACAGGATTACCACAGCGCTTGATACAACAACATGTTGCCACCCTGATAGGGTCAAAAAGCAAAACTCTACCTCATCATGATGAAGAGGAATTGCGCATGGATATTGATGATCAGGTGGAGGATCTCTTGAGTGATCCAGACTACCCGTATCCTCATGGTCCTGGTCATCCATCCGCTACCCCCAAAACATTGGCCATCATGCACAGGATGATGACTGCCGCCGGAGTTCATTCCTTCCGCCCAAATTTCAACCAACCAATCAACAGTCCTGATAATGAGCATATGCTTGATCTGGCCGTGAAGAAATTTGTTGAGCTGGTCAAATGCAAAGAGTACACGGGAATTGTTCCCAAAGGTCTGAAAGAGGAAAGCATCCAAAATGCCATTCATCTCCATGTTACCCAGCGACTCAGAAGACGGTCAGTTTTTTCCTGATGCTTTGTTTACCTATCATATTGATTCACGTCTCCTTACTAAACAAATTTCATCAGGTATCAACAAGAGAATAAGTGGTCCAACAGTCAACAAGAAGCACAAGACAAGACTGCTTGGCGCACTTCTAGATTTGTTAATGTAAGCAACAATTGAATTGACCGCTTAAATATATTCCTGGACTAACAAAACCAAACTTTTCTTGCAGCTACAACACGCCCGAATTGCAACCTTAAGCAAGTATCAAAAGCTTTTGGGCCTTGTTCCAATTGTTGAAGGCGCATGCAGTGACAATGATACCAATGATGAAGTATCTCAAATGATCCAAATTGCTTATTCAAAAAGAAATCCCAACAAATGCACCATTTGATCAATCCCATGGCAACATCACAAAATGTCTCGCATGATGCGTAAAATTGATGATTTGAAGGTTGCTATGATAGCAGCAACCCCGAAAGGCTCTTCTGGTGCTGCGGCCCGGGAGTGTTGGAATGTTTCTTTGCCAATTGAAAGCAAGCTCAAACCACCATCCAATTTTCCAAAGGCATGCTTTGATTGTGAATGGCTTGACTCCCTCACCGAGCATCAAAGATCTGCTTTGAAGTTGCTCTCAAAACCTGAAATTAGAGCCCTGGTTAAGGAACTTGAGGAGATGGTCCCCGGAAATTAGTTCTCATTTATAATCACATTTTTCCTTGTACATAAATAATTTATTTGTAAAAACTCGGAGATGGTCCCCGGAAATTAGTTCTCATTTATAATCACATTTTTCCTTGTACATAAATAATTTCTTTGTAAAAACTCCTGTACATACTTGATTGTAATTGTATCTAATTTAACCTATCAAAATTTATCAAATCTAACCAACGCTTGACTCCGAGAAATATAATTCAACAAAAACTGTGAATCAGAGAAATGGGAAATGGTTTGATAACAATTGAAACAATTGATTACACATGGAGTTCCTGATAAGGATGGGAGCGCTGCCGCATGAGGAAAAAAAAAAAAAAAAAAAAAAAAAAAAAAAAAAAAAAGGGGAAAAATTGAAAAGTTGATCAATATACCTGATTTTTTGATCAATATACCCTGAGGAAAAATGAAAAATCTTTGTAGTGAAAGATGGTGAGGGGAAGAATGAAGATAAAATGAAGCAATTCACAACTGTCAGGTCAAAACTGATGCAGCTTGATTTTAGTAACAGTTATTCCAACAAACTCCAAATCCTGGATGATAAATTAAATATATGGTTATTGTGAATTGATCATGGCTAATAGGCGTAATTCTATATTTATCCTGAAAATTCCATGAAAAAAGAGCTTAAATTTGAGTGGACTTCAACTAATCATCCACAGGACCTGCATATTTAGTTCTTCAATGGTTAAAATTGGTCAATTTCAACCTGAAACTGTGTTTGGTTTTCTAATCATGGATTCTGATGGAATTTGAAGCTGGAAATTTCAGTAAAATGTCACAAATGTTCCAAAATATGACTGAAGTACCTCTATCCAAATGCATTCTATGGGTATTCCAAATTACTAAGGAATCAGGGACTGCTTAATAGCGGTTTCTCTGTTCCATGCAAAATTGAGAGATTAAATTCCATGATTCATCAATTTGGTGGAAATAGTTACAACGGACAAACAATATCCTCTATGTCAAATCATGGCCTCCAAGCTCAGCTGGATCGTAATATCAACCATGACTTCAAATGATAAAACAGCTTCCTTAAGAAATTGAAACCAATGTCTTGCTTGGTATATATGGGATATGGTATCCAATTTAGTATCCTAAATAAAATGTAATTCAAGTTTGACAATTGGTGGTTTGTCTGGAGGATGATGGGAGTATTTAAGCAAGGCTCTTATGGGGTGGTTTTATTATCCAATCTTTGAAGTTTGTGTATCTGTTGATAGAGAAGGCTGAAACTGGAAATTGCTTCTGAACAGTAAACTCCAAAGAGTACTGTAGAGCAGATGACTTTTGATAGAGGAAATGAAATAAATGAGCTAAATTTCGCGGCCCAAAGAGCTAGTGTGCTTGAATTTCACAGCAATCATGGTTTCAAATGGACCAAATAAGAGGTTTATGATCCAAATGAACAGCTCTAAATTTTTCATATGAAAATCAAAGCAACTGAGCATATACTCAATCAAAATGTTTCATCCAGCACAATTTATCTGTTTATCAGATGTATATTGATTCAAGGGATTTTTAATTCCTCTGTGATTGAATTTCCTTGGGATTTCACCTGTAAGGTTAAATTCTTGATGTTGAGTTTCAGTTACCAACTGAAACCCACAAACAGTGAAATCTTCTGTAAATATCATATGATATCATCATTCCTTGGAATATATTAAGAGCTCAAAAATACTGGATCATACATGAAATCACTCAGAGTGTGCCTCTTTTTTTAGCGGTTCTTCAAAATTCAAAAGAGGTCAGAATCTTTATTTCTACTATAGTAGAGTTGGTGCTGGGGGAAATTAAAACTCAAGTGGAATACCCTGGAAGTTATATCTTGTAATTTATCATCTAAGCTGAGTGAATTGAATGGATAGGTTTTTCAGGCGGTTTTCTGTGAACCAAAGTTTTAATGTATTACCCACATAACCCTTCAAAATTTATTTAAAAACTTCTTGTCAGAGTTGATCATAATTTATGAAGCCTGAGAGGGATTTTCTTCTCTTCAGGGAAAACAAGGTCTTTGTATTTCACCACGCTGTCTCCACTTTGTATCCAACATATATCAATCACTTGATCAAAGGGATAGCAGAGGGATACATATGTTTAATGCCTGATTTCTGGCTATCTGAATCCACTCATATGTATCCAGTTTTGAACTGCAGGGTTGAATTCGTCATTTTCTCATGTGGTCTCTACCAAATAAGTGTCTTGGGTTTGATCTAACCTACCCCCCCAAGGCTAGTGAAAATAACACGTGCAAAGAGAAGCACTCTCCTTGAAAATGTCCAATCAGTTATTTTAATGCAATATTTGAGCTGCCTTATACACAAAATCATTGAAGTTTCATCAAACCAAAAATAAATATTTTTGTGGGTGGTTCTTTATGCAAGAAGCGTGCAGCTTGCATGTGGTTATTCAAGATCCTTTCATTCAGGTAAAAACCAGATGAAAAAATTTGCATTTGAGTTTAATTTTCACTAAGTGTTGGAATTTCATCATTCACATATCTCATTGTTTTCTCTGTTTCCGTATCTATCATGCCTTTCACTTCCTGTCACTCAATTCTCCCCATAAAGATTGAATTTGCATGTAATCCACCATCTTCTGTCCTACAATCTGACCCCAAAGTTTTTGTAAATTTCAAACCTAATGTTTATATAGAAATCAAAATATCTGTTCATCTAAGTGCATTTCCTCAAGGTCAATACTTCTTGTTGGATGAGTAATTTTCTGCAATGCAACCTAGCGGACTGTATTTCTTTGTTTTCTCCTGACTTGGGTCTTAGTATCCAGAATTCCTGTCCACATCCTCTTTATTTTCCCTTGATAAATATCTCTTCAAAAACTCCTGGAAGATCTGAAATTTCCACTCGTACTGTAGCATAAAAGTATAATTATGAGCTGGGGCTTCATCTTAGTGATTAAGCCCGGCGGGCTTAAGGATGGTTGGACCAAAAAAAATCGAGGGTCAGGCCAAAAATGACAAGCTCAGTTAGGATTTAAGCCCGGCGGGCTTAATCTATATCAGAAAATTGTGGCAGTTTTATGTCTCACCAATTAAGTAAGTTTTGGGAAACACATAAAATCATAGAATCTGGACAATTTTTTTTTGAATCCAGATTGATTGATATTAAGCCCGGCGGGCTTAAGAATGCTTGGACTAAAAGACTTTGAGTGTAAGGCAACAAGGAAGCACAGGGGTGTTTTTAAGCCCGGCGGGCTTAATCTAAAAAAGATATTCCTGGTGGGCTTGTGCGTCACTAGGTAAGTATGATTGGGTCCCGCATAAAATAATAGAATGTTGAGTAAAACTGGGACAACAGATGATTGATGTGTTGTGGAAGGATAAGTTTCATTTCATGATATGAGAGAAGATAAAGAGAAATAGAAAGATAAAGAAATTAGAGAAAACAAAGAGATGACATACCTGGGACAACAGATGATTGATGTGTTGTGGAAGGATGAGGAAAGAGTCCTTCCACGATTCTGTTGCCCAGGTATACTACAGTATTTAGTGACATGTGAGTGAGATGTGAGTGAAAGGTATATGGCAGACTGTAGAGAAAGACAAAACAAAAGAAAACTAAAAAGACTAGATTTAAACTATTGTAAAATCTAACACCCCCCCTTGCTGTATACCTGAAAAGAGAAACAAATAAAGTAAATAAATAAAAATAAAGATAGGATAAGTAGAAAAGGATTTGGAACAGTCATCGATGAAGGTTGAAAAGTACTTATAGCCCTCGCGGGACACCACCTCGTAGGAGCAGACGTCCGAGTGGATGAGTTCACCTGGGGTAGTCGAGCGGTGTGATGAGCGGGATCGGAAAGGTTTGCGATGCATTTTCGACTGTATACAGATTGGACATTGTTGAACCGCTATCTCATTGTTGGTCGTCGGTGTAATTGAATGAGTCTTCAGTAGCTTTTTCAGTGATTTAAGTCCTAAGTGTGAGAAGCGGTAGTGATAGCCCAAAAGACTGTTATCAACCTTAAACTCAGAAGGGACTGTTGATAGGGAATTGGAGCTCACGGGCTCTGAGGGGAGATAGTACAAGTTACCCCTCCTGTATCCTCGACCGACCGCCTCGCCTTTTACCAATATGTGCGGAGTGGAGTAGATGTCACAGGACGAGGTGGTAAAGACAACAGTGAGACCAGCGTCGCATAAGCCGGCAATTGATAGGAGTGGCTCGGCGAGAGCGGGAACAACTAGTGTAGGAATGTCTTTCCTTATGTCGATAGGAAGCCTGGAGAGACCTTTGTGGGTCGATTCCACTAGGGAGTGGTCCGCTAGACGGATCGGGGTGTTGTCCTGTTTGAGGGAGAAAACCGCCGAGAGATCTGGTGTCATCGAGACAGAGCAGCCTGAGTCTAGGTTAGCATCTCCGGACGGGACTGGATCGGTAGACGAGGATAGTGAGACCGACGCATGACCCGCAGTGACTTCTAAATCAGACCCGGAAAAGTCCGAGTCGTCATTATCGGCGGGATTTTCCTCGGTGAAAGGGGCAGTGGTGGTGTGACCGGCCTTTTGGGTGGTTTTGTTGTTGAAACGGGGTCTTGCAGAGGGTCGGTCCGATGTTGTGTTCTTTTCCAATTGGCTGGCTTTGTGAGAGTTGATCAGCCGAGCGACATGACCACATTTGTTCAAATCATGGCCGTCCATGTTACAGTAGGTGCAGTGTCGAATAGGTTGATTAGGGGTTCTTCCTTGACCTCTCGACGTGGATTGTTTAGCCGATGCAGCCGACTCGAGGATTGCCGCATCGTCCGCACGGGTTTTACGTCGAAGGTGTTCGGCTTTGAGAGCATCGATCAGGCGAGAAGGTGTGATCCTCGTCTCGTTCATCATTGAGGAAACACACGCTAACCAGTCCTGCGGTAGTGATGTGAGAATACAGGTCGAGTAGATGTCCTCGGGGGTTAAGGGGGCTTCAGGGGTGACTAGGGCACTCAGGCGTTCGTACGTCTTGGCCATCTCGTCAAGATGGGATGGGAGGTCTTCGTCGGCCATCCGTGCAAGGGTGAGCTTTCTCAGCCAGTACATGACCCCACCGGCAGACGAGTCCTGATGGGCTTTCTTTAAAGCGTCCCACAAGCCTTTGGCATCGTTTTTAAGATGGCGCACGTTTCTGATGTTAACGGGGTGGATCGTTCTCGAGATGACGCCACAGACGGCCTTGTTGTCTCGAGTCCAGTTGGGTTTGCGTTTCGAATCTTCTGGACGATCGGAGATGATGTAGTCAACATCGGTCGCTGCGAAGTGGATCTCGAGTATCCAACTCCAATCCAAGTAGTTGGAGTCAGCACCGGGCGGTTTCAATTGTTCAACACCCGACAGTTTGAGAGCCGGATGGCTAGAGACTTCGGGATCGGTCGACGACGACATGGGTGCGCGAGGTTTGAGGGCTAATGGTAGCGATATAGCTGGTGGTGTAGATGAGAGTTTGTGTTCTGGCTTGAGAAACGGTGAGGGTGGTGATGTCATATAATGACTGCTTTAACGATAAGCGTACGGATCCTTCGAGGTCTGTTGTATTAGTCCAAAAGTTGTAGCTGGCGTTAAAGCGCGAAGGTGCTCATAACCTGTTGAGTAAAACTGGGACAACAGATGATTGATGTGTTGTGGAAGGATAAGTTTCATTTCATGATATGAGAGAAGATAAAGAGAAATAGAAAGATAAAGAAATTAGAGAAAACAAAGAGATGACATACCTGGGACAACAGATGATTGATGTGTTGTGGAAGGATGAGGAAAGAGTCCTTCCACGATTCTGTTGCCCAGGTATACTACAGTATTTAGTGACATGTGAGTGAGATGTGAGTGAAAGGTATATGGCAGACTGTAGAGAAAGACAAAACAAAAGAAAACTAAAAAGACTAGATTTAAACTATTGTAAAATCTAACATAGAATACATCAAAATTGTTTGGTTTTAATCCAAAATTCATTAATATTAATCCCGGCGGGCTTAAGGATGCTTGAACTAAAAAAAAATATTGTATGTGCAGGAAAAAAAGGAAAATCAATTCTGTTTAAGCCCGGCGGGCTTAATCTACAACAGAAAATCCTGGCCGGCTTATGAGCAATTGGGTAATTAAGATTGGGGTTTGAAATAAGATCATAGGATATGGCAAAATTGTTTTGTTTGAATCCAAAATTTATTGATTATTCATGGAAAAAGAATGAGATTTTTCAAATCATGTGAATCATTTCTACCCAAAGTTGATATTATAAAATGACAGATGGAAGCTGAAAAGGTAATCTATAAATACAAGACCAGTGTCAACCATTCTTTGATAATAAGTAATCTTGGGTCTTAGTTGGAAAAAAAGAGTGTGATGATAGGAGGTGAGATCAGAAGGCTTCCAGAATTAATTGGTAAGAGATATGGTAAGAAATATATCATCAAGCCAATCATCATGATTTTCAATTTCTTGCTCTTTCTCAGTAATTTTGCATAACTTACCGGAGGACTTGACATGGTTTTTGAAAATTATCTCAAGTATCATCTAAGGATAATCTAGCATTCAGAGCAGTAACACCAAAACAGGATGGTATACATATTTCAACAACACCACAAAATTATACAGGAGATTTGATACCCAAGAGGGCTTTTCCATGCGGGAAGCTTCCAAGTAAATGACTTAAGCTGTTTTTGTGGATATTTAAAAATTCTCATGTAATTGAATGCCCAAATTTCATTAGGATCAATAACATCTTTTCTCTTACAATTCTTTTTGGGACTTGACAGGGATACATTTAAGCATATTTGAAGAGAGAATCAAAAAAGAAATTGATCCCCACCTGAAATCTTGTTGTGTCTAAATTAAATTATGTGTTAGGTTTAAATTTATTGAGACAGAAATGAGAGATATAGTCTATATCGAATTAATAGGAGGTTGAAATGGTGATTCTCAAATGGATATTAACATATGTGGGGGAAAAAATGATCCTACACCTGGAAAGTGTTTCCTGATTCCAACTAGGGCATTCAATTTGATCTTAGAAAAATCTATATAACATATTTATGAATGTGCAATGTGGCACCAAAATTAATGGAATAATCTTTTGTTGATTTTTTGCAGAATTCAAGGCCCACATTCCATAGATGCTTTTTGATAGGAGATTTTTACGCTTGTGTTCTTAGTTCAACTTGCACTTACCATAATTACAAATAATCTGATGAAGGAAAAAGAATATGATATCACTGTTTTTCTGAAACTTGTGAACATGGAGGAAGTAAAAAAATTGGGGAAACCAGTGCCATATTGGCTTCAAATTGAATAGCTGATGGGTACAAAAGAATCATTCTTAACAATGCAAGGTTTCAACATAGACAAGGAATATGTAATACAAATTTTGTTCCTTTTCAACGGGAAAAGTTGAATTTTTCAACTTAAATTTTGCAATAAATGGCTTATAATGAATCATGTTGTTTACTTCAAGTTGATTATCAAGATTGGTTTTATTTCCATGTTTAATCCCAAAATATCAAATTTATACAAAATAAAATATTAGTTGTGGTTGAATGACTGTGCAACAATTGTACCAGAGTTGAAAACCACAAGGAGTTCATGTTAGCCATGTTGTAAAGAATATTTTTGAAACCTTGAATTTCACTTGATCAAGCTACTTGATGTTTTTTTTTTTTTTGGATTTTGAAGCTTGTGCATATCAGAAATTCAGCTTCCAAGGTGTTGGAAGTGGGGGTGGTGGATCTCCTGGGGTGATGTATGCACTTTTCAAATATAACTGGCTTATTTCAGAGTTCTATGGTCATGTTTTCCAAGAAATTTAGTAATAGATAAACCATGGTTGGATATAATTTTCATCCAAGATCAAATTATAGTCTCCATTTCACAAATTATAATTTGTTTGATTTTATTATGAGCTGTCATTGATTAAACATTGGTTGTAATAAAAAGAATTTCTTGCCTCAGAAATTTCTATAAAAACAATTGGATCTTTTGAATTTTTTTTGAAAACTCCTCTGATGTATCATTATACATTGGTGATACATAATAGATAGGCATGGAGATAACATTGGTGCACACCAAGGATACATAGTAGATAGAGGTGGGATAAGTGGGGGATATAGAGAAGTTAAAGGACCTAGATTTTTTTATTGCTAAGAAACAAGACCAGATAACTAATAGAGAACAAGATTAGATGAAAAACAATATGAGAAAGAGATGAGAGTTTTTTTAATAGACATACCCGATATTAATAATGATAATAAGGAACAACTACTGGACTAAATGAGAAAGGACAGGACAATGGAGATTATGACTAATAAAGAAATGGATCAGTTGATGATTGACCACTCAAGGAAGGAGATGATCGACGCTGAGAGATGTTGTTCATTTCTCACCAAGTTGAACTACGAGTCGAGATGTTTTGAGAGGAAGTAGGCCGGTTTGTCGACCGCGTTTGATTGAGAAGTAGGTCGATGATTGGCCGCTGAGTATGATGTGGGAAAAGAAGAGAAATAAGAAGGAGATGTTGAGGAAGATGGAGAAGGAGATGTTGAGGAAGATGGAGAAGGAGATGTTGAGGAAGATGGAGAAGATTGTGGACAGGAAGGGATTTTTTAGGAAGGAGAGAGGTTTGTTGAGTGGAGAGGGATCAGATGAGTGAGACTGAGTTTTAATGATGGGTTTAAGCGCTCCGCGCACCAGCGCACTGACATTAGTCATCGACGAGTTTCAACAGAAGTCACCTCCATGGAGGTTCCAACTTTTTTTTCCTGGTGCCCATGTATAATCTCTTCACCCCTCATCCCACCTCTCACAAATTCATCACTGCGCAATCACTGCTAGGCCTCAGAATTCCACGTAACCCCCCTGTTGCTGGGCCATCAACATTCCAGCCACCTACCCAAAGACCACCTGGCGAATCAATTCCTCCTTCCCCTGTCCTGACGCCTGCTTTTAAGTCACTCCCCATTGCTTATGCACACCCATCTTGTAATTAACATCCCTCCTTTGCGCACAGCTATGGGTCTATTTATCCCTGGCCCAATGCTTCCAAAAGCATTGGCAGATGATTTGAATGAAAATTTGGCGGGTGGAATTGTGTGGTCACACCGTTCAGCCGAGAAAATGATTTAAAACATAGCATTCATCCTCACACACCTTCGCTCAATGGTCACGCCACATCCAACAATGCCACAGGAGTTCAGCCGAGTTGTTTGGAGGGAAGTGGATACACTTCTGAAGGCATGCAAATCTGGTAATTAATCACTTTTTTTCTCACTTGTTCATACATCACAAAGGCTGATATTTGTGTGGTATGCAGAGAGAATTCTTAACCCCACTCAACCTGGTGCTCTCTCTCTGATAACTCCTGAAGTTGTCAACATGGCGCAGCTCGAGGCTTCCCAGGAGAACCAGAAGGCGCCGCCGTCCAAACGTGTCCAGACCCACACACTTGCGGCAAATCTGGCCTGTCACTTTTCTCCAAGTGACCACGCTTATACACGGCTTAAAAGTACTTTGCAAGACTGCTGGGCCCTGTGACACATGGAGCAAAAGGGCAGTGAATGGCAGCCTCTCCCCCTGGACAAATCTTTGGTGCATACTGCCCATCTTGCATTCCAACGAACTTATGAAAACCTTGGAAGTCACGCAAAGGATGCATCAAGCTCCCAACCACACACCTCCGGTCTCAAGGTTCCTTGGTCTATACTTCACGGGGGCTAGGTCAGCCTTGTGTTACATCTGCGGTCTCCAGGCACCAACAAGACCAAAGTATAAAAAGCTTGATGAGTGGTCAACATCAAATACGCCTGAGCAAATGCAGATGCTTGCTGGTCTCCTGGTTTTTGGTCCAACAACCGCCTTCGTCACTAACAAATCCAAGTGCAAATGTCCCACTACTTCAAATGCTTTGGCCTTATTGGAATTTGGCGCCAATGTTCTGAAACATAAGGTCAATAGTGGTAATACTTCTGTGATGCCTCACGGGACTTTGGATAACCTCTGATTATACTTTCTCAACTTTTTGTGCTCCATGGGATTTAACCGGATTAGTCATGATGGTTTGCCAATGGTTGATTGGAAAAAAACCTATGAAGAGTTTCACAAATGTTTTTGTATTCAAAACCTCCAAATTTTGTTTTCCCAAGATATAGAAATAGCTGTAGCCAACTACCACTTCTGACATATGTACCAGGGGTTGTTTTTTCTTTGGTTTCCCTTTTATTTCTCATTCACATGCCCTTGAGTTGTAATTTCCACCACTGTCTTGCTCATCCACTTGAATGAAACATCAGACTTCAGTGTTTTTTGAAATATAACCCAAACAGAGTATTATTAATAGGCATCCAAGGAGTACTCATGTGGGTTTGTGGTTTCTACCTTATTGAAGGTAGGTTGTGGGCAATTCTTGATGATATATCAGTATTAAACTATAGATTATCCAGAATTGGGCTATTGGTATTCCTTAGTGGTATCATAATTATTATATTAAAGGCTCTTTTATTAATATTAATAAAGATATTAACTTATCATTGTGTATGTGTAATTTGTTATTGTCACATCTTATAAGTATTATTTATTATCATAGAGTACCCTGAATTATTCATGTGTTATTTAATCAACGTATTATTAATTTAAGTATATTTAAATTAAGTATATTATTAATCAACATATTATTAATTTAAGTATATTTAAATTAAGTATATTATTTATTTTAAAGATTGTAGTTTAATAATACTATGTTATCACTTCTTAAAGTCATAATGATGAATTAATAATACTAATAATATTCACTAGAGATCTTAAAGGAATAATATTAAAGAATAATAAGAATGGTAAATATTAATAAGGATAATAATAATTAGTGTTACTTGCAGTAACTTGGTAAATTTAATCATTTAGGGATCAAAGAGTGAAGGTTAGTGGAAGGGGAAACACAGTCTAGCCAAGCAGCTGCTGGGCTCTTGTGAAATAACCGGGAGACTTTAGGGAGAGGAAAGGGAATTGTGGGGGTCCGCTTGACTATCACATGTATCCAATGATTATCATTGAAAGATGATAAGAAGACGGCTGGAAACGGTTTAGGGTCCGGGGGAACTGTGGCGGGAATATATGTGGTGCTCCCGCCCGTTCTACTGAGGAAGACAAATGACCGGTTATACGTATTGGCCAGAATGGGTCCCACATCCAACTTGCTCATCCATTTGTTCATGGGGACTGATCCACATGGGTCAGTAACCTGAACACGTTTGTAAGCGCGGTTGAATTCTGAAGGCCCCCCAAGGTATCTTGTCCAATGTGCCTTGTTCTTTTCCATCTCTTCTAACACATCCTTTCGCACTTGGTACCACCCATTGGCCTTAGTGTAGGGACCCTCTGGTCTATCTGCTGCCAATGCATGTGCCACACATGCATAACCACAGTTCCCATCACCTGCAGGGTTATAATTGGAATGCAGGTATTTTAAGAACCATGGTGGAAGCTGTACAAGTTGCCAAGTGGGGCGCAAGGGTGATGGTTGGGGTCGACCTCATAGAATCCGTATGGGCGTGGAGGCTGATTGCTTGAGGAGTTGTAATGACCGGTGTGAGACATCTTTTGCTGCTGATTTGGTGAATTGTGGGGAATCTGTTTGCATTTGAATGGGAGAGTATGTCAGCACGTGTTACTATATCTACGGTGAAAAAATAAAAATAAAAATAGGAAGATATGTGTTTGAGATGGGCCCATTGGGCCACTTTTGGGGGGGATGGTGTGCGTCTGGGGCTTATATGGGGCCCTTTGAGCTCCCTGGGGGGTTTGAATAGCCCCTTTGAATGTTTTATAGCCCCTTTGGAGCATCAAAGTGGGCCTGTGGGCCCACTGGAGGTGATGGGCAGAGGCTGGCCCCTTCTCAAGGCCATTGGGCCAGTTGGGTCTTGGATAGGGCCCTGGGCCTGTGGGATTTTTTTCTCCCACAAAATTAAACCCCAAAAATTCCCTTTTTTTTTGGTTTTTTTCTCATTTTTTATTTCTCATTTTTTTATTTTTTATTTTTCATTTTATTTTTTGATTTTTTGATTTTTATTTTATTTTATTTTTTATTTTATTTTTTTTCGGATTTTCAGACTCACCGCTTTGGTTTTGATTGAATTGGTGAGCGGTGAGCTGTGTTTGTTGTGGTTCTGGTTGAAAAAAACGGGACCATGAGCAAGCCCCAGTCGGGCATCAGACTGGGGCTTGCTCACGTAATCAAATTGGCCCTCCAATTCGATTATGTGAGCGAGGGGATGTGTATATCCCCACACACATAATACATGTATGTATTATGTGTATGGGGATATTGCATGTGATATCCCCCCACACGCCAAACAATTGGCGTGTGGGAGCGCACGCCAAACAATTGGCGTGCGGGGCCTACACGCCAATTTTATTTGGCGTGCGGGGCCCACACGCCAAAAAAAATTGGCGTGTGGGAGCGCACGCCAAACAAATGGTGTGTGGGTCCCACACACCAATTTCTTTTGGCGTGTAGGGCCAGCACGCCAAAACAAATTGGCGTGTAGGGCCCGCACGCCAAAAAAAAATGGCGTGTAGGCCCCGCACGCCAAAAAAAATTGGCGTGCGGGTTGGCGTTGGCGTGCGTTTATCAACGCCCTGGGACATGCACACCAAACTAAATTGGTGTGCGGGTTGGCGTTGAGGTGCGCCTTTGGCGTGCGTTTATCAACACCCTTAACTGTTGTCTCCCATTTCCTCACTCATTCTTGTGTCATTTTGCCTTGAACGTTACATAGGTACAAGTCACTCCCTTTGCGCTGTGGAAAGGGGAATGGATGACTACACTACAAGTGTCTCCTTCAGCCCTGCTCACCCCCCCCCCCCCCTGGAAAATCTGTTTGTGTTTCCAATGCACCCGGGGATTTTCTTCAACCAAATGAACATGCCTCCCCCCAACATGACCTGTTTCACTGCCTCAGCACCACCCCAAGAAACACCCCAAACCCCCAATCAGCCTCCACGTGCACTCTTTCCCTCAACTCCCCCCAATGACACCAGTACAATAGGTGATTTCCTCTGGTTTTCCCATATGGATCCCAACTCCTCCAAAGTGCACAATGGAATCAGTACCCTTGGCATCACTCATTGGACAATGTTTCATTGGTTCAATTCCAAAGAACTTCACAACAAAGGGGTTCCTGAATTTCCTGCTGTGGAACTACTCTAAGGCCAGAATAGAGCTTGGAAGGGATATGTATAACTACACTAGTACTAATGTAAGTTATGACACAGGTGCTGATATAAGAGCTGCCTTCCTGACTAATGCTGATGGGGAAGAGTGTAACACTAAAAATAAAATAAAAGGTGTGGCCTTTCTATTTTAATCTTAGACTGACTAGTACTGGTAAGCTGACTACTAATACCTCTGAGGTATGGGGAGTGTTGAGGAGGAGTTTTGAGGGGGAAAAGGGTTTGTGTAAAAGGTTTGAATGGCAAAGATATCTAAATTGTCTAGGTAAAAAGTGTCTCTTGATGAAAATGAATCTAATATTTGGGGTAAAAGGTCATACAGGTTGTATGGGGTAGAAATTGCATGGTGGTAATACTAAAACAGAGTGGAGTATATATGTGGAAAGGCCCTTCCAGAGGGGAACAAATGATGAGCACAGTATTACAAGGTATTATGATGAGCAATGACCACAATAGTAATAGTGATGAGCAAAAAGACCACAAATCTAGTAGTGAAGTGAATGTATGTAGTAATGATGAGAATTTGTTTTAGATTATGTAAGATGTTTTATTTTCTGAATAATAATGACTTGGATGATTTAAACAAAAAGGAAAAGAAAAGAAAATAATTTACCTGTGAAAACTATGAAGGCTAATAACTTCTGATCCAAAAGGAAATCAAGGGTGGTTTGAGCAAGTGACTGGGGGTAAAATAGGGTTTAGAATCTGAATCTGGAACAATGTTGATGGGTATATGGATGGATTATAAGATTTAGAAGAAGTGATGTGAGAAGGAACAGGATTACCACACCGCCCAATCCATCACCTTCTCTGCAAAGAAGTATGTGCATCACTTGATGAAGGGGTCTAGAACACATTTATTATTGTATCTTCTTCTCTCTCTCTCCTACTTTTCTCACTGTTATCTTCTTCTCCTTTCTCAAATATTTTTCTCACTGTGTATGTATCAAATATATTGTATTATTTGTTCTTTTGCAATTAATTTGTTTGCTATTCAGTTCAAACACATTTTATTATCTCCAGTGATTCATTGAGAGTGGCATTTCAATAGTGAGCATTAATTGATTGAGTTATTAATTTGAGATCTAATTCAATTTCATATTATTGATTTTTCATGTGTGATGTTTCTTTTCTCATGCTTAAAGGGCTGCCTCAGTGGTTCCTTTCCATCTTAAATTGTGTGAATTAATTCTAAGAACAAGAATAATAATTGGATTTCTCTTCCTCTCAATCAACCTTTGTGAATTTATGAAGAATGATGATTTATTTTATTTCTTAATTTGAGAAGGAGAAACAATATTTTAATACAACACAGAGAGATAAGGGAGAGCAAATAAAATGATATATATAATGAAGAGAGGAAAGGAGATACAGAGAATGGAAAGGAAAAAAATGGAAAGGAGATAGAAGGGAGGGAAACAAATGTTACATCAATCAGTATATCTGGAGCCATGGAAATCGGCCTCTCCTCAGCTGCAGGGTAAAGATCAGCCTTGGCCTTGATCTGATTGCCATCAGTTTTGTCCCCCTTGAGCTTGCTGTATCATCTTAAAGAGCTCTTCAGTAGGCTAAATGCCTTCTCAATTGGGTTCATATTGGAGGAGTAAGCCGGAAGGTAGACAAGGTGACACCTGTCATCCTCAAAAATGGTCTCAATTTGGCCTTTGTGATGGATTTGGGCATTTTCCATGATGAGGACGCTTTGGGGACCAGGAAAAGGGTTCATGTTAGGAATCTTAAAACAAGAGGAGATCAGTTATTAGTTCTAAGTCTAGCATAGACAGATGGAATGGAGACTTACCAGCACATGTTCCAAGTAATGCTCAAAGGCAATCCTCTTGACCGTTTTGTCTTGAATCATGACGGCTACAAGACTGCTTAGTGCAACTGCTGGGATGAGGTTGAATTGATGGGTGGCCCGTCCCACTGGGAGTCTTGAGGTCCTCTGGCCCAATGGGGCCCAGCCCCAAGTACAAACAACCCCATCCATACATACCCCGCTTTTTTCTGTGAGATAGAGCCATTCCAAAAAAAATCCTTGTCAGCCAGCAGTCCAAGGCATGAAAGAAGAGAGTGGGAAAATGATGCATACCAGTGAAGACCAGGCACTTGGGGTTGTAGTTGGCCATGAGGATGATGTGGTTTGAGCATTGGTTTGGGTCTGGATTAGGATTAACCTTCCTCATCATCATTTGGCTCATGTGGAGGTGTTGGTGGAGCTTGTTTGATATTATTTGAATTGAGATTCTGAGATGGCATTTGCTTATTAAGACCATCTGTATTTCTTCAAGGTAAATGGTGGGATTTTTGGTGACCATCTCTAGAAGGAATTAGTGTTTGTTGTCTGAGAGAGCCAGCACCTGAACCTTTGTGGCATAAACTTCTGGATTATTTACGACTTCTCAGGTGCTCTTGTATAGCGCACACCAGCGTTGGAGGGAGTTGGAACTGTTTGATGCATGTTCAAAATTGATCTCCTCAAGCAATTTCCCTTCAAGAGCAGTCCAAACCACGGCATACTTAAACATTGCTGTATACTTGCAATACATTAATCCTAAGAGAGAAAAGAGATGAATCAGCAGGTTGAGTTATTGAACACCTGGAAGGATTGAAAAAAATGAAAAACAAACCCGTGGTGGTGGTTGTTGGATCAATTTTCAGACAGAAGCAGCAGTGGGTGGCGGTGGTTGTGGGTGGTGGGGGTGGGGGGGGGAGGGGGGGTGGTCTCGTGGCAGGTGGTGGTGGGTGGAGGGCTAAGTATATTGTAGTACTTGATTTGTGCCCCGCAGGACCCCTTATTTCCCCGCGCACGGATGTTTGCTGCTGCGCAAATTTTTGGCGGCTGGGGCCAAAACTTTTAAAGGTCAAGGAACAAGCCACAACCTTTTTTGGTATGGCTGTACAGTGGCCGGAAAAAAAAAAAAAAAAAAAAAATTGGAAGAGATTCAGATGACCTGATACAATGAAACAAAACATGAGATTGTAGAGAACAAGGTTAGGAATCTGATAATGAAAAGAAAATTGACCATTCTGCAACACTGTAATTTTAATTAATGTTTTTGATTGGTCAATGAATAAAAAAATCTTTAATAATGAGAAAAAAAATACAAGAGAAATATGAGGGGGAAGCTTAGGGGTTTGGAAGAATGATAAACAGTTAAAAAATTTAAAATCTTATTTGTATATTATTTTTTTTATGTTTTTTATGTTTTATTTATTTTGGAGGGGGGGGAGGATGAAAAAATAAAATCACCATCTAGTTGGACCTCCTCCCATTTTAATAACCTCCTTCATCCTTTCTGGTGTTGAATTGGCAGTATTTTGGAGTGTTGATTATGGAAAACCCTCCCAAGCGATTTGGAGTACTTCTTCCAGTTCTTTCACGGACTTGGGATTGTAGAGGCTTTGGATGTTGTTCTTCAGCATCTTCCAGACATTCTCTATGGGGTTGAGGTTGGGAAACTGGGGAGGCCAATTGTTGATTTTCTCAATTTTTTCTTGATTTCAAAAATCACAACAGATTTTGGCGGTGTAGACAGGTGCATTGTCTTCCATGAGAACAAGATTCTTCATTCTTTTGGGGTAATCCTGCTTCAGGAAAGGGATAAGGGTTGGCTTGTAGACATTCTCAATAAAATCCATTGCTTGTTTTTCCTTGGGAGGGAGGAAGATCAGTGGTAATTTGCTGGTTGAGAAGAACGCTCCAGTACCATTGTTGAGGTGGAACCACTCTTGAAGGTGGCTTGGAGGCAACTGGTGTTTTATTTTTCTCTCCTGGTTTGCCAAAAAAGGTCAGGCTTTGATGATTTTCCTAGTTTGAACAACAACTCATCAGACCAGATCACTCGGTTCCAATCAGCAACGGTCCAATCCAGGTGCTTGCAAGCAAAAAAAACTTGTTTTTTTTATTTTGAATCTTGTTCACAAAAGTGTTCTTCACAGCCAAGCGGTTTCTGTAACCAAGATCACAAATTTTCTTTTGAGCAGTTTGGGTTGATATCTTTGTGGTCATAATATTGGTGATGTTGCTGAGTTTGGTCTTTCTATTTGTCTCAAGCAGCTGCTTGAGTTCTTGGTGATTGCAATTGGTTTTTTTAAAAGGACTCCCACTTCCTTTTGCTCACTCAACAGTATCTTGGGCTTTGTTTTGCTCTATAACTTATTGGACCATTGATCTTGGGATATTGTAACTACAAGAGATATGGGAGGTTTTTGTTCCGCCATTGGCCATTCCAACAATCTTTGCTTTTTGCTGGATGGTCAGGTGCTTTTTCCTTTTTACTCACATTTTTTTTCTTCCACAAACCTGATGAAAAACAAAACATAACCTTTAGTTTTTCAATTTGGAGCTGAGACCAAGTTTTCTAATGTATCAGATCAAAGAAAAAGAAACTAACAGCTTGGAAAGAGAGGTGTTGCATTGGAGTTGTTGATGTCTGATGAGCACCAAAGTTGACATGTGCATTGGGCCTGTGCGCGGGCCAAAGCTGGGCAATCACATGTCACACCTTGTCACAATTTTTTTATTTCTGGCCACTGTACATCACAACTTTTGAAAACTGCCAAACATGCATTGGATAGAATATGGGATTCTGTGAGGCCCCGTTATGAGGGGATTGATAACTACACCCCCATAAAAAGAAGGGTGTGCAGCCTGCACACCCTATTTTTGACAGGCGTGTGGGCAGCTATAAGGGTCGAGTCCCTTCACTGATTCTTTATGGAAGGAGCAGTCAGGATTGTGGCACGGAGGGACAATTCTGGTACCAAGGTTGGATAAATTGCAATCTAGATAGGAGAGAAAGATCTCTCTATCAGTATCTACACATGAAGTAAAAGAGGAAAGGGGTTGAGAAGAGAAGAGAGGAGTAAATGGTACTTACCTAGCCAGGAGAGAAAGATCTCTGCAGTCAAGGTAAAGGGAAACAGTGAGACTAAATACAAGGCAAAACAGCTTATGTAATCTTGTGAAATCTTTGTGTAAGCCTGTGAGGAGCAGGGCTTACAGCAGCACACCCTTTTTTGGGTGTCAGCATGCCTTTGGATGGGCTTGCAAACTGCATGCCCATCTACGGGCATGTGACACCCACCCAAAAAAGGGCGTGGAACACCCACCCAAAAAAGGGTGTGCAACCACATGCCCATAGTGTGGAACACCCACCCAAAAAAGGGTGTGCAACCACATGCCCATATTTGGGCAAGTGACGGCATAGTCCCCATTTGTGGGGACTATGCAATCACCCTGCAGCCGCATGGCTTGACTGGGGGGATTTCCTCTGGTTGAGCCTATGTACATAGGTAGGTGTGTGTGCCCCTACCTATGTACATAGAAAGGGTATGCAGCTTACATGCCCTTTCTATGTATATGGGTAGGGGCACACACACCCCTACCCATATACATAAAAAGGGTGTGTGGTTTGCATGGCCTTTTTTGAATGGGGTGTGCGACTGCCCGCCCTTTTTTGGGTGGGTGTCACACACCTGTAGACGTGCTGATGCCCAAAAACAGGTGTGCAGCCCATACACCCATCAAAAAAAGGGTGTGTGGCCAGGGGAGTGTATTTCTCAATCCCCGGTTATGAAGAGGGGGTGATTATTACATCACATCACTGCTCCCAAACGGGGCCTAATCTTATACACTTTTAAGTGGAAAACTGAGTTTGAGTAATAGTCAATTCCAGTTTTATTGCATTTTTAGTATATGTGAACTCTAAACTTTCAAGCACTGTGTTGCAGGCCCTACATTGAAAACATTCTTGTGTAAGAAGTACAACGATGGTCTACATGGAGATGAGAAAAAAAGACACATGACAAGTAGAAAAGAAAGGATAAGGCAATTAATAGCTCTAGTGAATAATATCCGAATGAGTTATCTTCGAAATTGGGGATAATGATATCAATGCGGTTTAGTAAAAAAATGACGAATCAATCTACCAGCAGGAACAAAGCAACAAAACAATTCAATAGAAGATTTTCATGTAAATATTTTTGATGAAGTGGGGTAAATAATAATCAGGTGGTCCATAAGATGTTACAGGAGATGGAAGCACAAAGAACCGAAGGATTAGCGACACTGAGAAGATGGGCTCTAATGGTTAACAATCTTCATGATTACAACATTGAAATCTGATCAACAAAATTGAAATATTAAATCAACACAAAAAACAAATTCCCCCTTGATCAACAAAGTTTTCATCGAGGCCATTCTGAATCTACTTCACTAAGATTTTCATTCCAGCATTCACCATTTAAACTTTCAAATACGATGTCATTTTGGGTGAATAGCTTCAAATTATCTGTTGTTCAATTCTTCCGATCTTTCCTCCACCAGTCCTTCATCCTGTCTTCGGGAGCTGGAACTTGAAGGACCCATGTGATCAGTAGGTTGAGGAAGCTCGGCGATTACCCCTTGATCCACCAGCCAATTGACTGGCTCTTTATTGGGCGGGTCTCCACCGGTTCCGCAACCCGAAGTAGATGTAGAAACTAGAATCGGTTCACTGGTGCTAGGACTGTGATCGTTATCAAGCTTGACCCAAACTACAGGATTGAAATCTTGGACTCTATCGCTCGGTTTTCCATCTTCTGCAATTTCCACTGGTTCTCCGGTCGATTGTTCTCCACGCTTCCTCCTTGTCGCCTCTGAAGAGCTTGATCCATTCTTTGAATTTAAAATAGTCTCCGGGCTGGATTCATCTTTCCGTTTTTTCCGATTTGGGTTTTTCAAAAAGATGGGCTCAGGCCATACTGATGGTACTCCCGAACTATGTTGCTCCTGCTGTCCAACTAACCGAGAATCCAATCGGCGAGTAGCCGCCAGCCAAGTTTTTCTTTTGATACATTGTCGTCTCTTCAACTCGGAAGATTTGCTTGGGGGTCGATAGGATATTCTGGATGATGTGTCATCCACCGAAGCTGGTTTTGATCCCGCGAGTGCTCCCTTGATCGTCGCGTATTGAGCGATATTAGCTTCACTTCCATTTACACCGACGGCCAGACGAGAAGTCGTAATGATGTCAGACAATCGGCTAATTCCTGAGAACCGATCTCTGGAGTCGCGCTCTTCGTCGAGGAGTTTCAAGATGAAAAAGCTCTCACGCATTTCATCGATTTCCAACCGCTCTTCTGCTAACTTGATGACAATTTCAATCGCCAAGTGTCTTTGCGTTTCGGACGTGATTGACGATAACAATTGTTTATCTAGGGTTAAGAAAGGCAGGTGCAGCGTAGTGTGAGCTGGTAATCCGGACTGGGACCACACTTTCGAGGGCGGCGATAAGGAAGGTGTTCGCTCTCGGCTCAAATGATGAATATTTCCGCGAGTCACCGGGTCAGGCTCAGAGTCGTCACACAAGGGCGTATTTGGAGATGCACCCGGTTCAGGCCATATGGATGTTATAGGAGGAGCGGGGAGGATGTCTTGACGAAATGTTTTTTCAGATTTTGACGGAGGGCACTCTCGGCTCATTGAACTCCTGGGGCTAAAGAAGGGAGATTTTACAGCAGCCTGGTAGACTGAAGATTGTTCGTTGAGGCTCGTGTCTGCAGAAGATAAGAGGTCCCGCTCGCAGTAGTGCGGCGCTGTGGCAGCCTGGCACCATTCTTGCAGATCACGTAGCAAGTCCGGTCGATGATGCGTAGAATGAAGACGTTGAAAATTTTGTAGCGCTTGATTTTCGAGCAGAATTTTGGCAAATTGGGTAGAGTGTTCTTGAAACGATTTCCGGTGTAATTCGATTTGTGATTCTAAAACCCACAGTGAGTAAAGTTGGGGAAGTTTGGCCCTCAGAATTGGAAGAACAGCGGATTGGAAGAAGTCAACCAGCGTCGATCGATAGGCACTTAAATGAGAAATGAGTTGATGTAGGTCTTTTGCTTCCGAATGAAAACCGCTTAGAACTTCAGGCAAATTAGAAGGTGGATTTTCGCTGCCAGGTGCCGGAGCTAATCTGATTCTTTTGCGGTTTTTCGACAAGGTTCCCAAGGTGGAAGAGGGTTTTCTTCTGGCTGTGGGTTTTTTTATTAAGATTGGCTTTGCTTTCCGTTGCATGGCACGCCGTTCGTCTAGAGCGACCTGAGTCATAGTCGGTGTCAATGGGCGTGGTCGTACCTTTCTTTTTAAGATAGCCAGTTGATAACTCGACATTCGACATAGCTGGTTGAGATCGGTGGCAGCATTTTCGTTGTGTTGGGAAAATGAGAGGAGATGGTCTAGGTGTGAAAACAATGCAGGCTTGATTTTGGAGCACAGCGGATTGCTCAAGACTGGCTTTAATTCGGGTTGTAGGGTATGAGCATCCAAAATTTCTTGGCATTCTGCAAAAGAGTATAGAGATCTTGAACCATTGATTAAGGTGATTTGAATGTACTCCTTAGAGAGGTCGAAAATCACCTGGTCAACGATTTGTTGTCGCCATAGAGCAGGTTCCATACAGAGCAGCGAGTGCGGTGAGATACCCTAAAAGCAAAGATCCTCAGCCATACGTTCACATCATTATTGGGAGACAAAACCGAGCAAGTCTTGTGTGTTGAGGGCGCTTACAAATTGTTCGCACAAAGCTTGATTTTCAGTGTAGCCAGGGGGGACACTGATTTTGGCGTAAGCTCTACCTTTTTTGTAAAAGACGTCTGCAGAATGATCCACCCGATGACTCAAAAGTTCATTGGGCAAGCGATTGAATGGCCCCGTCGGGATGACCTCTAGCCGCATAGTACCAGCGTCTAGATACCTTAGAAATAAGAATTTTTACGTTTATATTGGTGTGCACTTCCTCAATCAAGTTTTTAAGAATTACTTACCTTTATAAGTGAGCGAAAAAGAAGAAAAAAATAGATGCGCCCGCTTTTAGCGGTTCCCAATCAATTGTGCGAGGCGGTCACTTGAGAACGCCTAAATGGATGTGGGCAGAATAGAGCTTCAATGTGTTCCCCTGAATATATCGGGAGGAATGAGCCGGTCACCAAGGTGTATGTAGTGAGGGGTTATATTTGCACCCGACTCTGGGTACCAACGTAGGGTTTTGCCGGGGATGAAGGTTGCTGGCTATGAAATGTGACGATGACTAATCGACCAAGCTATAAAGTGTTGATAGAGTATGTAATTCTTCATAGTTCGTACATGCCGAATCAATACAGAAGAAGGACTTAACGCAATGATGTGCTGTATAGAATAGACTGGGGTACATCCTACTTACCGGTAATCCAAAGTGTCCCATAGAAGTGGAAAGGACTGAAGATTGTCCGAGTAGTGATCAGTTAGGAGTCCGCGCTGTTCTGCTTGATGGAGCGGGTAACGGGGTGAACGAGGTAGAGAGAGTAAGAGTTAGAAGACGAGAAGACGAACACCAACCATGTTGGGCTGATATGTACATACTGGCTCAGAGGAATGGATGACAGCGAACAACATGGTCTAAACATCTGTTCAATGACCTCAAGCCAGGCAGTCTAGATACTTGTGACATTTGTTTCATGGTGATGGAAACGGAGTGTTTTCTTGAACAACACACTAGGTACATCACCTGGCAGGTCGAAGACTTTTAGGAGGAAGACGGCCGACCGAATGGTTCACTTACATACCCAACTGAAACCTTTACCCATGCACAAACTGACGCAAGCTTGCCAAGATCGAGGGAGTGGTTGTCGGTGGTTCTTAAGTCAATGGGCCCGTTGATAAACCGAAGAACGCGGGAGGGCACGTTAAACTGAACAACCGCTTGAGGTTTCGAAGAAGGCAACCATAGAATATGAGAGTTAAGAAGAGTGGGTCATTACTAGTTCATACTCACCTTTCAAGTTGAAAGTGTCTGGCTATCTCAACAGCGCTTCTCAGTGGCTATGGTTCGTTGACTATGAGAATGGTCAGCGAGGTTCCTCATGAGATGGAGATTGGAACTGGAGTCTAGCAGATTGAACCAGTTAAGAGTGGTTTACCCCTCTCCTGCTTGAAAGTTTTCACGAGTCAAAGCGCATGGCGGATATCTGAATCAGTCAGTTAAAGGACAACAGGTAATACAACGTCTCTGTGCAATCAAATGAATAGGCCAAGTTTTTTTTTTTTTTTGGCTTGAAATCATGGGAGGGTAAAGCTCACCAAGAGTGAGACCAAGGAATCATATCAGCTTACAACTATGTTGATCGAGGCCTCCAATGTCCAAGCAATCGATGATTGAAGTTATAAGTGCTGAGGCCGCGGTCAGTTATGTACAATAAATCAAAATAAATATTAAATATATTTTTATCTTACATATTTATTTATTTATCTATTTACATACATACATACAACGGTGGGACAAGGGGAAACAAACAAACAAGATTTAGACCTTCAATCAAAACCAAAGGTGATTGACTAGCCGTTGACCTCCTATAAATAGATATCCATATGGGCAAAGAATTATTCAGGTGTTCACAATCTATTTAAAGATGTACCTATTCGAAAGTCGAGCTGGTATGCATACTCATGATGAGAAGGGGGATTTTGTGATTTCCTACTCGTTTCTTGCAAAATCAATTCACTTGCTGCTGGGTTTCTGACTGGGGAGTTGGACTGGTAAATAGTGCGGTCTTCTTGAGTAAGGCATGATGCGGTTGACTTTTTTATTTTGGAAAACCTACATCGATAAACATTTGTTTACAAACCCATCAAGTTACATATACGTCTATACTAACGTGAAAAAGATGTCCACAACTGATGAATTATCTCAAGATTGAGACTTATGAGCCAAGCACATGACGGCAAGGTCGCGCGAAACGTGGCAGGCGCATTGGAACACCTTTTGTTTGGGGATACTTTCGTACATAAGCAAGGCCATAGGCGTATTGGAATGCTCTCCTTAATCTTGTTAGTAACCAATCAGTGATAGGCTCTAGTATCGAACGGCCGTTTGATACAGAGATGAAGGTGAATTACTTGGCCGATTTGGCAGTGTTGATCCAACCTAGCCCAACTGCACTGACTACATATTCAGACGGCAAGATTTCGTTGATTTTTTGTTTGAAATCAGCTTCCTCTCCTTCTCCCTCCTCCTCCCCTTCCTGCTCCAGCTCATCATCTCCCCGGGCTTCTGCAATAGGTTGGCGTTGGACGGGGGTGATTTTGAATTGGACGCCGAAGACTGTTTTCAGATCTCTGATCCAGGCGACCAAGGCTTCAGTAAGAGGACCGCCGATCTTAATCCGGCCAATGTCCGTTTGATTACTCAATAGTAAGAATAATAAACCTAACCATTCGAAGCCCTGATCGATGCATCCACCCCTCGAGATCTGCTTTAAAAGTCGCCGACTGGCAAGAACCCCGATATCTTCTGGGGTCGAGGTCGGATAGGAGACCGCTTCGGCTGTGTAGTGTGCGCTGGTCGTTGATGTGCCAAGAAGTGTTAGTGCATAGCCTGGTGATTTCCCGCTCTCGGCTCCTCGATAAACGTCTGTGTAAATATAAATATCGGGGATATATCGATTTAAAACCGATCGTGCCGATGCGACCAATCTGTTTGCAAGTTGAGGAGATACTCTGACCGAGTGACTAAACGAAGCCATGAGAGTTATGGCAAGAGATACAGCCCCGTAGAATTGCCAGTCAGAAGTAGATCCAAGTAAGCATAGAAGGGGTAACTGAACATATTCTAGCTTACGCAATCCCTCTGATCTTTGATATCCTTCCCGATTCAGTGAAATCGATACACGCTTGGATGTGCTTGACCGATGGACATTTGAAGCAGCATTCTCCGCCTCCTTCTGGCGGATGACCTCGTTTGGATATCTTTAGCTCGAGTTTTCCTGCATTTTCTCCTAACCAAATTCCGAGAGTAGGTAGACCGCTAACCCTGAGGACATCGACCGAGAGACTATCGTTGGATGTAGTGATTCCTTTCAAGATTAAGGTGAGATCGTGTTTACAGAATGGTGCGATTGCCAGGAGGGGTGTGAGGAAGTAACCAATCGAGGAAGAAAGGGGTGTTTGGTGGGTGATGTGTCCTCCCGTTAACGTCCCGGGTACAAAGAGAAGCGAGGTACCTGTGTAGGAAATTTCGACTGTCGTCCCATTGGTGAGTTTCTCTATGAGCCTCAGGAATGAAACTTCGGCTTCTGTTCTTGAAAACCAATTCGAAACAGATAGACCTAGTCAGTCAACGTTCTCTTCTTTTCAAATATCTAAGCTTCCGTATATGAGGTCGTACCATTCAGACCGGGCTCTTGATCATCTGGTCGGATATCATCTATCCTGATCGGTTTGTGAGACAAGAGAGAAAGAATCAATCTATAGGGCAGTTGCTCGTGTCCCTTGAATCTGACAGTTCTCGAAAGATTTACGGTAACTTCGCCTCCGCCTTTGACGATGTTGTTCGCTTTCATTTGTCTCTGCTGGTAATGTCTGCCTGGGTGAGTTTTTGTTGGTGGTGTCGCAAAATAGTCAACCGGCGAGGTGAGAGGGCTCGGATGTGGGTGGAAGAGCGACTGAGCTTGCACAGCCGCAGTCGAACTTCCCGACCAAGACGCTTGGTTTCAGTGGGTTCTAAACTCTATGCTGGTCAAATCTCAATATCAATTTTCTTTCGATTTTCGCCAGCAAACATGGATTTATTAGACTTCACACTGAATTAACAAATGTGAACGGTATCCAGGTTTTAAAGCTGCAAAATCTAAATTTCTCCGGAGAAATGTGGTCATAGATTATAGGATGCTGATCTGGGTCTGTAGGGTCTGTAGATCCGTACAGAATGGCCGTTGTCCGAAGGACAATTTCCTGCTGATTTTGGAAGCCGTACAAATTTCTAATTCTAACCTCAAAAGCTTATCTGATGATAAAAATTGATTGAGATTGAATTCTTGCCACAACTCACCACCAGGCAGGATTTTGAGATCCATTTTCTGGGTGAGCATATCGTCAGTAGAGGTTGTAATCTTCTTAGGCTTGCAGTAACCTTTGGGAGAGATTTCTTGGTCATGTTATAGAAATTAGTTTGATGAATGTCACTCCGCATGAGAGCCCAAGAGAAGAAAAACCCAAATGATCGATTGAAAACTACTTGAATATGTCCATTATAAAATTATTTAAAACGTCAAAATCAATAAACCAAAAAATACAAAACAAGAAATCCATGTGACCACGTTCTGAAGGATCCGCAAATGGGTATGCCGAATTCTCATTGAATTGAGATTGTTAGTGTATCCCGGCATTTCAAATGAATCATTGACTGAGCGGCTCTGGAAGAAGGGTGGGTTGTTTTGCAAAAGACAGGTCAGAAAATTCAAAAACTTGGAGAGGATTGAGTACTGGGTTTCATTAAAAGCCAAAGTTTGGGCTTGATGTGTTTGATCAGCAGCATTAGCAGGTCTTCCATGCCCTATAGGGTAATCATCTATTTCAAGATGCAGATTTTCGTGATCATCGTTCAGTGGTGGATTTGAGACAAACGATACGACAGCTTGGCAAATTGCCAAACCATCAAAGTTTGAAATAGGAAGCAAATTCACGAAAGCCAACCCCAATGACAGAGATATAAGCAAACTATGACAAATGTCGCGGAATAAGTTCACGTTATCGTCTATGTGTTCCGATACAAGTTTGACATACCTGAACATTTCGTGGATAATCAAGATAAAATTGGCACTGATAAAGCTGAGCCGTGGCATCAATGATGTTACGCTTACTGCAAAAAGGCATCGTCAACAGGCTGATTGAAGGGAAACGAAGCAACCATACAACCTACCCTCTCGCCTGAGCGAATCCTTTGAGCCCCGATATAATATAGTTTTTGATGAACCCGTTTTAGAACACAGGGTTTGAATTACAACCAAATTCTGCCCTAGGGCAGGCTCAACGCAAGTATTTTTTTCTGGGCAATCGAAATCCGTCGTACAGCGTTCACTCCTCTCGAGATATGCGATTGATTCATGCTCTAGACAGCGGCTGGGCACTGGTTGGTGTTTGGATATCCGGGTCCGAAAGCACAGCGGAGATGTAGTTGTCCGTAGGAGATTAGAATTAGAAACCTGGCAGCAATCTGACGAAAGTGCTGTGTTTTTATTTTGATCAAATGTAAACCCGGGGTGAGCTGAGCTGGTCAAGATCGTATTTTTGGACGAAATGCAATGCAATTAAACGGGAATCGAAGCAACTGGATCACTTTCTAATTTTGACTTGGGAAAACACCATCCTTGCACAGGTTTTGGAGAATCTTTGAATGGGTGGCTTGCTTCGGACAGATAGTTATCCCAGCGCCTAACCGAATTATAATCTTTTTCGCGAGTTGACGAGATATAGTCTTTTCCCTGAAGGGAAATATCGTCCATGCGTATAACAATATCGCGTGGATTGAGCAGTGGCCGAAGAGTGGATTCCTAGGTAGTCGTATATATATCAGTGCAAATTACACGGCAAAAAAGAGTTGAGTATATACTTGTTCCTCAACATACCTCTGTGACATGAGCTACCACCACACCATTACTAGTCATGTCCTCCCAGAAAACTTGACCCATTGTCGCGTCAAATAAGTTGGGCCCACCATTCCAGGCTAACCAACAGACTGATGCTAAGACAAGATTATGCCTTCATTCGGAATATGAAGGGTAGGCAGGGGCGAAAGTGATCAGTTTATTTAGCAAATTTTTATAGCGGTGCAAAAAAAGCCACAAACCATACGCCCGCCGTAGCTATCCGTAAATCTCTGATATGAGTCAACTTAGCGCGACTTCTCGAATCTTGCATGATGTTTGGTGCCAGTGTCTTAACGTAGCACACTGGGATCAGGGGGAAAAATATGTAGAATCCAACTGACTGAAGCAAAACCGAGTTCCTAAAGAAAATTCGTAAGTCAACCTGTAAGTTGTTCAAAAAAAAGAAGGAAAGCAGGCAAGAAGAAGCAAGCTACTTACAGTGCAGCAGCGAGGGCGTGCCCTAATTCGTGTACGACCTGTGATAACATCAAGGCGACCAGAAATTTCGGAAGAGTGTTGAAAGGGATTGTGAGGCCGGGAATCTGGTCAGTTTCAAGCCACATCAGTCAAAGGGTAATCAAGGTAATTTGGAGTAGCTCATCAGGCCTACAGACACGCAAGTGAACAACTTACCGCCAGCTGCAACATCATTGCATTCGTGTTTTGTTTTAGCTCGGAGCTACTATTCACACTCATGCCCGCAGGACGTGGGTACGATGTCGCTCCCTGGAAAATGCTCTCGTGAGCAGACACTCTTGCCCTTTTGGTCAATTGATGAGGCGCGTCAACCACAAGGTGAGGTGGGATATCAGGAACTCGCGTAAGCCAGCTTCCCTTAGGCTGTGTGGCAATGAAAATTAAGTTGCACATGGTGCTGACGAGGAAAAATAGCATATGAAGGACAGCCGCAAGTGCGACCAAAACACCCATGACACTGAGGACTGCTCCGATATCGTAGACTGCGATTGAAATGAGACGTTTAAGTTTCGCAAACCCAGACGGCTTCCTGAATAATCGGACCCGCGAGGGCTTGGGGTCATCCCATGGATCATCAAACGTTTTGGGGTCGCGGAACGGTCGGAAATCAGTTGGATAGTGCAAGATGCCAAAAATATTCAACAACTCGGTTGGCAAGTTGTTCAAAGCCTTGGTTTCAACTTGTATCCACCCTAGACCAAAACTGAAGAATGTTTGCTTGAGCGGGGATCTTAGGAGATACGTCTTCCTACGCGGCTTGAGGCAGGTTGATATGCTCAAACACAGCCAACAGGTTGCTGCAAGCCAGGTTAGCAACATTAAGCGTTGATTCGTGTGGGAATGCGACAAGGATCGGACTCCCTTGACAAACTCGAAGCGTGTGACTGAATGTACGTAAGGTAGGTTGGCCTTGAAGAATATTTGTTGTGGGTCGGAGACGGTAAACGGTAGTGTATTGCAGATAATCCACATCCCCGGCTTGGCCCGGGATGGAGTGTGTCTGCATGCTGCGGTGAGTCAGTGAGATGTATGTGACATGTATGTCACAACACCCCTCTCGCTGTAGACACTCTACGTACAACTGTTCAATGAAAAAAAATGGGAGAGAGAAAAAGAAAAAGAAAATTAAAAAATATCAAAATTTTCTTAGTACTCTGCCTCTCAATCTCGCAAACAGCTCGGGACCTAAACTTTTAATGAATATGTCAGCCAACTGGTCTTTTGTCCCTACCCAGTTGAAAGTGGTTTTCTGCTGAAAAAGCGCTTCGTTCGTGATGTAAAAATCTCTGTCAGACTGCCTGTCGTCCACTCTAGACGGGACCCGCGTCACTTCAATCATCTTGTATGGCACACACCAACCTTTTTTTTTAAAAAAAAAAAGTACATTGGAAGGCAAGATCCAGATTTTTATCATAGACATCAAAAGAGTCTGCTACATTGTCATAGAATATGGACACATGAGCTTTCCTGAGAGCTGCCATGGACATGAGTGTAGATTGTGCGTCCTCGCAATACTGGACTCCTTGAAAGACAATCACTTGTCCATCACATTGCTGGAAACAAATGTTGCCAATGCTCGTGATGAAAGATTTTCCTGACGCAGTATATATAATCTACCAATAGGGGAAAAGGTTTAAATAGGGAACGGAAGTTATGAAAAAAGGATTGCAAGCCAGAGAAGTGGTGAGACACTCCTGTATCAAAAATAGCAGGGAAACTTACAACATTCTCCCCAAGGGACATATTCCCGAAGTCCGGCTCATCCAGATTGTCTGGCAAATCCCCTATTGTCCTGAGATGTGCTTCCACTGCCCCCCCTCCCAAAGAAGTAGGTTGAGATGAGTTGGTGATTGTTGATTTGTTGGCCACCAAAGAATACTGGGTTTGATAATAGTCTGCAAGGTGTTGTGCTTGCATTTGGGAGCACAAGGGGGGGGGGGGCAGTTGAGGTTGGTTATAGAGGGACCCGACAGAAGTGGCCTGAGATCTGACCCCAGCTGGTTGAAAAGGTGACGCCCCGGGGCCACAAAGCTTCAAATTGACTTGATTTGCCTTGGCCTGTTGCGGACAATCCCGCAGGTAATGGTCTGGTGCATGGCAGTGCCAGAATCTGTGTGCAGTGATTGCATAGAAATCCAGCACGTCAGGCCAATTTGCCTCTGGGATGTTGCATAGAAACACTTGATGATCAAAGTCACCACCATCATTTTCAGCCAGAAGAACCATGGGTGCCACAGGAGTTGAAATACTTGAGGAGTGAAGTTGTTGGTTGTTGGCACATTGTTTCTTGAAGATGTCAAACAAATTGACCAAGAAATCAAACTTTGGGAGAACCTTCAAAGGGTTGTTCTGCAGAGCTGTTTTGATGTGTTGCTCAAATTCTTTTTTGAAGGGATCAATGATCTCATCACCGCCAATTGGAAAATAAAACCAAAGAAGGCCTTTTTTGACTCAGTCATGAGTGGCACAAACCAAACTGCTCTTGCGGAGGAAACAATCAGGGTAGCACCCACGGTACCCAACTTGTGTTCAACTGGTAGTGTGTCAACTTCTGGAAACCAGAATTATTTGTGAAATCAGCCCAATACGGCTTTGACAAGGACCGCCCCATCCCTGAATCCGGCTCAGCTGGCAGCAAATTCCAATATTACGCCAGTAGACCACAATCACCAAGATTTTCTGGATGCTAAGTTAAAGCTCAAACAAGCCAAATTGGTCAGTCAAACTGCAATGGCTATCAATGCTCGCTGGAATTCTTCAACAAGGTTGGTGGCAGATGGCAGAAATCTGACAAAATGGGTGAATGAGCTGCAAGAGATTGGATCTTCTCACATGTCAGATGGAAACTTCTTTTTTTCTGCAATTGACAACTCAAAGTTTGAAAAGATTTCCAGGATGGTGTTCTTAGCTGGCATTGATCCTTCCTTGGTTGCAGATGTTCAACACCTCAACACAACCTTAGAAATTTTGTCAAACATTAAGATTTTTTTTTGGTTATTTTGCAAGCGGCGCATATGAATATATTCCATTGTTTTCAATTGTTCTTCATAGAAGAATCTGAAACGGTGGGAATATCTTCAAGGATTCAAAACCTGTATTCCAAGTGGAATAAACTTAACGTCTGGCATCTGTTGAACCCCATAATTTGAAAAATCTTCTGAACCAGTTTCCAAAGGTTGATCAAGGGACACCAGGGAGCTCCTCCGAGACATTGATGCCAATTGTGATAAAAAATTTGTAAGCAAGAAAGGAGGAAGATTGCTTGGATAAACTTGGGAAAAACAATTACTCACTGTAACACTGTACACTAGTATGGGCTGAGTATCAAGAGAATAGAGAAATAAAAAGAGGGAGTAGAACAATGACTTCCAACTGCAACTTTTCTGCACCAATAGTGGGGCTGCCACTAATGTAATAGGCAGGTGGCTAAGCTGCTTAGCGTAATAAGTCTTTTCTTTGTTCACTGTTCAGATATAGGAGAAGGGGAAAATTGTATTTCTACTTTCCACACAGCCTATCCTACAGTTTTACTAGTGAGTAACACAATTCCTTTCAAATATGGGGGATTAAGCTCTAACCTGAGCTACCAAACAAAGAGATGACTGCTGTTGGGTTGAATTGATGCCCTGTAGGATAGATTAAAGGATGAGCAAGTCCTTCAAATTGAGATGTTACCAATTTGTCTGAGTTCCAGAGTCAAGAAGAGGCTCATAACCTGTTGTGGGGTGGAGACGGTAAACAGTAGTGTATTGCAGATAATCCTCTCCATCCCTGGCTTGGCCTGGGATGGAGTGTGTCCTATGTGCTGGTGCAAATCAGTGAGATGTATGTGAAATGTATGTCACAACAATATTAGTGTTGATTGTGCGGTGAAGAAGACAGATGCTGACTAGTTTCTCATGATGTGTTTCTGAATCTTCTAGAAAATATAAACTCACTTTGCGCTTATTTCCAGTAGATTTTGGCTTGAAGCCAACTGGCCACAGTCTTCAAGTCGGCTTTAAGTGTAATGAATAAGTGAAAATCATTCATTACACTTAAAGCCGACTTGAAGACTGTGGCCAGTTGGCTTCAAGCCAACATGAAGACAGTGGCCAGTTGGCTTGAAGACAACTTCAAGACAGTTGCCAGTTGGCTTGAAGCCGACTTCAAGACAGTGGCTTGACGAAGTCATCCTCAGGGCGGCTTGAAATTAAAAAACCCGGCTTAGGAGGGCAGGCTGTTGTTTTGCTCCAATCAATGGTGGCTCCTGATGAGCTCACCTTTTAATCTGGACAACCCACTAGGGTTGGTTGGCTTGAATTGACTTTCATAGCCAACAAACTACATACAAGAAAAACAAAGATAAATGAAATGAAAGAGAAAGATAAATGAAATAGTATCATTTTCACCTTGATTGTAGTACTTGTAAGAATTCAGGGAAGAGAGAGCTATAAGAGATGGGTAAGAAGTGAGGGAAGAGAGATGGGAATCTAATGATGGGGATGAGAAGGATAGGGGAGGCAGCCTGTGACCTACCCTAATTGGATCACTTGCCACTGGTTGTACCCTGGCTAGTCCCATTCTCCAGTGCAACCCGCGCTGCAACGGCCTCATCACTGGGGAGTTGCTGATCCTTGGCAGGCCAGTTGTGGATTGTAGAGGTTCCATCCCACAGGCGGGCATTGATTTCAAGAACTAGGTGTCCAAATATTGAATTTTAGACCCTAGAGTGGTGACGACGCACCTCCAAGTCGTTGTCAATGTCTTCCCAGGAATAAGGCACCTTGCGGGCAGGGTTGGAAATTTGTTTGAGCGGGTTGATGTTCAGAATTGCCCTGAGGTAGGCCAGAGCCCAGTGTGGTTGAGTGATTCAAGGATCAGCTTGGATTTGGCTGGGGGTGAGGCCCTTAAAGGTTGAGTCCATTGTCATGTAGGCATCCAATATGATCTTCTCCAAATTTGGCGGGGCTACCTGTGGAAGCTTCAAGGAGATCAAACCAACCTCAATTCAGCCCCCAAGTTGAATCAATAATGACCCAAATTATAGCCCAAGTGCTGTATCAAATCACCCCAATTGTAGCCCACATGCAGCTCCAATGACATATCACCCCCCCCCCCCTCCCCCATTTAGTGTCAGCCTTAGAGACAATAAGTATTTCCTAAAACCTACAGTTAGGCCAATAATTATTGCCCTAAAGACTTCAAATAAACTAAAGTCCCTTAGAAAAAGGGAAATAGAGCCTTGTAGCTTATGTAATAATGGATAACCCATAATAAACACAACACATACCTTATAATATGTGAAACTTATAGGATAATTACCTTATCCCTGGAAAGATAAGGATTATAGTCTAAAGGGAAGACATAAGCCATAAAAGATACTGTAACACATAGTATAACAGTAGAAATGAATGGGTTCCACTTTGAGACTAGTGGCCATTCCAGATTGAGAATACCAAGCCACTAGTTTCTACAATACGCCCCAAACACCATGTGACTGATTAATTACAGTACACATGGTCTACGTACAGATTAAGCCCACATGATAATTCAACAAGGAGGTTGAGAATTATACATGTACTTTTACAGGCACTGAAAGCACCCAGCCAAGTACTATTTAAGGAAGTACTCTAAGCTGAAGGAAAGAAAACATATATAAACATACCCCTTTACTGCCTTCTTGGTTTTTCACCCAGATCTCTAAGTCACAAAACTAGAATTACATTCTAATAATTGCCTTACAAATAATTGAAGTAACCTTTTAGCCAGTATACTGTTTATTCAGCACCATTTCATCCCTTACAATTCCATCAACCAATTCCCTTAAACAAAGGAAGCAAATCTGTCCTCCCTTATTGGTTAAACAAACCCCTCTGCCCCTAAAAAGCATTTATTGCAGACCTGTTTCCAGGTTGGAGGTTCTCTTTAGACAGCTTGCTCCTTTTACCTTAAAAGTTGAGCTTAAGAGTTACATAATACTCTACTCATCCGGCTTCAACATGGCTTTTACCTTGTGTCCTGCAGTCACTAAAGAGACCAAGGCTCACATTTAGCTTCAAGGTCACCATTTCAGTCAACATCAAATCTATCTCAGCAACCCTATTTTATCCCTCATATAGCTCCAAGGGAATCCAATAATCCTCAATACCCAAATTATTGCCCTAGTTCTCCATCAAGCTCAAGGTACCACATGTGATCTTCTTCATTTCATGATATGACCAATTTCATTTATAAAATATGTGTTATGTAAGGTGATTTATGGGCTTTGATAAACGCCCGCCCACGCCAGGGGCACACCAACCCCAATTTGTGTGTTTGGTGGGCACGCCAAGGTTTGGCCCGCCCATGGCAAATCCTTGGCATGCCTCAAAGGTTCCAGCACGCCAATGGATATCCCATAGGCTATGGGTATAGCCTATGGAAGAGCGGGCCTACAGGCATACATATTGGCATGCAGGTGGGCCGCCCTTGAGCACACCAATCAGGATTGGTGTGCCTTTGAGGCACACCAATCCAGTTTGGCGTGTTTCAAGGGCACACCACGGCGTGGGAAACACACTGGCATGTCTTGAGAAACGCCAAGGGCAAGTGGCTTACCCGCCAAACCCGCCAAAAAGGGCTGGCGGGGGTGTAAAAACACACCAATTGGGGTTGGTGTGCCCCTGGTGTGGGCGTGCACCAGGGGCGTGCGGTTATCAAGCCCTGTGATTTATGGCCAATTATAAGATTCAAAATAAACATACCCCTTGTTGTTGTTTATGAGTATTTTTTTGATGACTTATGGCCAATTGTGTGAAAGAAAAATAAATATCCACACATTTTTTAGTTCAAAGTTAGAAAGTGTGTGTGATAAGTTTCTATTTTCCTTATACAATTGTTTTTTAAAGAAAAACAAAAAATGGGCCTCATTGCCCCATTTTGGCTGACTTTCAAGTTGTTTTGAGAACCACATGAGGTCCTCAAGTTGACTTGAAGGCCATTCAAGGTTCTCAAGTCAACTTGAAAACCACCAATGCTCTTCAAGTTGAGTTGACATGAGAACCTTAAATGGGCTTCAAGTCAGCTTAAGAAACAATCAACCATGGCTTTCAAGTCAAGTTTAAGACCATTTTTGGTTTCCAAGTCAACTTGAGGACCATCCAGGGTTCTCAAGTCAACTTGAAGAGCATTCAAGGTTCTCAAGTTGAGTTGAAAAACTCCAATGGTCTTCAAGTTGAATTGAGAGACATGGGTGATGTTTTCTTGAGTGGTATTCAAGTCAACTTGAGAACCTTGAATGGTCCTCAAGTCAAATTGAGAACCTTGAAATTGAATTGTCCTCAAGTCAAATTGAGAACCTTGAATTGTCTTCAAGTAAACTTGAGAACCTTGAATGGTCTTCAAGTAAACTTGAGGACCTCATGTGGTTCTCAAGTTGGCTTGAACACCATTGGACTTTTTCAAGTCAACTTGAAGACCATTCAAGGTTCTCAAGTCAACTTGAGGACCTATTCAAGGTTCTCAAGTTGACTCGAGCACCTCATGTGCTTCTCAAGTAAACTTGAAAAACCTCTAATGGTCTTCAAGTCAACTTGAAGACTGCATAAATCTCACATTTTCAAGGCCAAAGCTTAAATCAGTCAAGGTGTGGCAGTGGTGTACCTCCTTCCAGTTGTCTTTTTCTGACTTGTTGAAGGTTTATTTCTCAAATTGAATCCCCAATTCAATCAACTTTCAGCCCATGGTTTTGTCTTCAAGTAAACTTGAGACACAGGTCTGAGACAAGTTGGAGTCCCCAGCAGGTTGCCTTCAAAGTGTCCTGCGGCAGCGCTGCAGGCTGGACAGAAAAGATCTGAACCCATGACTGAAAGGGATCATAAAATGGAGCTGGGTAGCCCTTTTGCCGCTTGGCTAATAAGACTGGGCAGACTGGAGGAATTGAAACTTATCTTAGTTGATTCAAAATCTTGGAGTCCAATCTTTCTGGGGAAGATTGGACTCCTGGTGTCTGTAGATCAGCTTGAAAACCAGTGAAGTGGTTTGCAGGCTGATCTGCTTGTGAATCTGAAGGGAGCTTCACAGACTCCCTTCCTGCTCAGGTAAGGGAGGGTTTGTAAGTTAAGTCCCTTCATGCTATGAGCAAGGAGGGACAAAAACTTGAGAACCAAAGGAAGTTGGTCCTCAATTCAAGTTGAACACCCCATTTGGGTTCTCAAGTCAAAATGAGAACCACCAATGGTTCTCAAGTCAACTTGAGAACCCAAAAAGGGTTTTCAAGTTGACTTGAGAACTCTTGGCAGCCCCTGAATGTCAGCTTGCTACTATGACAGAGCAACCTGTCACAGGATTTTTACACTACATATTAAAAATTACATAGAATATCAAATAATATTTAAGATATTATTTTATATTCTGAATCTACGCTAAAATTAACCTAGGGTACCTCAATCATAGGTACCCCTAATTCTCACTCCTTCATTATGTAAATCAACAATTTATAATTAGCAAGTACCTTTAGAAATAAAAGGCAGTTGCATTATGGTATGCTTATTTATACATGCACATATGCTTAAAACCCATTTCCAGTCACGGAAATGAGGTGTTGTGTAAATTGGGGGAGATAGTGTAAATCCACCGTGTTTTACTCAAACCCCACGTACCACAGTCCGCATACCTTGAAGTTCAACCCGCGTGACTGAAACCCCGCTCCAAAGTTGGAGTATAAGCCCCCGCGCAAGCTTCAGACCCCTTACAGGCTTTCAGCATGGCAGGCGGACACCAAAGTCACCAAAGGTACACTCAAAACAACAAAACACGCCCCAGTAACTTCATTACATATGTTACATATGTAATAAAGATTACTGGGGACTAGAATAAATAATTATATTAGTTTATTATTATTATACATACAAAATAACTGCAGTATTAACTGAACAACACTATAAAAATACTGTGGCTGATTATAAAAAATACAAATAAGCCACTAGTACTAATCAATATCAACCAGTACTAATGTACTATAGACTGTAATTAACACAAATAAATAAATAAACTAATAAAAATAAATTGGTGATGTGTACTCTAAGCAATAGCTGCTGAAGTGTCACCAACAAAGCCAAAAATGGCCAAAATGTGGTCAAAGCTCCCACAAGTTGGCCAATAATACCTACAGGGTCCCCAGAGGGATCTCAAGACTATTTAAGGAGCTCTTCAACCGCCCAAAGAAGGTCCCTCATGATTTTCAATACCCACCAACAACCTTACTCACTTATTATTAGATATAAATCTTTATAAAACAGTCTGGTAAGTTTATTAGTAGTTATTCTTTAGCCTTGTCTTCCCCAAAAACTCTACAGTGACCATCCAGCTCCACCATTTATCCATCAAAGCGCCCAAAACTGTCTAGTTTCACCCTGAATATCCCCAAGATCCCTCAAGGCTTATTACTAGTAAGTAATAACCCTTTTCTTGAAGATATTCCCCCTTTTCCTTTCCTGGGATTAAACCACCCCTGTGTCAACAGGCCCCAGTGTTCCAGGTACCTAAATCATCTGAATTTACTTGCAAGATACCTTAGAGGGATCTAACCCACCCCTGATTTATCAGGCCCCTGTGGTTTTAATTATATTAAGTTTATTTAATATAATTATTACCTTATTTTTCTCTAATTTTTATGTCACAATTCCCCTATATTCTTTGGGAATTATAACATTCATACCTTACCCAGAGTCATAACACTCTTTCCTTACATATTTGCACCACTTGTAGCTAGAAGGACTTTTCCTTGGCATCAAGGAGGCTGACACTGAAGGTCCTCAGAATAACTTGAAGACTGCATGTATCCAAGCTTTCCCAGGCCATACCTTAAAGCCATCTGGAAGTTGACCTCTGAACTGACTTGTGTCTTCAAGTTGACTTTTCTCATTGATTTGGCTTGAAGAAAAATCAGATGTCATCCAAGTGCACTCATGGTGTACACGGTTTGGCTTTCACATTGTGGCAATAATTTATAGTATTTTGCACTCTAGCACCAGAAAATATTGCTATTTATCCACCTCTATTGGGCAAGAGATCTTAATCTCTTCCTTCTAGGTTTCTTTAGCCTTGATGAATTGTTTTAAGCTTACATGAATGTGAAATTGAAAACATGATTGAAGTCAAAGCAAGAGAGAGGATGAATCAGCCACTTGAAAGCAACTCTGAACCTGACAAAGAAACACTTACCTGTTGAAAAAGAAACAATACACCAAGAATAAAAACCAAAAGAAAATTCCAACACTGCCAAAAAAACACTTGGTAAACTGCCTGCAGTTCATGCTTACTTTTAATATCACAATACCCACAAGCTCACTACAAGCATGTTGTTGTGTCATGCAACTAACCCAAAACACAGAAGGGGATTTAGTTGATCAAATCACCGGAGGAAATAGAAAATTCTCAAGGATAATCTTCAGGGATGCCTCAAGGATAAATTTGAGTTGGGGGAGTCCAAGGATATCTTTGAGTAGTGAAGATGTGATTGAACTCAATGGAGTACTTAGAATGAAATCAAGGTTATTTTTGATTTGATTCCAGGTATAAAATGTAGAACAACATTATAGCAATTGTTAACTGAGGAAAAGAGAAAGAGATGGAAAAGTACAACAGTATCTACAATCAATTTTTTTACTGTTTTCAAAGTAAGGTGCTGAGGTAAAATGAGTTGGAGGTGTTCAATCTAAGACTGTTATTTCTTATAACGATATAACCAGAACTAAAAACATCTGATGAGTTTAAACAACACAAGAACAATGTCAGACATTGAGACAATAAGCCCACATGTCTAAAAAATAATACCAGTCAACTAACCCAATGGTTAAGGACTTGTACTTAAAAAATAAATGAATGAATGAACTAAGTGAATTATAATAAATTCATAAGTTCAATTTCCATTTGATTCATAATTTTACATATTTATTTTATCCAATATTTATCATTTTAATAAACTAACTATTATTAAATATTATAAGAAATTCTAATTTCAGGAGAGATTAATAACTCTCCATGAATTACCCTACAATATTACGCTTTAATTATATCTCCTACAAGGAGACTATTTTCTTAAATTTACCCCATGTAATACAAACTCTTTCATTCATTACATTGGGGTTAGCATATTGTGTAATATTTAAAGGGGCTGAGATTTCCTTCTAAAGGGAATTTCCCCCAGATTATTACCATACAAACCTGCTTACCTTACTGTTATTTAGTGAGTGGGTTTTATATTATAATCAACCAATCTTCCTTTCTCTTTACCCTTTATCCCATTCCTAGTCACTAGAATAATTATTCAACACTGCAAAAAAAACTGGCTCAACTGCCTGCAGTTGACATGTGGAAACTCTAAGGAAGCTGGCGGTGTTACTCCAACCTTTCTCAAAGGGTGAATCAACCAAGCTTCAATGCACAGTCACTGTGCATGTTGCACAGTGACTGTGCCCAAACAGCTGCATATGTAAATGGGTGGAGATACCATGGCAGCTTTGTTGGAGCATGCCACATGTCAACTGCTGGCAGTTGATCGAGTTTTTCTTGCAGTGCAAGTGACTAGAAGTCCTCTCCTACTCACAGGGAGCAGTTGAGGCAATTTGCGCAGAGCTGTACATAGTCGCGTCCCTTTGTTACACAAAGGTGCCAGCTTTTCCGCTGTAAAGAGTTGAATTGCTTATTTCCACTGGCTGCATAAGCTATAGTGAGAACTTAAAATTCAGACTACATACTGTAATTCAGTTGTGTATACTCTTCTGAAATTCTACCCCACGTCACATAAGAGACAGGGGCTGAAAAACAATATAAAAAGAGAGATTAATAATAAACCAACCCTGATAGATAATAGATCAATGACAGACAATCTGAAGTATTTGGTAGTTTTAGAAGTGTGGATCTGAGAGCTAAGTTATGTATTTGATATGATTAGTTATTTTTTGTGAAGAGAAAGTGAGAAGTAGAAAATAGGAAACTAACCCTATGACAAGACTAAGATCAGCACTAATATAACATTGACTGTGAAGTATACTAATAAGTTGTTTGATCAGAACTGGGAATAATTGATGAAGATTGGTTGAGTTGTTAACACATTGATGACAAAGAATTGAGGAATGATTTGTTTTCATTTCTCACCAAGTTGGAAGCTATTGAAAGGCTGTCCAAGTTAAAGCTTTGGGTTCAAATGATTGAGTTGATTAGTTGAGTGATTTGTTTGAGTGTAAGGTTGAAGGATTGATTGAGAGAAGGGGATAAGAGAAAGGAATGTCTTGATTTGAGGTTTATTTGAGTTGCTCTATAGAGCACACAAGATGTGCCGCAGTGTGTACTTGATTGGACAGCGTGCTAATCTTGATTGTGGAGCGCTAGATTCAACAGGAGGCTAATGATTGAGTATGTACTCAGTTTTAGATTTCAAAAGAATTATAAAAGATAAATGTATGAGAGAGGATGAAAAACAGTTAAATCATGATGAAATTCTTTGAATATGAAGTTAAGGTGTTTCCAGGGTGAAAGGGTTAGGTGCAAGGCTGTTGAAAAGGGTTAATCCCATTTGGGGCTAATCAGGAAATGGATATTGGATAGCTTCAAATACACTGCTTAGTCACTTGGAATGATATTCCCTAGATATGAGATGCTTGTTTGAGTAAATTTACAATTTTTTGATTGAATTTCCACTGGATCTTAGTGCCACACAAAAGATATGTTGCAATTTTTGAAGCTGAGGATACATTAAACATTTTACAGAATCATATTGACTGTGCTGCATATGGCTTAGCCTTTTTAGTTTCAGTATGAAAGCTGGGCTGATGTCATCCCATTTAAACTAGGTGGAACCAACTAATGTAAAATATCTAGAAATCAACTGATGTAATATGAAATCACATTGTGGTGTGCAAAATGTGTTCAAGTATTAAAAGTACATACAAGCATAGTTTTATATCAAGAAGGAGTTATATTATTGTTTGTTTCATGCAAAAACTGGATTCTACAGGTTATTTAAGCCACAGTCACTCTCTGAAACCACAGGGATAGCTGCACTCAGACAAAATCTATTCAGGATAAATCATTTATTTAAGTATAAGTACATATTAGAGGCTTAATGAATAGTCACATGTATAGTCACATGCAAGTAAAATGTTATGGTCACATGTATAGACACAAGGTTCATCAAATTCTTGTTCTAGGACTCCCCACCTAAAATGCCTTGTATTTTACTATCTAAAGGGGAGGTTGCTCCCTCCCAGGAAGAAAATCATGCCAGTTTTGGAACAGTAATCCTATTCATAGTTGCACAACGCCAAAAAAACATAGCATCCAGTAGTGATCTCAATCAAGTTTTCCCGTTGAGAATACCTTTCATACCTCAGAGAAGAATAATAGGTAAAGAAGTAGTTTTGCCCCTTTGTTGTGCTCTTAAATCAAAGTCTTATCATCACATTTCTCTCTTATCTGAATGTTAAGAAAGAAGGCAAGACAATTTGAATATTTCACATTGATTCATCATCCACCCCAGAAAAACCATATCTTTGCTTTGCTGACAAACATCTGATCTAAGTCTGATAATGGATTTCTACTTATAGTTTTCTTCATCATAAAGTTTACACCACAAAAATAAATCAATTTTGTTGTAAGAATTCTGTGTAGTATAATACACTACAGGCATAATTTATTTTTCCCTAAGGTATATTGATGAAAAACCAAGGTATATTGATCATTTTTCTTTCATTTTTTTTTTCTTTCTTAATGTATTTCATCATTTTGCCTTTCTGGCAAAGAGGCTGGTGAGATATGTATCTAGTTAGCCATGGCACAGTCTCTCCAACAGGACCTATTCCCCAAGGAAGACAGGCTGGAACTTTTTTCCTGGCATGGCAGATCAATGCGCCATACATTATACATTAAATTATGATTATCTAATTATGATCTATCTAGTATGTGAATTATGATCTATCTAATATCTATCTCTAGGATCTATCTAGAAAAACTATAGCAATGGTCTCGAATGCAATGTGACAAGAGATCTCAAAAGGCTTGAAAACCATCCATGAGAGGTGCGAAGTTCTTTCAAACCACCTGTAACAGTAGTATTACTTAGTTGGAATATCATGTTGTGATTTCCCCCTTGCAGAACTGCCACTCATCCCAAAGGAGTTCTCACAAGGGGGGGTTCCTTGGGTTTATTATCATCAGTTGAGATAAACCAAGTTTAAATTGGTTGAATATGTTGTGTTTTAACAGAGATGATTTCAATGCAGTAAATTATACTGGTAGTGAGCTTATGGGGATTGTGGTGTTACAAGTAAGCATTAAAAACTTCATCAAGTCTCTAGCTTAAGTAAGTACACTCAGGTTAGATCTGGGCTAATAACCTGTAGATACTGTAAAAGAATATGTATCTGGTAAGGATAAGATCCTTGAACTCAGCTATTATGAGACACATAATAGATTGCTTCCTTTACCATCTATGCTACAGATATTTATGAATATTTATTGGAAACCAACTAGGAAGTTTAAAACATACATCATATCAATCACCTGAGGACAGAAAAGAAAGATGAAGGGATACAGCAGGATTTATAGTCTAATAAGTACTTCTGTCAAATTAAATCTTTGGATGAGATTTGAATTGAAGGCCAGATTTTATGTGACTGCATGGGATTGGATATAAGAATCAAATTCAAAAAATTAGAGTGGAAAATTAATTGAGCTGTATGAATCAAGCAATGTAATCTTTGAATCTGAATTTGAGTTATCCCCAAGGGGATGAGTCTAAGTGCAAGGCTAATTAGATAGGTCAATTTCAAGGAATAAACATTGGGATCCTTGTGAGGATAATCAAGAAAAGTTAAGGATTAGCTTTGAGGAAACTGAAGAGTCACACCAAAAGGCAATCCTATATTTGGAAGGTTAAGTTGGTCACTGAATGTTAGTGAATTGAGTGTCACACAAAATCATGTTAGATTTTCAAAGCTGGTTGTACATTCAAATCTCAATGAAAAGCTGAACTGTTCCATATTTGGCTGAGACCATTAGTTGCAGTGTGACACCTTGGTATTTTGGTAAGAGATTTTACTGTTGGATCTCCAATAGCACATGGTTTTTGGGATCCCAGAAATTCAACTATTGCCTAACATAGAGCTATACTGGATGAGTCAATATCAATTTGAATTGCCTTGTTCTGGGTTTTTCTTCTTTTGATTAATTCAAGTTAGTTTGTATATCAAAAATTCTTTCAAAATGGGCCCAATAATCCTTTTTAAGGGCATGTAACGATATTCAGAAAGACAGTTCAATGTTTTTTTCCCTCAGTTTGGCACATGTTTTCATATATTTATCCTTGAATTGTGTAAAACATTTTAATTGTGAAAAATTGGGACTCATTAATTGTTTGTTTCTACTTGAATACCATGTGATGTACTGGCTTTCTGGTGTGATATATTTATTGAATGATAAAGCCTTTTTTTGGATCTGAAAGGGGTTTTCTTTTTGAAATTCAATTTACCTTAAATGATTTTGGCCTTCAAAAACTTTGAAATTTATAATGGGTGTTAATGTAAAGATTTAAAATACAAAGTATTAGGCTTGAGTACAGAGGAAAATGTCAAGGGGGTCAGAGAAGAGACCAAGGAGCTGAAGTGAATTTCATGTTAATAATTCAGTAGGTGCTCCAGCTTGAAAATAAAGTTCAGTCGGAACATCAATCATTTACATAGACTGCAGAAAGGAGGGGCCCAGATATGGCAACATAAAATAAAAACAGAAATTGCTCAGAACAGTAGCATCCACAGTGACAGGGTCATGAAACAATTTGAATTAGAGTGACATTATTTGAGTTTGAAACTACATGTGTAGATTTATTTGAATAAAACTACTTATTTGGTAAGAGTGAGATGTAACAGAAAATACTGAATGATTGAGGTCCTCATGAGTGCAAGAATACAAGTAACCAAAAGATTTTTTCCTTTGTAATTGAAAAAATCCTTCTAGAAGTCTGAGAGAATCCTCTTTAAAATTTTAGTTCACCAATTGGGACTAACTGATAACCAAACTACATGAACCTGAAGTAAACAGGAAATGGGGAAGAAGAATACTTGTAAGAACAATAGAATGATGAAATTGAAATCATATGAAAGAACAGACCTAGATCAGTGAGTTGGAGAGTTTTGTGAGATGATTGAAGGTTGAAAAAAAAAACAAAGGAATTGACTGAAGAAAAATGAAATACACTATTATTTAATGTTGTTTAACTACATTCAATCTAGGTTAGGTTTCTACTTTATCCCACTACTACTACACCGCGCAGCCAAGTGAAAATAACTTGCTTGAACTTGATCCCCTTAAAGTTCAATGTTTGTTAGAATAACTGAACTGAAAACTTGAAATGAGAGAAAAAGAGGATTGTGTCAATAAATTATACCTCAAAGCAGCACAAAAATGGAATATCTCACCAATGGAGAGATTTGGAGATAGAGAGATAAAAATTCTTTTTCTGAGATTGCATAATCAAGATATGTAAATAAGTGCTAACCTGATTTAGAGAGTGTGCTGGTTAGTTTATTTTATATAATTTATCTTGTGTTACTTCAATTACAGGAACCTTGTCTTGCATGGGTAAATTCTTGATTATAGTTATTTCTGTTCATGTTGCACCCTGCCATGTAGATCACAACAGTCAGGGGTATGTCTATCTGTCCTTTCTGTTTGATTGAGCTATAAATCAAAAACAGCTTCCCCTTGTTGTGACAAGTGGATATCAATGGTCTGGTTGTTTGAGCTGTATTCTGGATGATGTAGAATTGGTTGTCTCTTTTTCTTTCTTTCTTTCTGTTGGAATTTCATGGTTCTCTCTTTTCTTCTCTCTCACATGTCACTCAGTTTATTCCCTCCAGATGAATATTCATGTTCACCTTCTGTCCCACATGTTGTCCCTCAAGATGTAGTAGATAAAAGACTCCAAAGATACATAGTAATATCATCATCTGCTCTCTACACCAGTTCCCTGAGACCAAAATCCAGTCTCTTGTGGTGAGTAGCTTTTTTCCTCTCACAAGCTAGCAGACTTAGCTCCTTAGAGGGCTTCTTTGTCTTGTTCCCAGCCTCTGAGCTTTCTTCCTCAAGGTCTTCTTCCAAAATTTGTTCCCCAGACTCAGAGCTTCAAAGCGTCTTCACTTTCTTTCTTTCTTTCTTTCTTTCTTTCTTTCTTTCTTTCTTTCTTTCTTTCTTTCTTTCTTTCTTTCTTTTTTCTTTCTTCTTTCTTTCTTTCTTTCTTTCTTTCTTTCTTTCTTTCTTTCTTTCTTTCTTTCTTTCTTTCTTTCTTTCTTTCTTTCTTTCTTTCTTTCTTTCTTTCTTTCTTTCTTTCTTTCTTTCTTTCTTTCTTTCTTTCTTTCTTTCTTTCTTTCTTTCTTTCTTTCTTCTGGATGGCAAGGTCAGTTTGCGGGACTCATAACAAGAGCACATTATGGTGCTTTAGTACGCTAGCGATTTGGAGGGGCATGGCATTTTGTTTTCTTTACATTCAGAAGGGCTCCAGAGAGAGGAGAAAGAGTTCATCAAAAGAGAAAATATATATAAAGTGCCACGTGCAGAAACTAGCACGTGATCAAAAACATTCGTAATGGAAGTCATTATAACTAGGATGATGGATGAGGGAGTTGTACTGTTTATTTTTTCCTTCTTCTTTTGACGGATGTGGATGTTGAGAGAGTATACAAAATTCATGGATTTTCGTTTTAGAGGAACGACCCTGAAGACGAGTCTTTTGCGATGATGTTGACATTAGCTAGTTTTTGGTCCAGTGTGACAGTCACATTGATCCATGAGTGTAGAAAAGATAAACAGAGGTTTTTGTCGGTGCTAATGAACCGTTATCCCAGCGATACATCCAGAGATATATAAAAATGAAGAGCATGACAAGCCAGGAAAATTTCGCATGCTGATTTTGTTCGATTGATTTTTCGCGTTATGTTCGTAATATTTGATCAGTTGTTGGTGATTTCAATCGAGAGAGGAGTCTAATTCGAAGGCCTTCCGAGGTGTTTAGATTCATGGGTATGGTGTCCAGGTTGAAGGTCATCAAAAGTTTTTGTATGTGTTAACATGGCACCATAATGGTTGCTGTTTGCTCGTGCTAAAAGCTCAGTTTTTCTTTTTTTCGTAGGCAGAGTTGATTGACGTGGTTTGACCTCGTAAAGGAAGATAAAAGAAATTCATATTCGTAAGGAACCTCGGGGAGCAGTCGGCAAAGGTGATTGATCGGCAAAGGAATTGGTCCTAGAACTCTGCCCGCGGCGAATGCGGTGGTGACAAGCCATCTGATTGTGGTTCCAGTGGTTGGTCTCGACCGATTTGTTTTCCTTTCCTTTCTTGTCGACCTTTTTGACTCGGCAAGGTTTTTGGGAAGATCTTCTGCAGCGGTCAGTCTCCAGCTACAAAACAGGCAGTCAGTAATCCATAAAAATCCTCGACGTCAAAGAAAATCAACTGCGGGGAACAAACATGAAGAGTAGGTTGCTGTTTCACATCGAAACCGGGGGCGAAGGAAGGCAGCCTCCATCCTCCCTGGAGTCCCGTATAAGCATCCGTGACCTCGGCCAAGGGACTGATTAGGTGAGAGTTGGATGACGTCGAAGCAAACTTGGCCTGCCGATTCTCACCATCAGAGTGGGGGTTGGACGATACCGAAGCTGAAGAAACGTGGAGCTCCTCCCAGCGCCCCGCAGTTTCCGGAAGGACCTGCATTGCATCGATCACCCTACTGAACCCAGTTTGATCCTTTCCATCCCCATCGGCCATCTCCAAAACCTGGTTCACTAGCAGCCGGGCATTGTACGCTGTGTCTGAACGCTGCAACCATACTATTTCGCGGTGCGTGATGGACCCAGTGGAGCGAGCAGGGAAGCTAGTTTGATCTCCAGGCTCTATGGAGCGCTGAGGTTGATCAAGTGCAGGTTGGGGTCGATCGACAGCTTTAAGAGTTGATCGAGCTGCACGTGGGCCCGTCTTGGATGCGCTATGCTCGGTGATTAGATGGCTTTTAGCTTGGGTGAGCAGGCACGAGACCACCGGATTGCTAACTTGCTCCCTTTCGACGGGATCCATGCCGTTTGGAGAGGGTGTCCTGGGGCGAGGAGCGAAGGGATAATTGAAAGCCAAGAGAGCTTCGCACGTCGCAGTTAAAATTCCTCTTGTGGGCTCCCCTGGAGGGGACGATCGTTCATGTTGATGTCTCCTGGAGCATGATGGGCCGTAAGAGGTTGGATGTCGAGGCCTGGCGACTGGGTTCATTGATCACTGGCGTGGATTTACTGTTGAGCTTATTAGGTATGACAACAGCTATACAAGGGAATTGGGCTTTGGTGGGTTTTGGAAGGTCGAAGAGCCTACAGAAGTCAACACGCTTGGCTGCAGTGGTCCATGATGTGAGTTTAACTAGTATGTGCTCAAGAAGGAGGCATGAAACTCATGGTCTGATTATGGATGAAACGTAAATAAATATTGAAATAAATATGTACGCAGACGATGAAAATTAATTGACAGCAGGCCCGCAGGGGAAATCCAAGCAACAGACGCAAGAGATACCAGAGGGATATCGACATGGAGCTATGTATGTGAAGGGATACTACCCTGGACCAACTCGGACGCTTGGATAGCTTGACGGTCAGGTACATAAACTAACAGACTCATGTTGAACGATGGATCCCTGGTTAGACGAGCCTAGAGTTAGATGGGATGGCCAAGAGCTGCTGAAGCGTGCTTGGTTGATTGGACTTGATGGAGAGATATTAGAGCCATTGTGCTACATAAATGGGGACGATTTGGATTTCCATCAGATGAAATTTGAGCTGACAGGCCAATTAGCTTGGTGTAGGGGAAGGAAGGGCCCACTGGGGAGAGATGAAGAAAATAATATTGCCGTAAATAACTTAAAAAGATTTAAGTATTTATTTAACATTATCCTTACATATTTATTTAAATATATTTGGTTGGGTCATCCTAATCTTATGTTGTTCATAGTTCATAAAACTCCAATATTTGTGTTCAAGATGTTTATATTCTATCTTTATATATTCACTCTTATCTACGTAGTGTAGCGTCCAAAAATCCATATCAAATAGCAGATCAGGTGATAAGCGACACCTGGCGTCACCAGCTCATGAGTCAAGCATCGTAGCGGTAGTCAATGATCTGACCTACAAACGATTGACCCTGGTCGATATCAGTACAGACAATCTCACCCTCTTGCCCCCGTTCATGTTGTTGAAGAGCTCGCTTCCTTGCACCGATCTCTTGAATCCTATTCATCCCGACACCACACCGGTATCGACGTAGGATACGTATCCTCATCTAAGCTCTCTGTCTGATCTGATTGCTGATTGCTTGGAGCCTTGGGCGTCAGATACGATATGTAGATAAATACATACCCATGGATCAATTGACTGATTCGACCCCTGTGTGATGTGGTAAGTCGTCATGACCGTTGCATCCATCGACCACCGTCACCTGATACGTAGCTCGCCCACTCACTAAAGTTATGCTTTGGGTGTGATTTCCTGAGAAGAGGGGAAGAAGTGAAAGAGCATGAGGACCTTGACCTATCATGTACAACATATCAAGCTTATAAACTCTCTTTAACGGTGGGCTCTCCCCGGAGTGCATGCTTATCTGAAGAAACGGACATGAGTTTGCGTTGAGCTGATGATTTCGGATCAGCAGACGAGTACCAAAACACTTACAGATCTACCAGAGTCAAGATACTTACAGGCCTCTACAGGATTGCTACTCACAGATTGGCCATTTCAGAGGATGCTCAATCATGGTTTAACAACCTACCTCCCATTCTGAAACTCAGAGGGGTTCGTTTGTTGCTTTGATTTGGAAAAGCCAGCCAGCCAGCCAGCCAGCCAGCCAGCCAGCCTTCGAGGTTAACATAGATGGGATTACACCTTATTCCGTTCAAAGAATGCGCCTCATGGGATTCTTTAAATACGGCTCTATAATTTCGGATCCATCATCCTCCTTCTAATTAATCTTAAACAGTCTCCGAAACATGTTTTTCTCCAACGATCTTTTGACCAAACGGCACCGGTTCGGCTGGAGCCTCTATTGGATAGCAGCAGTAAGCGCTAACTTCAAGTCGGCGGTCACTAGACTATCCAAGAAGGATCTCCTGAATGCCAACCTACCCGAAGCATGGTACTTACTGCTTCGTACTTTCAGCTCCTCTTCTCAAGCCTGATATTGCTGCTTGATCGATTTGTTCCCCCATTTTTTTTCTTTAAATCTAACCAAGTTCGACATTGGCTCAGCCTCCCGAACCCCTGGCACTAAGACTAAGCAGCGCATTACTCCTTGGAATCGTCAGAGTTTATGGCCATGTAAGTCTTCGTATTATCCAATAGGACTCGATATATTTTTTTTCAGAAGAGAAGGCCAATGGTTAGTTCGTAATGCCTAGAAATGCTCTGCGTTACATCTCCAAGTGCAGCATGTTGCACAGTCGATGAAGAAGGTTTTATTCCTCACCGAAGACGACAACGTGAGTGCCTTCTTTGTTGATCCCATTTTGAATTCCGATTGTTTTTTTCTATAGTTTTGCTCTTGACAGGACTAATCTCCTTCTTACAATTACATTGTCGCATTTTCTAAAAATAACAAGGAGATCCTTATCCGACAAGATGCTCGCTCGAGAACTGCAAGAAGTGAGGCTCTCCTGGATGGTGCTGCTCATGTCAACGAGGGGTAGGGGTATTTTTCCTTTTACGCAGTAGGTCATTATTTGCTCTTGTTCTCCACTCTAATTAGAATCTCCCAAGAAATTCTCTGGGTTACAAAACAGATGGTCACAATTTCCCCCATGCGAGGGACCAAGATCACATTGGGGAGCTGTTTGGGTTTGAGGAACCCGATCCATTCCTATTCGACCCGAGATTTCATGGACAAGAGGGCCGAGATGTTTACCTAGGCTTTGGTACAATAATGGTTGGGAATAAACCAAAAAGTGCGTTATAGGCTTGGAGCAACTGGTTGCGAAAGCACAAAAATTGATAGATGCTATTTTCGATCGATTATCATAATATATTTCCTCGTATCAGGAATTAGTTTAACAGCCTCACGAAGCAATAACTCTCCACGTCCCAATGACCCATTTGTTTCACAACCCTCTGAAATTAGTTTGTCGGGAGGCTCTCTAGTATTAGGCCCACTGTCAAACCATGGAGACGACCTCAACGGCTTGAATCAGTTTTCTGGACCGGGGTTTGATTTTGATGATATGGGTGTAGGCAGCCTGCTACGTGTCTACGTAACATTGATTAGAGTTGATATTTAAAAATGTGATTTATTTATCCTTAATTTAGGGTCAAGGGGAAGAGATCAACCTGGGAATCATCCCCGAGACAAGCGTTCATCCAGCCTTAGAAGGTCAACGGATTCGCCAACCTTCCAGCCGGTATTTTACATTCCATGTTATCGTGAAAAAAAATTGCAAGGCTTTTTCATCTCACATTTTCTCCCGCATAGATTTGGGATTGAAAGCGAAGTCGGCAGAGGCTATCAAGCCAGACAAAGGCATACATCCACAATAGGCTTTCCATTGAGCCCAGTTGGAACTCAAAGAGCGCAGGAGAATTTTGTATGTCCATATCAACCGCGCTGCATCAAAAATATTCCCTGAATAGAATGATGTTGTGACCTGCTTACACCGAAATTTGTGATTTAATTTTTTCGAAGAGAGAAAGTAGACCTCCTCCAGGCCCTGAGCATTCATTTGAATTCGAGTCTACTGCACAGTTTATCGATCCCCATAGTTCGTTCCACGATGAAGGGGAGCAAATCGATGCACTTGGTCCTGAATCTCTCGAAAAACTTATTTCAATGAAGCGCAAAGACGAATCTCATCCCCGTCTGGATCGTCGAAAGTTCATCAAAGTCCTGGAAGATCCGGTAACATCTCTGAGTGCAGAAAATCTGATGAGTATGAGAGAACATTATCGTATCGAGCGTTTGGAAAGATCAAACAAATACCAGAATCGACGAGTCCAACACCTTATGCAGGAACGTGCTAAGAAGTTAGTTTATGGGAGTCCACCTTACTGTTTGAGTTGATTTTTTCAGGTTCATTCCCCAGAAAATTGAAGATATGAAGAACTAAGGCTAACCTTTAATTTTTAGTCCAGGCTTCTAACTTGACAGAATTGTGGAATGGATGTGTTAAGGTACCAGAAGTTGATACACCCGAAAACAAAAGTATGTTTGATCATCTTTTTATCATTTAATCTTACTTCCCATAGGGAACTTATCCCTGTTGAACCCGGTGCCGTTGTTTTCTGGTGATATGTGAATGTGAAATTTAGAAGAAGTCGGAAGACCTGGCGGAAGACATCAAGCCGGTGTTGGGGATATGGGGTTGGGACTGCCTTCTTCCAACTCTGTTCAGACAACCAATAGATCTATCGAGCCCAAAGAGCCATTACAAGACTTCGCGGTCCACGATGAATCATTTCTCAATCCACCCGACAATACTCGTGAGTTTCTTTGCGGCTCGGAGAGAATCAGCATCCTACTTTCTAGAAACACTTAACCGAACCTGCATCCCTCGTAATGAATCATAGCATGGTTGAACTTTGAAAAAAATCGCGATCAGATCGACCCTTTCTTGGGGGAGCAGGCGGAGAGAATAGAAGAAATTGAGGAAGATGTCTGTATTTTGAATTCAAGTTTTCCGGCCTTGACTAATTTAACTACTTCTTTATGTACAATTTGAAGGTAATTGGGAGGCAAAGAGCACCAAGTTATGAAAGTAGCACCCAGAGACTTTCTTCTAGTCAGGTACTCCCATGGAACCGCCAAGCTTTGATAGCGACGGACGCTGCTGAAGGAGGATATGAAAGCGACTATGGAGCGTTGGATTCCTATGGAATGGACGCCCGGGAAGCAAGTGCCAGGAGAACCTCCCACGTCCGGAGGGAAACACCAGTGAGCCTAAGGTAAATCGACTGTTGCAATCTTTTCTTCTATTATGGGCAAAACCTACTGACAAACTGTCCTATTCATCATAGACGGCGCAGGTCATCGTTGCTTTCCTTCTCGCGCGAGCCTACACGGATCTCATCGACTCCTCAGCATACAAGATCAAGTTTGATTCCGAGAAACAGTTGAGCAATCAAGCTTCTATTTACGTTTAGCAACCCGGTGTATCTCATGATGCGGAGGTAGAACCACTAAATATGCGACTTCTCCTATCTTTTATCAATAGTCGAACAAATACGACAAGTAGAATCCGACCCAGATGCCTTGAATTTTCTAGCCTGGTCTCAGAGTCAAATCGACAACCCCAGTGACTTTTTATGTGCGCGCTTTGATTTTGTATCGCTATTTTTTTTGACGGCCAACCTTTTGACTGAAGATTGAATCTAATCCCCCTTTTGATGTTGCAATTGATTGTGCTTACAAAGTCAGCGATCTGGCTCCGGTGGCGAGTACCAGTAGTCCAATCGCTGCACAGGCCTTCATTAAAGTACTCTCCCTAGCCAGTCAGGACTTGATTCAAGTGATAGAACAGGATGAAGCATATGGTGAGGTGAGCAACATAAAATTGACATCTGGTCATGTTTTATCCTTGAAAACACACCTCTTAAAACCTTGGAAATTGCAAAAGGTGCCGATTACTTTTGTCAAGCTGACTTATCAACACTGATGTTTATTTCCTCCGAGACCAGATACGTTTGAAAATTTTGGCCCCTATATCTTAAAACAAGACACCTACACAACTTGTAGGAAAGTGAGATCAATTAATACTAATAGTAGTAACAAGCTAACAATTAGATGTAATAAAATGAGAAAAGGTAGAGCTAGTAATAGAAGACAAGAATGAAGAGATAAAGGATATTAGGCTTTGATGATGAATTGACAGTTAGATGCAAGCGAGTAACGCGGCGACAACGGGCACTTAAGAGACAAACCTGGGACGGGCAAAAAGATGTGAGAACATAAGACACGATAAGTGAAAAGATAGAAACGGACCTCGAGTGGAATCAGCAGCATATAAAATGTGAGAACCAAGTTGAGTAGTTAAGTAAACTATGTAGGCAACTAGGATTAACAAGACTACCGCAAAAATTGTGAAAAACTATAATGTGATACTATAAGACTACCATGGCACAATCATACTGGATTACATCCAATAAAAGAGTGATTGTCAGACATTGAGACAATAAGCCCACATGTCTACAAAATAATACAAGTCAAATAACCCAATGGTTAAGGACTTGTATGTAAAAAAGGAATTAATGAATGACCTAAGTGAATTATAACAAATTCATAAGTTCAATTCCCATTTAATTCTAAATTTTGTAATGTTTATTTTATCCAATATTTATCATTTTAATAAACTAACTATTATTAAATATTATAAAAAAATATAATTTCAGGAGAGATTAATAACTCTCCATGAATTTACCCTACTATATTACAATTTAGTTATCTCTCCTACAAGGAGACTATTTTCTTAAATTTAACCCATGTAATACAAACTCCTTGAGTCATCACATTGGGGTTAACATTAGGTGTAATATTTAAAGGGGCTGAGATTTCCTTCTAAAGAGAATTTCCCCCAGATTATTACCATACAAACCTGCTTACCTTACTATTAATAGTGAGTGGGGTTTTTATAATCATTGAATCCACCTTATTCCCTATACCTTATCCCTTTTCCTAGTCACCAGAATCTTTATTCAAGTGACTAGAAGTCCTCTCCTACTCACAGGGAGTAGTTGAGGAAAGTTGCACTGAGCTTTACATAGCTGTGTTCCTTTGTTACACAAAAGTGCCAGCTTTTCTGCTGTAAAAGCGTAGAATAGCTTATTTCCACTGGATGTATAAGCTATAGTGAGAAACTTAAAAACCAGACTACATACTGTAACTAGTATTGTATATAAATCTGAGATTCTTTCCCACATCACATAAGAGATGGGGGCTGACAGTGATGGATAACAGTAGAATGAGTGAATTTTATGAAGTACCTTCATACATTCAAGACCTTAAAATGAATCATATATAATCAACTGAAGATAAATAGGAACTGAGCAGTAAATCATCACAAGCCTGAAAAAAATAAAAAACTGATCAATGAAAAAACTCAAGACATGAAGAAAATGATAAGAAAGGAAAAAATCAAGATTCAAACCAATTACCTCCACTTGGATTACAACCTAACTCCTCCTGAATCTTCTTGGTTCTCAATGAGCATGGTTTCAGTGTTGATATTTGTCCTTCAGAAATTGATGCTTGAGATAGGGGAGACAATCTTGAGGAAACTAGATTGGATCAAGGAGCAAGGGATAAAAGATAAAATGCTCTGACTTGATGATTTTATTTCAAACAGAAAGAGCTGACTCATATAGTCACAACTAGAGAGCCCCCTGGCAAGATCCAAAGGGGGCCTAGGTGAATAAAAACAAACAAACAATAAAAGTATACACTACTTAGACTAGCAGCATATACAGTGATTAGTAAATAAAACTAGTAAGATACTAGAGTGAAGGTTAAACTGGCAAAATACCAGGGTAAAAGTAAAACTGGGAAAATACCAGAGTGATAATAAAACTACCAATCAGTAGAGTGATTTAAAACAACATTATGTTGAGTGAATCTTAATATAAACTACTTATTGGTAGAGTGAATGAATTGATTGATCATAATATAAGGGGGGGTTCAATTGATATTGAGAAAGGGAAATTTTAAGATGAGGGAATGTGAGCGGAAGAGATTGGAAATCTGACATTCAGACTTGAAATTGCAGTTAAGATTCTTGATGGTGAATTAAGGGAGATTTGAATGTTTGATGGTACTGGTAGGTTACTGGAAAGAATAGGGTGACCTGTATTCTAATGGGCAACAAAGGGGAGAAGAAACACTGAAGATAGCAAGTCTGTCTTGAGTAAAGATGAGCAAACTGGTCTGATGAAGACAGGTGGAGGCACACCTGCAAGTCAAGTGGATGAGATGGGTTGGGTTTGAAGATGATATTGATAAGAAATGAGATGAATGAAAAACACAATGATACTAACCTGAAGACAGCAAGTCTTTTTTGAGTAAATATGAGCAAACTGGTCTGATGAAGACAGGTGGAGGCACACCTGAGAAGAATACAACAAGGCTTGAGACTGAGAAAGAGAATATGGTGAGATAGAAGAAATACAATGCATACCTGCAAGACAAGTGGATGAGATGAGTTGGGTTTGAAGATGATATTGATAAGATAATGAGCTGAATAAAGTACAACAAGATTGTAAATGAGTTGCACTAAATACACAATCATTAGGTTAAGCAGTATAATCTAAGTTCAAACCAAATTCACTTGTTTCCGCAGCATGAGAGTGTAGACCTCTATATTTTTAGGCTTCAATATTTTCTTCCCTGCACAGGAATTTTGGGCTGAGTTGGAAACAAAGAGATCACATGCATACACACGTTTAATTTGACTACCTTGTGAATACAGTACCAATTTCAGGATTACTATTTGAAACAAACTACATTCAATGGAGATGTTCTTCTTTCTAGTAGAACCTTGCATTACTATTGGCCCTGATGAGAGTGCATACAAGGTTTTTTTATTCAAGATCTGGATAGCTGGCTTTCAATTTTTATGCATGTTGGTTAGAGTAGTTTATATGTAAACCATAAGAATGTTTCTGATAAAACTATGCAAACTATTTGGTTTTATAAAGTACCACATTTTTGAAGTTTATTGGGGGGGGAGGGGTAATTTTGATCAAAATATGTGTTGGTTTCCAACCATGTGTTTTAGACTCTAGAAAAGTGAGGCCTACAAGCATAGAGAAAATTATTCAAGACTGTTGTTTTCCAACCACAGGCATTAGGCTACACCCAAGTGAGGACCAACCACCACAGAGAGGCTCATGCAAACCTAGAGCCAACACAAATTAGATGAGACCGGATTAGTGAGAGTCAAGAATATGAAACCGCAAAGTGGATGAAGGTAAGAGACACAACATTGAGAAACATGTATAACTATTGTGAGAGAAAATGTTTTTAGCTTGAGACACCACAAGACGTGTTGAGTGTCAGCTTGGGCAGTTTAGGGGAAGGGAGCAGTTAGGTTCAAACCTTGAGACACCACAAGACCCTTTGAGTGTCAGCCTGGGTAGTTTAGGGGGAGGGAGCAGTTAGGGTCAAAACTGAGATGAAAGAATAAAGAGGGGAAAAAAGGATGAGACTTGTATTTCGTCAGAAGAATAAGAAGTGGAAAGAGAGATGAGAAAGACAGACAAGATAATGACCTTGAGACACCACAAGAAATTTTGAGTGTAAGTTTGGGAAGTTTGGGGGAGGGAGCAGTTAGGGTCAAACCTGAGATGAAAGAATAAACAGAAGAAAACAGGATGAGAAAGAGACAAGAAACTGAAACAGCAGAAACACAGACACTAGAATAGTTACATGACTTTCATGCAAGGTTCCCAGAAATATCACAATATTTCTGTCTCTCACAACTATATACATCCACTAATCCAGGTTTAGGTTTTGTGACTATAAATAATTCTTGTTGACTAATGTGCCGCAGCAGGGTGAAAAGAATATCCCTGGACTGAAATTCCAACGGGAAATCCCAACTGCTCTTTTCATGAGCTCACAAGATAATTCAAGTTCCAGAATAATGTTTTCCTAAGCATTCCTTCCTTTTTTGGAAATATCCGGAGAAAATTTCATTGAAGCCACAAATTCTCCTGGTATGTTTCACAAAAAAAAATCCTGTCAAGCCATCTTCTAAAGGTGTTTTTTGATTCAGAGGATAGATATCTAGGTAAGTTAAACAATATCTTGAAACCAACAGCATTGGATTTATGGGCAAAATTCTGCAAGTCACCTCTAATTTGGTTGCACCTACCAGTGCCAAGTATATGCAAGATGGTAACTTCAGTGTCTTCTGTTGAAAATGTGTTCAATATATACATCAAGAGTTAATTTTGTACCCAGATGAGAGATTTTAATCCCACGGAATTAAGGAGAGCGCTGTGAGAACTCCGTTGGGACGGATGGCAGTTCTGTGAGGGGGAAATAACAATAGGATATTACAACAAAGTAATACTACTGTTACGGGTGGTTTGAAAGACCTGCCCCTCTATTATACTACACAGAATTCTTACAACAAAATTTATTTATTGTTGTGGCATAAAATTATGACAGAGAAAACTATGAGTCGCAATCTCTTATCAGACTTAGATCAGACTTTTGTCAGAAAAGCAAAGATATTTTTTTACGGGATGGATTGTGAATCAATGTGAAATATTCAAATTGTCTTGCCTTCTTTCTTAACCTTCAGCTAAGAGAGCAATGTGATGATAAGACTTTGATTTAAGAGCACAACAAAGGGGCAACACTACTTCTTTACCTATTATTCTTCTCTGAGGTATGAAAGGTATTCTCAACGGGAAAACTTGATTGAGATCACTACTGGATGCTATGTTTTTTTGGTGTTTTGCAACTATGAATAGGATTACTGTTCCAAAACTTTCATGATTTTCTTTCTGGGAGGGAACAAACTCCACTTTATATAGTAAAATATGAGGCATTTTAGCTGGTTAGTTCTAGAACAAGCATGTGATGAATCATGTGACTATACATGTGCCTATACATGTGACTCTGCATTTGAATATACTTGTGAATATACATTAAGCCTCTACTATGTACTTATACTTAACAAAATGATTTAATCTGAATAGATTTTGTCTGATGCAGCTGGCCCTGTGGTTTCAGCAAGTGAATATGGGTTAAATCACCTGTAGAATCCAATTTTTCCATAAAAAAACTAAAAATATATCTCCTTCTTGATATAAAACTGTGCTTTTATGTACTTTTGATATTAGAACACATATAGAACACCACAGCGCGCAGAGGTTTTTCCATTCAGAATTATTGTAGCCCCACTCAATAAACTTCTGGCAGTTGACATGCAAAAGAAAAAAGGCACCTTTGTCCTTTTGCATGTCTATTAGAATAAAAAGAATACAAGAGGAGGAAAAAGGGGGCTTGAGTTGGGAAATTACTGGGTCTAATGTAATCAGTCATACTTAGTCTACATGTTGTATTCTGTCTCTCTTTTATCTTTTTCTTTATCTTCTTTTTGTTCTGTCTTCCAGGTTTTCTCCACCTTCCGTCTCCATCCTCTTCCACTGGTGTCTGTCATCTGATTCTTCAAAACAGGTTTGTTCCCTTGTTCCTTTCCTTTATCACTCTAACAAGTAATTCAAACATCTTCTTTTTGTTCTGTCTTCCAGGTTTGCTCCACCTCCCATCTCCATCCTCTTCCATTGGTGTCTGTCATCTGATTCTCCCAAACAGGTTTGCACCACCTCCTGTCTCCATCCTCTTCCATTGGTGTCTGTCATCTGATTCTCCCAAACAGTCTTCCAGCTCTTTTATCTCTTTAACAATGTCAACTGAAAGCAGTTTCTTGAGGTTTTTTTGTAGTGGTAATCTTCTTAGGGTTGATTTTTTTCATTACTCTACATGTGGTACATTTACACTTCCAGATTAAGGTTATGCTGGTCCATGATCCTATATGGGGAATTGTCAGCTCACAATTAAACATATCCAAAAAGTAATTCAGTTTATCTGCAAATGGGCCGTGTGAGCTTTTCTGTTGTAAACAAATATGTATACATACATAAATAAGGTGTGATGATTGAAATCTGTGTTGATAAACGCACACCCACACCAACAATACAAATTGGTGTGTTTGGCGGGCACACCAAGTTTTGGCCCACCCTGGGCCAATCCTTGGCGTGCTGCCCAAACACACAAATTACATTGGTATGTTTGGCAAACACACAAATTACATTGGTGTGTTTGGCAAACACACAAATTACATTGGTGTGTTTGGCAAACACACAAATTACATTGGTGTGTTTGGCAAACACACAAATTACATTGGTGTGTTTGGCAAACACACAAATTACATTGGTGTGTTTGGCATACACACAAATTACATTGGTGTGTTTGGCAAACACACAAACAGGGCGGCACACCCATAGCCTATGGGATATCAATTGGTGTGCAGGTGGGCCACTGTCAAGCACACCAATGCGGATTGGCATGCTTATAAAGCACACCAACCCACATTGGTTTGTTTCCAATACAAACCAACGGATTGGCAATGGGTGTGCCACCTGTTGGTGTGCCTTGAAACATGCCAACATGGGTTGGCGTGCCCGCCAAACCCGCCAACATGGGTTGGCGTGCCCGCCAAACCCGCCAACATGGGTTGGCTTGCCCGCCAAACCCGCCAAAATGGGCTGGCGGGGGCATCAAAACACGCCAAAAGTGGTTGGTGTGCATTTATCAAGCCCCAATTGAAAGATTCCAATTCCCCAAATGGAGCATCCCTTGGGGTGATTTGGAGGGCTCTGTCAGCTCCAAGTTTCCCTTCTGGCCATCTTTCATTCTCCTATCTACTCTTTTAGAAGCTACGGATTTAGAATTTCTTCTAGAATGTTCTCTAGAGAGTTGTGCAATATTTAAGAGCTCCGGTTGTAGTCTCAAGATCCTATTTTCTCTTGAGGCAAAATCTTTGTAGTATTGTCTTTACAATTGTTGCCTTGAAACAAAACACATTTTGAACCCCTCAACTTATTACTCGTATAACGTCTTCAAGGCGCGCCCAAAGCCGCCTTGAAGACGGTCCGGCTCAGTAGGACGCTCGCACGTCGCCTTGACTCAATGGAATCTGAAGGCGACTTGAAGACGAAAAGATGGGGTGACAGGTAAATTGAATGGGAAAAAAACGGCTTCGAGGCGTCATGGCAAAGCGTCTCGAGGGCGTCTGAAAGTGGCTGTGGTGTAAGCAAAAGGGCAAGGTCAAAACTCGCGCGATTTTTGTGCGCTTACGTGATCAAACTACAGTTTCAGTGAACCTATGTGGTCAGGTCTCACACATAGCACCGCGGTCGTGCTGGTTTTTGTTGTTCCGGTGGTAGCTCAAGGCTCAACCCAACAAACATGTCGTCCCACTCAAGCTGCCTTAGTCCCATCATCGATTCGATCGCCGCCGGTCTGCGTCTACATGCGAACCAAGACAGAGAAAACATCACCCATGACCAACAACAAGGACTAACATCCTGTCAATGCGGATTTGGTGAACTCAAGGTATGCATTGATACATCTTTGACGCGTTTTGAGTCGAGCTAGTGTAGCATTCTACTGACACCCACAAACTTGGCTTCCTCAGACCCAATCGCCATCAATCACCAACATGACGAAATCACAGTGCCCAGCCCGCCTTCAACCTTCGTTCACAGACCCCGAAAAGCCTCTTATTAATTTCCAAGAGGAAGATACGATTGAATATCCTCCGACTCTCGAGCAAGAGATTGATCGTCTGTCGGTCGATCTACGCAAATGGAGCTTGAAGATTTTTGGATTTGCCGAAATCGCCATGAAAGAATTCAAGACGCACGACTTGATCGCTCAGATCTTTGAGCAGACTCCTGGTAAGCCCGAGCTCATTATTTCCATGTGGAGTGATGAACCCACATCTAACGATTCTTGTTCAAAAACAAGGCTGGAAAGTGACTCGGCACGCTTATGGCATTCAAACAGCCGTCGAGGCGGTCTTCACGCATGGGAAAGGTGGACAGACGGTAGGCTTCAACTCGGAAATGGATGCCTTGCCTGGAATTGGGTGAGAATTCAACACATCTTTTCTTCTACATTATCATAAACCCGACAACATGCTTAACAACGTTTATCCGTACGGGACAAAGGCACGCTTGCGGCCATCCGTTGATTTGTATAGCTGGGATTGCCGCTGCCATGGCTAATGCAGAAACTCTGAGAAAAGTAGGTTTCTATATCTCACAAACGCCCATCCAGTGCAAACAGTCTATGTGTTATTGACAGCCAAATCTTGGCGTTTTAAACTTGATATGGATTCTAGACCAATACTCCTGGTAAAGTGGTTTTACTTGGAACACCAGCAGAAGAGACAATTGGAGGCAAGATCCAATTACTTGAGCAGGGTGCTTACCGAGGCATGGATGTGAGTGGGCCCATAGCTGCTATTTCATTAATTAATCCAAGTTGCTAGTCTCTCAACCACAGATGAACTAATACATTGACCGTGAGTCAGTTTAGGCTTGTTTGATGCTACATCCTGGACCGTTTGGTGGGATGTTACCGATGCTCGCCATCAGTCAAGTCAAGGTGGAATATTTTGGGCATAAGTTAGTTCCAATTGTGCTGGTTTTCACTTGCTTCAAAAGTGTGAGGGTAGTAAAAGAATACATGTTGCTAAAACTCTCATGATCATTCAAGTGCTCATGCCGCAGGGGCTCCTTGGGAAGGCATCAATGCACTCGATGCTGCAGTATCGGCTTATACTAATATCGCACTTCTTCGTCAACAAAGTTGCGTCCATCTCACCTTTTCACTGACATTCCCCAACTCACGCGCCGCATAATCTTCCGTAAACGTATACCCCAAGTCCGACCGGATGAGCGAGTGCATGGGATCATTCAGGGTTCAGAAAATTGGGTTTCAAATGGTGTGTGAATGTCTCGCTTGCAATTTTTTAAACTGATTTCCTATTACCATGGAGGCAACGGGACTAAAGATCCTGATTGGATCTTTCTCGACGATCAACTTCAAGTGATCCCGGATTATGCTTGGCTAAGATACGACATCCGAGCGCCCACGAAAGAAGGGATGGAGAAACTCAAATCACGCGTCTTGAAGTGCTTCCAAGCTGCGAGTGACTCCAGTGGATGTCGAATGAAGATCATGGAAGAAATGGTATATGCTGATTTGATCAACAACCTCCCCCTAGCAGAAGAGTACCACAAGTACATGGAGGACGTCATGGGTATTACCGTTCCTATGGAAGGGCCAACACTTGGATCAACTGATTTTGTAAGTCTCCTGCGTGCCTCTAAATCTCACCGACGGTATGGAACAAACTGACCAATGAGCAACATGTGCATATGGCCACTTTTAATTCTTAGGGAAATGTTTCCTATGAAGTGCCCTCGATCCATCCCATCTATGCTATTCCAACCTTACCGGGCCAGGGGAATCACACCCGTGGATTCACAGAAGCCGCTGCGACGGAAGAAGCACATGTTCTCACTTTGAAATCAGCCAAGGGCATTGCTGTGACCGCTTGGAAAGTCTTGGCCGACAAGGCGTTCGCCGAGGAAGTCCGCAAGGCCTTCAAGCCTTAGGTGTCAAAAAGCCGCCCCCTTTTGTCCTCTGCATTAACCTTTCCATACGGCTCTGTTCTCCTTTGTCTCTCGTCATTCTCACTGTGATTCTTACAAGTTTCAGAATCTAACACGGCTCCTCAACCGGCCTCTCATGTTTTCATTAATATATCCGTTCATGTTATTATGTATTAAAGGTATACTGCCACACACGTCGACTCCCAGCTTGAACTATTGAGCTTTGTTTCTTAATTCTTTTTGTCGTCAATCACAGACTGTTATTTTTTTCCCGCTGAGTCCTGCTATCACAACTACCAGTGCATTGAGCCGTCATACGCCGCATCCCGTGCATATACCGGTTTCTCGCCAAGAAGCCCGCATTCCACCGATTGAAGTTGACGATGTATACTGCATGCCTCCTGCGACGAGCAAAAAACTATGAGCTTGAATAATCCACATGACCCAAGTTCAACTCTCACTAAAACTTACCCGCTTTTGTCAATTTTCTTGATTTTGTTTTATTCAATCTTAGATTCTCTGAGTGATCCAGGTGAAACATGGGTTAATGCCTCCAATGGCAAACACCTCTACTTCAGTTTTACATGGCCCATATAGAAGGGTCTTGCGGGTGTTTCAGCGAGGTTTCAAAAGATTACAAGTGGTAAGGATTATGGGCCAGTTTTTTGTTTTTTTCAAGTGTAATTTCGCCTTTGGTATGGGAAGAGAAATCTTAATAAGACAGCCAATGATGCTGCTGTCAGTAGAGTAACCAGGGATGTGGGGCAGGGAGGAGCAGACCTTAATAAGACAGCCAATGATGCTGCTGTCAGTAGAGTAACCAGGGATGTGGGGCAGGGAGGAGCAGACCTAGGATAAGGAGAAGAAAACAGGATAAAGAAGAAAAGAAAAGAGATTACACCAGACAGAAATGAGGTAGACTAGATATTTAAGTTTCACATGCAGAGATGTCACAGCTTGTAGTTCAACTCTTATTCTCATTATTCCCATATTTGGCATTGCACACTTTGAATATCATGGTTTGTAATACAACATTTTTAAGTTGTAACATTTTTTTTTCAGTACTTGTGTTATGAGGAATTTTATGTGTGGGTACGCGGTAAAAAGCTGAAAAACTGCAACCAGAAAATATCACATAACCTTCCTCACAATCAAACCCAAAAAGGTTGTTTGACTTTGATAATTGCACTCTGGAATGATATTGCCAAAATAACCGGCAAAAAAAGCCTAAAATAATCTTTGTTTGCATCTTGGATGAAGGCTTGTGAATCCCATCGGCCCCCAAGAGGTTGTCATGTTTAGAAAAACAAATTGGAGAATTGTGCTCCCAATTGAGGGTGCTGCATGTTAATTCCAGCTAACACATGTCCCCTTGTTTCTAGGGGAAGGACTGACACTCTTTAACATAATTACATTCAACTTTTTTTTAATCTTTGATCTGTCACCATTTTATTTGGGCATTGATAAACGCACGCCAACGCCCACCCGCACGCCAATTTTTCACGACAGATATTTTTGGTGTGCGGGTCACACGGTGCATGGTGTATCACATAATTGAACCGGTGGACTTGTTCAATTACATGAGCCAGTCATTGGCCAGGAGGAAACCCTCCTGGCCAATGAGGTTATACAACCTTGTCAGCCAGGAGGAACTCCTCATGGCTGACAAGGTTATACAACCTTTCAGCCAGGAGGAACTCCTCCTGGCTGACAAGGTTATACAACCTTGTCATCCAGGAGGAAATCCTCCTGGCTGACAAGGTTATGCAACCTTGTCATCCAGGAGGAAATCCTCCTGGCTGACAAGGTTATACAACCTTGTCATCCAGGAGGAAATCCTCCTGGCTGGCAAGGTTATACAACCTTGTCATCCAGGAGGAAATCCTCCTGGCCAATGATGTTTCCCACATGCCAAAAAAATGGCGTGTGGGACCCGCACACCACCAATATTTGGCGTGCGGGGCCTACAGCCAAAAATTGGTGTGTAGACCCTACACACCAGTTTAATTTGGCATGTAGGGTCGGGCATTGATATTTGCACGCCAATGGGCGCACGCCCACGCCCATTGCACACTGATAAAAAAAAAGGTGTGCTGACCGCACGCCTTTTTTTTATTGGCGTGCGGGCTGCACGCCCACCCCTGGGCGTCAGCACGCCTGTAGATGGGCGTGCGGGCTGCACGCCCATCTACAGGCGTGCGACACTGCAGGCGTGCAGTCGCACGCCCTTTTCATGTGTATAGGCAGGGGCGTGCCCCTGCCTATATACATAGAAAGGGCGTGCGGTTCGCACGCCCTTTCTATGTATATAGGCAGGGGGCACGCCCCTGCCTATACACATAGATCGGCGGACCGCCGACCTATGTATACAGGAAGGGGCACGCCCCTTCCTATATACATGCTGATGTCATGTGTACAAAACAATGTACGCATGACATAAGGATCCTTCCCCCCCGCCCCCTCCCAACCTCCTCACCCGGGAGGGATCCCTCCCGGTCGAGGAGGTTGTATGGCCTCCTCCTTGACCGGAGGGGGATCCCTCCCGGGTGAGGAGGTTGTACAACCTCCTCGACTGGGAGGGATCCCTCCCGGTCGAGGACGCCATACAACCTCCTCGACCGGGAGGGAATCCCCCTCCGGTCGAGGAGGTTGTACAACCTCCTCGACCGGGAGGGATCCCTCCCGGGTGAGGAGGTTGTATGGCCTCCTCGACCGGGAGGGAATCCCCCTCCGGTCAAGGAGGTTATACAACCTCCTCGACCGGGAGGGATCCCTCCCGGGTGAGGAGGTTGTATGGCCTCCTCGAACCGGAGGGGGATTCTCTCCGGTCGAGGAGGTATACAACCTCCTCAACCGGGAGGGATCCCTCCCGGTCAAGGAGGCCATACAGCCTCCTCACCCAGGAGGGATCCCTCCCGGTCGAGGAGGTTGTATAAACTCCTCGACCGGGAGGGATCCCTCCTGGTGGAGGAGGTTGTATACCTCCTTGACCGGAGAGAATCCCCCTCCGGTCAAGGAGGTTGCAGTCCTCCCCGGCAGGGCGTGCGGCTGCATGCCCATCCTTGGGGTGTCGCACGCCTGTAGATGGGCGTGCAAACTGCACGCTCATCTACAGGTGTGCCCACGCCCAAGGATGGGCATGCAGCCCGCACGCCGATAAAAAAAAAGGTGTGCGGGCTGCACGCCTTCTTTTTTAAGGGCGTGCGTGGGCGTGGGCGTGCATTTATCAATGCCCTGTAGGGTCTACATGCCAATTTTTGGCTGCCTGGCCAATGAGGTTATACAAACCTCATCAGCCAGGAGGATTTCCTCCTGGACAATGAGGTTGTATAACCTTGTCGGCCGGGAGGATTTGGTTTGCCACATGCCAAAAAATTGGCGTGTGGGACCCACACGCCACCAATATTTGGCGTGCAGGGCCTACGGCCAAAAATTGTTGTATAGACCCTGCAGGTTTTGGGAGAACTTATATACAGGAGGTGCAGCACTGAATCTGAGCCCAAAGCGCGGGCTCAGTGGCAGACTGAGGAAGGGGGTATGTACCAAATGTCACCAGACATTTTGCAGGGAAAGAATGAGGGCGCTGTGGGAGAACTTATATACCATAGGTGCAGCACTGAAGCTGAGCCCGCAGCCGCGGGCTCAGCGGTAGGCTGAGGCTGAGGTAAGGGGGCACTTTCCAAATGTCATCGGAAATTCCGCGGGGAAAAGCACAGGGTGCAGCATGTGACATTCTATAGTTGGGGCGGACAATTGGTTGAGCGGACAAAGGCCGCTTCAATATGTGCGACGTAGGGGACCGGGCGGAACCACGGGGTTCAGGGCTCCAGGCCCGCAAGCGGAGCGGGGGCAGAAGGAGCGGAGTCGTGTGCAGGGAGCGACAGACGACTGCGGGGGTCAACGGGGTATAGCAGTCGGGGGCAGGCTGCGGTGTGATGCGTGATTGAGGAGACAGGCAAGTAGGGCTCCAGGGACAGTACTGGGGATTGCGGGACATGATTGGGGGGACTGTTGTATAAATAGAGGATTGTACCAGGGTTGCAGGATCTTATCTTATCATCAAAGTAGATAGCTATCAACTACAGCGCATATAAAAAATCTCTTTGTTTTAGAACTCTCTCAGCGACTTTCAGCGTGTGCGGATACAGGCGGAACTGTGAAGGGCAACATCAGGAAGACGAACGCAAGAGGAATGGTCCCCTTGCTAAGTATAAGGTGTTGCAGGGAATCCAGTTGATTATCCGCTAACAGTTGTTCATCCCGCGGAGGAAATCAAAGAACCACCGGAACCAACCAGGAAGCAGGGCAACCTACCGTTTCTGTCACCAAGGTCACCATTATTTCCACAGCGCAGCAGGTGACATTCTATAGTTGGCGCAGGCAATTGGTTGAGCGGACAAGGGCCGCTTCAGTATGCGCAACGTTGAGGGACCGTGTGGAACCACGGGGTTTGGGGCACCCAGCCCGTGGGAAAAGCAGGGGCAGAAGGAGCGGAGGCAGACGCAGGGGCAACAAACAGCTGCAGGGGTCAACGGGGTATAGCAGTTGGGGGCAGGCTGCGGTAGGACTCCAGGGATGGTACCGGGGATTGCGGGACATGACCGGGGGGGATGTCGTATAAATAGAGTGTTTTAGGGGTTGCGGAATCTTATCTTATCTTATTATTGAAGTGGATAGCTATCATCTTCAGCGCAAATAAGAAATATATTTAGTTATCAACTCTCTTAGCAACTTTCAGCGTGTGCGGACAAGCGGAACTGTGAAGGGCATCATCAGGAAGACGACGCAAGAGGAACGGTCCCCTTGCTGAGTATAAGGTTTTGCAGGGAACCCAGTTAGTCATCTGCTAACAGCTGTTTATTCCGCTGAAGGAAATCAAAGAACTACCGGAACCAACCAGGAAGAAGTGCAACCAGAGCGGAATGTACCTTTTCTGTCATTGGGGTCACCTTTATTTCCACAATACCAATTTATTTTGGCGTGTAGGCCCCGCACAAACTGAACAAGATCTACTTTAGATGTTCATATGTTTGGATGCAATGAAAGAGAATTAGATTAAATGTATCAAGCCAATGATATCCACCAACACTGAATCTTTCAGATGATCAACATGAAGAAAAAATGCTGGGATTTTTGTGGCCAATGTTTTGGAAGTATCAAAAAACAAATAGAATTTCTGGAAGAAAAACTGGAGATTATTTTGTGAATGATCAGACTGAAGATTTTATTATTCACAAGTAAGATGATAAAGGAAAATACAGTAAGATGATAAAGGAAAATACAGTAATAAAAAGACCAAGATAAATAGAAATACCTAAAGGCAAGAATACATAATTGATAAGGCAGTAATAGGGGGTATCAAATATGAGCAAATTCACAATTAAAACCAGTGAATTAGGTTTTTCAACAAAACTTCACTTTTGAGAATTTTGAATCATTTTATATTAGGGGGTATCAAATATGGCCAAATCCACCCTTAGGGGGTATCAAATATGACCAAATCCACAATTATCTAATCAACTGGTTTTGAAAATCCACCATTTTTAAAAACCATTGAGATGTATATAAAATGGTTCAGAATTCTCAAAAGTGAAATTTTGTGGAAAAACCTAATTCACTGGTTTTAATTGTGGATTTGGTCATATTTGATACCCCCTATTATCTAATCAACTGGTTTTGAAAATCCACCATTTTTACAAACCATGGATATCAACATAAAATGGTTCAGAATTCTCAAAAGTGAAATTTTGTGGAAAATCCTAATTGACTGGTTTTAATTGTGGATTTTGTCATATTTGATACCCCCTATTGATATCCATTGTTTTTAAAAATGGTGGATTTTCAAAACCAGTTGATTAGATAATGTCATATTTGATACCCCCTAATGATAATATATAAAGGAGAAGATGGAAACAAACTCAAAAAAAAATGTGAAAAAAATCATCATGATCATGGAAGAGGTTTGTTGAGATCTAAGGGACCTGTGATAGGATTGAGATAGACAGCAAGGCTTTCAAGAGTGATACAATGGGACAGGAAAGAAAGAATAATAGGGTGTAAGGAAAAGGATAGGAGGGATAGTCAAGAATGATGTTGAGAGTATCAGGTTATTTATTAATTATTTATGAGAGATAATAACTTGTCAACAAAGTAATTTGTGAAGAAAAGATTTCTTTAAGAAAAAGGAGTCAAGTTTCTTGAAAAGGAGACATTTACATGTCTTCAAGATGTGAGGACTGAGCAAAGAATGAATTAAAATGATGTCATAAGGTTTGGAGTCATAAGAGTTATGATTATGTAATACTGATTTGTGTAGAGTCCTAGAGAGATGTAACTTGATTATCAAAATAATTCAGGTAGATTTGGATTGAAAAAAAAATCAATAGGAGGTATCAAATATGACAAAATCCACAATTAAAACCAGTGAATTAGGTTTGTCCACAAAATGTCACTTTTGAGACTTTTGAACCATTTTATATTGATATCCATGGTTGTTAAAAATGGTGGATTTTCAAAACCAGTTGGTTAGATAATGGTGTATTTGGTCATATTTGATACCCCCTAATAGAATGAAAATAAAAATAACAGAACATAAACATATATAAAATACAGATGAGGCAACCTTGATGGTGGACCCGGCCACCCTTGAGGTAGTATACATCCTCATGGCCAGGAGGTTGTGTTTGAACTCATGGATGGGAGAAACCTGGCCATGAGTTCAAATCCAACCTTGACAGCTGGGAGAAACCCAGATGTCAAGGTGGGATGAATATTTATTTGGGAGTGGTTCCTCCAAAATGGCCTTTCAACAGTTTTTGGGGAGAAAAAACTCCTGGACCACTGGAGGCCTCTGAAAAGCGGTCCTCAGGTGGTTGACTTGACATCCTGGGAATTTGGGATTTGTTTCTCTGATTCCCAGGATTTGTATAACGAGGACCCTGCAAGTATAAATATTAAATAAATATAAAATGAAATGAAATGAAATGAAATGAAATGAAAAATAGTTGAAATAAAAATAAAAACGTTAAAATTAAGATGAAAATGAAAATATAATATAATATAATGGAAATGAAATGAAAATAAAAATAAAAACAAAATGAAATGAAATGAAATAAAATAAAATAAAATAAAATATGAGATTCATGATTATAGAATTTTTTTTCCTTCTCTTTTTTTGATTTACGGTGTCACCAAACCATGCACATGTACATTATGGTGATACTCTATATGTCAAGATTACTACTCATGGAAAAGAGGCGATGAAGGGGCTTTCTTGAGGGAGCCTAAGAAAGGACCGAGGAGGACAGGAAAAATAAGTTTAAGGCTCAGACTCGATGGTTTTATTTCTTCTGGCATACAGACCAGATTAAGTATTCTAGTACAAGATTGGCCAACAAGTGGTTGAGCTAAATAATCTAATATAAGCATATGCTAGTAATTAAATAACATATGGAAGATAGCATTGTAATTTAACAATGGAATAAAACATGGTAATATTTAAACCAAGGAAACTCTTAAGGCATTACAGCTGTGTAATGGAATAACATCAATATGATAATTGATGGAATAATTTGAATAACATCATACATTATGATGGATAAGTTAAATAGACAGAGTGGTGACATGGTATGAAAGAGTTGTGAGCGGAAACGTAGACAGAAATTCTGACACACCCCCGCGCGAACAGGCGACAAAGGTGGTAACAGGGGATGATAATGGCTACAAGGAGGTGATGGTGACGAGAAGCTGGTGGTGACACCTAGGATCTGGTGGCGAAGAATAGAAGCTGTTGGCGACGACTAGTAGTTGGAGGAGACAACTATGAGGTGGTGGCAACAACTAGGAGCTGGGGGCGACGACTATGAGCTGGAGGCGACGGCTGGGAGCTGGGGGCGACGACTGGGAGCTGGTGGCGACGACTTGGAGCTGGTGGCGACATCTATGAGCTGGTGGCGACGACCAGGAGCTGGTGACGAAAACAGGGAGCTGGTTGCGACGACTTGGAGCTGGTGGCGACATCTATGAGCTGGTGGCTACGACCAGGAGCTGGTGACGAAAACAGGGAGCTGGAGGCGATGACTAGGCCGTGGTGAAGACAACGAGGATGTGGTGGCAATGGCGACGATTACAAGATTCTTTCAACGACTTGGAGATGTTTCCAGCGAGTCATAGGTCCTTCCGACGACTCAGAGGTGCTACCGACGACTCCGAGGGACTTCCAACGACTCAGTGGTGATTCCAGCAACTTGGAGGTGCTTCCGACGAATTGGAGGTGCTTCTGATGCCAAGGAGTTGATGCCAGTGAGCGAGCTGAGAGAGAGATGGGTTGAGAAGAGAATCAAGACTGTAAATCTGTCAAGATTACTACTCATGGAAAAGAGGCGATGAAGGGGCTTTCTTGAGGGAGCCTAAGAAAGGACCGAGGAGGACAGGAAAAATAAGTTTAAGGCTCAGACTCGATGGTTTTATTTCTTCTGGCATACAGACCAGATTAAGTATTCTAGTACAAGATTGGCCAACAAGTGGTTGAGCTAAATAATCTAATATAAGCATATGCTAGTAATTAAATAACATATGGAAGATAGCATTGTAATTTAACAATGGAATAAAACATGGTAATATTTAAACCAAGGAAACTCTTAAGGCATTACAGCTGTGTAATGGAATAACATCAATATGATAATTGATGGAATAATTTGAATAACATCATACATTATGATGGATAAGTTAAATAGACAGAGTGGTGACATGGTATGAAAGAGTTGTGAGCGGAAACGTAGACAGAAATTCTGACACTATATACCACAGCCACTTTTTAGGAATAGGCCCTCCCAAATTGGTGTGTAGAATAAACTTGTTGGGAAGTCCTCACAACAAGTGATTCATCGGAACACATTTAAAACAGAAGCCCTTCCAACAAGTGGTTTATAAAGTCAGTTTTTAGAGATTAATGCAAATATACCTTCCCAGCATGCAAAGAGAGAAATATGCAAGTGCCTTAATTCCTTAAAGAATTTTAAATGTGAATCCAAATGATTTTCCCACTGTTTCTTGAATAAGCCATTTAAAACATATCTTATACCTCTCTTACAAAAATTCCTAATGAAAATAAATCCATTCAAGTTGTGGCATGTCAACATATATTTGAAGAGGGATTGGGGAGGGCTTTACCATATTGGTTATCCCCATTTTTGGTGTGATATTAACATTTCATGAGCAAACCCAGCTCAGAAAATGGTGATCATATCTTAAAGCAAGTCATCTGGATTTACAGAAAATGGGGGTTTGATAAACGCATGCCCTTTTTATGTGAAAATTTATGGGCATATCCATACACATACACATAAAAAGGGTGTGTGGGCTGCACATCCTGTTCATGGGTATAGGTATGGGTATACCCCATAACTATACTTTCAGAGGGTTTCCCTCTGGTTGAGAGATGTGTATATCTTGACTGGAGGGAATCCCTCTTTTTGAGAGATGGGTGGGGGGTTGGGTCATTGAATCCTGGATTGGGACTCAATAACATCAGCCGGCCTGTCAAGGTGAATGTGGCTGAACACCTGTATTTGGGAAGGTGTTTCCCGCCTATAGATGATAGGAATGTGAATTTCACACCCATCTATGGGCGTTCTGACACCCAAAAAAGGGTTGCAGCTAGGGGCATGCATTTATCAACACCCCAGAAAATGCACAAATCAATGAATTTGTATCATGATTCTAAACTGTTTTTTAATTTGAAACACAGTGTTTTAATGAACATTAGATGAATCAAAAATATACACTTATTTTTTTTGGAACCCAAAACTGGGATCAAAGTTATCCATGAGTAGAAGAAAATATCAACTGTACTGATACAGCATATGAGGTTGATTGCTGATTCTGATATCAACCCAAGTTACACATGATATCATACTGACAACCCACTTCTCAGAAGTTATTGTAGGTTTGATACACTTCTCAGAAGTTATTGTAGGTTTACTCAATGAAGTTACATGTGGGAAATTTCATGAAAGTACCCTGGAAGCATCCCTGGTGTTTATTAAAACAAATGTCATGCACTGATCCCATAATCTAAATCCTAAGTCCTGGCATCAAACCTAAAAGTAGCAATTTGTTGGTCTCCAATTCAGATTCTTTTGGATTTTATTGACCTTTTGAATTTTGATTCTTTTTGATCTTCTTCTACAGAAAATCAAATGGCAGCCAAACCCTCCCAAATTGGTATAAATTCCCCTTCCCCATCAATTACTTGGGAGGTTTTTCTTCAATCAATCACTCCTCATGTAAATTTAACTTCAACTGATTGTTTCATCAGTCCCAATGCAGATTTATCAAATTATTTTAATGACTCAATCAATCCTATAAGCTTAACAGCTGCTCAATTTTCCAAGCTGAACACAAAATCAGCTCAAGGTCTTTCTGCCTGTGGTAAAAATATTACCAGAAAAATCCTGAGCCCTATGTGGAGAAAAATCTCAGATCGTATTGAAAGATAAATCCATAGCTGTACATACAGCCCTGGATAAAAATCTAATAGCAAAACTTCTGGCATACACTATCAGCATAAAACTGTACCTGGATGTTTCAGTAAATTCAAATCCTCCAAGTCAGGAATCAAAGTTCAAATAATTCCTGAAACTTTTGGAAGCTGGGAAATTCAATTTAACACCCCTCTGGTCTCCATTTTTGGAACAAAATACAAAGTAACCAGAAAAATCCATGATTTTACAAATAAACAGATAAATTATTCAAGAAACAAGGTTGCACAAACTGAGAATTTGCACGGAGAAGGGTCAAACAGCTTTTTCTAATTTCCAATTTCTAGCCCTTCTCCCAAAAAAAATCTTTGACAAATCATATCACATTGCACTGCCAGCATGGTTGTATCAGATTCCCAAATCTGCAATTACATCAGTTGAAAAAATCTGATATTATATCAGACAAGACTGGTATTGTATCTACCAAAACTAATATTATATCTACCTTGCATGATTTAATGTCCATCATGATAGATATTGCATCAGTTGATGCAATTAAATATCAACATCCCTGAATTTATATCAGTTTTTTTCATCTGAAATACCATTTTGGCCCATGGGTATTACATCAGATGGAAAAATATGAGATCAAGTCAGTCATGTTGATATTAAATAGTTTCAACTGATTTAATATCCCTGATGATAGAAATAATATCATAATAGGTAGATATAATATCAGTTGTGGTAGATACAATACCAGCTTTGTCTGATATGATAAAAGATTTTTTCAACTGATGTAATGCCAGATTTGAGAGTTTGATACAATAATCTTTGCAGTGTTGGATGATGCCCAAAAGTTCCAAAGACAGAGAGATAGCAGGTCTAATGGCTGTATGGTATGTGATTTCAATCTATGTTCTTTTAAACAGGTGGTGGTAAACTATTTTCATGAACCATATGTGTTTTGAGTGTGCTGTCAATTTTGAACACAAAAAACAGTAGTGCTGGTTTAGATAAAGAAAAAAGTGTTGGATCCAAAAACATCCACTATTCAAAAATTTTTTTTACCACAAATCCCAAAAAAAGTCTCTTCTCTGCCATGATTAATGTAGCACCTATGACCATCCACATGAGTATTATGGTGGGAGACCATATGGCTTCTCAATAAAATAAATACCAAGAACCAAACTCTCCATCAGAGGTATCAATTAAACAGCATAAAGATATTGAAATGATAAACACACACACACTGCTGGAATGAAATGTGGAAAAAATGGGATGAAGACAAACACATTTATTACAATTTTTTTTTCAGAAAAAAAAGTAAGGAATTTTTTTAGACATTGTGTATTGTTGATGCAGAGAGACTGGAGCAGCACAAACAATGTGAGTGAGTGAGACGGAAAGGATTAATTGCATCAATAATAAATAAAAGAGAAAAGAGAAAAGAGAAAGGACACATGAGAGATGTGCCTGGAGCAGCACAACACAATGTGAGTGAGTGAGACGGAAGGATAAAGAGAAACTTCCACATCAGCTGCTCAAGGGACTAAATACAAAATTGAATTTCACAGATGGTGATATGAAAGTGAAATGAGAAAAGAAGATGTGAAAGCACACATGACAGAAATGAGACACCTCAACATGAATAGTTTTCTGCAATTATCTATTTGTTTATTTGGATTTGGCATTTACCAGTATCAAGAAAACTGGATATTTGCAAAGTATTTCCAACCTAATGAACATACATAAGAACATTCAAAAAGTAAAAAAAACAAATATTCAATTTCAATTCAACACCAACTCCAGCAGAGCTGTTTCATTTCTGTTGTTGCTATTTCTTCACCCATACTGGCTCAAATTTGCATGAAATTTGGATTCCTATTGTCTAGAAGTCAAAATGGAATGGTAAAAACAAAATACAGCCCAAAAAGGAAAAGTGGACATGAAGCTCTTGAATGGCATTCCGGCTTGACTCTGAATTTTGCACTTGCACAAATACACACCCAACCTTTCAGGGTGCACATGGCAAGAGGTGGTCTTGATGAGTGATTCAAGCCTTGGGGCATGTGGTGTGGGTTCTGTTGTGGCATGAAGGAAGATTCTGAGGAAATTTGAAACAGTCAGGCTTATAAAGGGGATGGCCCTCCCTGGTGATGGAAAAAATACTCCAGTTTCCTCCACAAAAAAAACCACTTGCACAGCACCTGATCAAAATTACAAAAAAAAAAAAATTCTCCTGAACCAGAGAGGGACAAGGATTGAAAGAAAAGGCTAGAAAATATCCAGTTATCTTCTTTCATTATTATTATTTTTTAATTTTTTTGATACCAATACATATGTAGATTTACCAAAGTTTTCACAATTATTCTATGATATATTTGCACCTAATCCAACCTTATTGAACCTATCTAATATATGTATTTCATCTATAGATGGAATTTTTCTCAAACAGAGTGTCTGAAACCTCAAAATATTCATCATTTTCCTCCATCCTTTAGTATATTGTACCTAGAAAAGACCAAGCCATTTTTTTTCTTGAAATCTCTTGATTATTCTATTTTCTAGGGTTTATTTCTCTCCTAATTTATTGCAAAGTTTTCAACATCATTTAATCTGCTTCAAACCAAAAATCCGTTTTTTTAAATGTATGTCAAAGCATTTTTTTTACCTGTTTTTCTATTTACCATAATTTGTCTTATTTTTAACGTACATAGGTGAAGTACAATTCTTTCCTAATGAAAAAAACACATACAGTACTTATGATGCATGAGAAAACAAATGAAGGCAGCCAATTAACCACTTCACCCAAAGGGTTTCAATACACAACTTTGGAATTTCAAACAACAAAATGGAAACAATTGGGCACAAAATTGTTAAGTTCAGCAGAATCAGCATTAGTGCAGAAGCTTTTTTATGAGTGGTGTTTCAAGAAATAAGGTTCATCTGAGATGTTCAAAAAATCCATTAAATATATTTTGGTGTCTACCATGTGATAGCCATGAAATCAGCTGACAGTTTTGACAGAAAAAGAACACCAAAAAAATCTACATGTACCAAACACTTCTAAATCCAACAAAAAATCAGAAATTCACAAGATCAGGTATCTTGACCTATCACTCAAGTTTCCTCACTTCCAGAATAGTTTTATATGTTGAGGTTACTCCAGTTAACATTAGATGCACTAAACCAGACTAAGCTTGTCTAGGGGAAAATGAGATTCGAGAAGAATATGATGAGCCAAATAGTTCAAGACTTCAGTAAGATTAAAAATTATGGCCTGTCTTGGAAACTTTAGGCCTGGATCATTTAATATACAAAGTATTATAATGAACAAGGAGAAGGGAAAATCTAGTCAGGCTGAAGACATAAATGCAGTTCATACTAGATAATCAAGAGATGAGAGATGAGAGATCTATCTGAAACTCCAAGAGAAGAAATAGCAAAAGATTACAAAGAAAAAGATAATTCAGAAGAGTGATTTTTACTACCTTATCAGGAAAGCCAATGCTGCAGCCTTATGCAGGGGCAGAGGTCTTCACATAATTCCCTCCAGAGTTTCATTCTTCCAGGATTGATTATAAAGCTATTGGCATCTGGAAATGGTGACAAAGTTGATCTTAAAAAATCTGGTCTCTTTGTGGTGGAATTATGTCTCATGAATCCCATAAAATACCTTCATTAATAAAAAAGAATACTTGTGATAAGCTGGACTGTGAAACATTTTCTTGATTTTTTATAAATACATATTTACTGAATCATCAATCACTTTTAGATGAAAAGATCCCTGATGCAGTAGATGCTTTTCATTAACTCAATGAAACTTGTAATTGTTTATTTTTCTAATTTCCTTACATTTCATTCTAATCATTTCTATTTTTTTAATCATTATTGCATTACCACAGGTTAATCCCATGTACATAGTCTATTTATGATTGCCTACTACATGGGAATCAAAAAATTCATCAGTTCTCCTCACCATTTGACTGGTGCCACCCCAGAGTCCCTTCTATGGTCTGCAGCAGGAGTATAGTCTGTCCAAACCCTCATCTCTCTTCTTCCCTCTGAAATTTGAAAATTTTGTATTCATCATTTGGGGGTGGTTTGTTGGATCCAAAAACTACTTTGTTAGGAAGTACCTCATTATATCCAATTTTTGATAATAAGGTGCTGATTTCAACAGGGGGCAAGTTTAATTTTATCTTTTCCCCCCACTGGCATGACAAGAAATCCATACCTGGTTGATTTTGACTGGGCATCACACTGTGTCCACCCATTTTTGACAGGGGACACAGAAAATTTAACGTTTGTTTCACCTACTTGTTGGATTCACAATGCTGGCTGGCTAGAAGTACCCCCAAGATGCAATTAATAACTGTTCCTCAACTAGTAAGATTTGTTATTTATTATTACCACTTCATTAATGACCCTACATCATCATCCAGGCCATTGACTAGTTTTTCTTTTTGCTGCCATATGGATCCTTACTTGCTACTTGGATTCTCCATTTAGTCGGAACTAATTCTTATTTCCCACCCAAGCTATTCTTACCATCTCTTGGATTCCTCATATTTGTATTTTATTGATTCAGCTGAACAAACCAATGTTTGGGTGCATCCCAGTTTAACACTCTCACCCTATTAGCCAATTTTACAGGTAGCAATGAAAATGCACACTCTTTTCTTTCCCTATAGCTGCTGTTGAACTGTAAGACAGAAGGCTAGAAAATTAAAAAGTCAATCAATTGTACGTCGGCCAATATTGCTCAGATAAAACATTTTATCCACCTCACCCCCTGGGTTATGCCGAGAGGGTGGCTGTGTATGTACTGAATGGGGTTTGATTACAAAATTTGTGGCGAGGTTCAATATATTATGATTTCTGATACCAGGTATGTATTTATTTACATAAATACATAGATCAATACTTGATCATGGCGGCGTCACTTGGTTTATATGAGTTGGCTTGTATAAATAAATATACATAAGTCTGGAGGAAGCTGTGTGGCTTGGAGAGCGAGTATGTATTTAGACGTTCATTTATTTATGTGTGTTAGTGTATGTATGTACATACAACATATTTTGACTGGACACTGGTTTGGCTTTGGTCAGCCGGACGGTTTAAAGGGAGCCAGCCCATCGACGATCCACAGCTTCGAGCGTCTCTTGAGACTCCTACCCCCAACCATCGAGAACTAGCCGGAGTGCTCATTATATAGACCTGCCCTCCCGCGCCACAACCTCTAACGCGTTTACTTACTCGAAACCATAACCAACCACTTTCTCTTTCTCCTATAACTCTCGACCCACTTCATTTCATTAAACCAATCAGCCTCGTACATGCTCACATTTTAAATCCACCGGTGGTAGATCTTTAGTCATTCCAAGCGAACTAAATTTGAGTTTATCTTCACCAAACGACCAAGCCAAACCATCAACCGCACCATCTCACTTTCTCTCTCACAGTCATCTCTACGTTCAATTCGATGGCTTCCTTGGCCCCCGTCCGACCACCCTCTGCTACTTCCAATCGATCCACCACTCCTTCCTCTCAACAGAATAACGTCTACCGTCATCAACACTCCCTATCCTCATCTACACCTTCCAATCAACACTTTGGAGCCCTCTCCCCCCGCTATGGCCCCCCTCGAAGTGCGGGTGGTATGAGGCAGAGCCTGGATAACACCAAACAGTTCAATGGCAATCCTCCAGTCAGTCCTCGCTTGCCACCCGGCTCGGCAGGTCACAACATACGCCCGAATAGTGAGATGCTCGGATTGAGTGCTCAACAACATCTCCACGGTGGTCCTTCTCTAGAAGGTAAGCTGAGCCGGTCCTCATTCAGACCTGGGTGGCTGGTCAATCTGATGATCTTCTTGCACTTGACAGCCGAGGCCATCGACAAATGGTTTGAAGACTTACAAAGCTACGAAGCTACACTCGAAGAAATGGCTACTGCTAGCTTGGATGCTAGCTTCAAGGAAGAGGTATGTCAATCGACTCCCCCTCCCGCGCGATTTATCTTAGCTGGTCCGCTAAGCCTATTGATCCCCACTCGATTGGATAATTGTTCAGCTGAGTGCAATCGAGCAGTGGTTTCGAGTCCTTAGTGAGGCAGAAAGAACCGCAGCTTTATACTCTCTGTTGCAAGTGAGTCTTTTTTTTCGAATAGGAGGTTTGCAGATTCAACATTGACATGCCCATTCACTTTTCAGTCGTCCACCCAAGTTCAAATTCGATTCTTTATCACCGTCTTACAACAAATGGCTCGCAGTGACCCAATGACTGCGCTATTGAGCCCCGCCCCGACGAGTAACGGTAAGAATTACCGCTGGTATCATCAGCTCATCTGCAGATTTCCAAATGTTGATCTGATTAATCAACATTATCCTAGGTGTGTCAATGAAACAACAGATGGAAGCCAAACTGGCTCAACTAACCAAGATGTCGCCTGCGTCTCCTATTGTTCGCCAATTCGCTCGTCAATCACTTGGTCACAACGTCAACACTCCATCCAACGAGCCTTATCTTAGTCCCAACTCAGCACTCATCGGCGACTCTAACAGCTTCAATGCCGGCCCGAACGATGCCGCAGCCTTACTCGCTAGCCAACGTGCTAAGCTCCAGTCCAAGGCGGCCAATCGCGTCTCCGCCCCTGGCCAGCTTCTTGGAGATAGCAGCCTAAAGAGCCCCAAGTGGAGTCACTTTTCTGGTACAGTTGAAGAAGAAGTCCAGAGTCGCTCGGTAAGCCCAAGACCGAAGAGCACCAGCAGCGAAGCCAACCCTTCTGTCAATCACCATAATCCTCCTGCTCCTACGCTTTCCCGCACTTTGCCTTCGCCCTGTTTAGGACAAGAAGGTCAAATGAGTCCGGCCGTGGGAGGCAGTTGGGCCAGTCAAGTCAATACCCCTCTGGTTCCTATGTTCGCCAACAAGGACCCAGCCAACAACCATCCTGAAGCTCACCAGGCTCATAGCGAGGCGGTTGCGAATCGCCTGGCCCAATGGGGTGCCAATCACCAAGCCGGGTCAAACAGTGCTTCCTTGCCCGCTTCTGCATTGGTACCCTCGAAGATACGTGGCTCGGTGGACGCCCCGCCAAGTGGTATTCAATTGGACGATGCCCGCAAATTTCGAAGAGCTAGTAAAAGCAACGCCACCAACGCATCGTCGGGTAAGGTTCTTTTTATTTTTACAGCTATTTTTCTGTGTAGGTCTACTGACAGGCCGCGCGATCTTAGGTTTTTCGGGTGTCTTGTCTGGTATGAATAACTCGACAAATAGTACTTCCAGCTCTGCGCAAGCCCCAACCCGGTCTGCTAGTAACAATCCACCAAACGGTCAATCGGGAATATTGAGTCGCACGATGCCCACCACCAATAATACCTCCAACACACACCTTTCATCGGCGATGAGCGCGAGCAGTGGGCCTGCCCTACCCAATCTTATGGCCGGGCCATCATTATTGGGGACTTCACAACCCTCCATGGCTGCTGTTCAGTCAAACTGGAGAAACGGATTAAATAACTCAAACACGCAATCTTTGAACAGTCCCGACCCAACCATTGTCAACAACCTGGCAATGATGAACACACTGGCTGGTTTGAATGGTGGGATGGACATGGCTTCAATAGCGAATATAGCGGCCATGACGAAGTGAGTCTCTCACCGTTACACTACATGATACTGGTTCGCGTTTTACTGATAACCTTTCCCAACAATTTTAGCATGTCCGATCCGAATGCTCTTCAGAACATGGCCAATTTACTAAACATGCGGCAACAAATCCAACAAGTTCAAAGCTTACAGGCCTTGCAGCAACAGTTGCAACAGAACGGAATGATTGCGGGCATGATGAACACAGCCCCGCTTCTTTCACCCGCCAACAATGGAAGATTTGGAATGAACATGGGCTTCTCTGTTAATGGCGGCGGGGCGATCGGGATGGCCGGTGGTAAACGCAGTCCAGGAGTGGGTGCCCGGCCGGCAGCGGCGGCAAACAAACCGAATCATACGCCCGGCTCGGGAGCGAATCCTGAGGAAGAGTTAGACATGAAGCTATTAGGCGATGTCTCGGCGTGGCTACGGGGCCTGAGACTACACAAGTACACGCCGAATTTTGAAGGCTGCACGTGGAAGGAGATGGTGATGATGAATGACTCTGATCTTGAGCACCGGGGAGTTGCCGCTGTTGGCGCCCGCCGCAAGATGCTCAGGACCTTCGAGACCGTACGATTAAAGACTGGAATGGCTTTACCCGGCGATGGTGATGGCGCCCGAGACTCCAATGGTGACCGAATCGAATCGACGGCCGGAAACGTCGACAAGGTGGAGGATGAAGATCATCAAACTGCTCAACATCAACAACCGACCAGCAACGTCTCAATGACCCCTGAAAGTGATCAATGAGAGAAGACTTGTGAAGTACTGAAGCCAGGCTTTTGTCAGATTTCTACATGTACTTTCCCCTTTATTTTGTAATTTTTCGGATTTTATACTCGGCCTTCTCAATTGACTCTCATCATTCCTTTCTTGTATGTATCTTTTGTGATGTATGCGCGTTACGACTTATGCCCTCTGCTCCTCAATGTTGATGTTGTGCCTCGCTTAACTAAGTTCCCCCATAAAGTCCCCTCCGGACGCTGTTTCTAGCAGCATATCGGACGTTTAGCTGGGATCGGATGGATCGTTATTCCTAAGAACAATGTTCTTGTGTTTTGAAAAAAATGCGCCAAGTGCCTTGAAACAAAGCTGATGGTATTGGCTGAGTACATTCCAGTTTAACTAATTACGGTGATAGTGTGGCTGATTAAACCTTGAAAGCAATGTACTCCAAGATATTTGGTCAATTGACTTACTGGCCTGGATGGATCATTTCTTGGGTTCTGAACAAGAATGACTCTTGTTATTATTCTAAACTGAGATAAGTTGAGTGAACAAATGAGTATGGGAGGCTGACATGACTCTCAAGTTGGAGATACAGGTGATCTGTATCCCAATGTTGAAATCAAAGCACCATTTTCATATGAGCCAATTTGTTCAAGGGTCAATACCAATTGATGTGGGACTGGGAGCTGCGGTCAGATTCCATAATTTGTTTGGAAAACAATTCCCAAGAACAAACATGAATCCTTCCTTTGTCATGTAAGCAATTGATTGGAAATCTTCATCACACATGTCAAAGAGTCTAGCTAGATCAATTTGTTTTTTGTTTTGCATTGGATTGAGTCAAGGATTGTAATATTGATGAGTCAAAACCAGCCCAAGTAAATCCATGAATTTTCTGAGATTGCTACAGAGAAATTTGTATGTCTTCTGGAGAGATGGTTGTCTGGGGAAGATGACAGGAGGGAACCCTGAGGACCAGTAACATTTTGAAACAATTTAGTTTTCCATGTTCTCAATTTAGTACACCACATAGAGGAAAAAAAAGATCTCAGATGGCTCATTTACGTTCTGATAGCTGGCACATGGGAAGAATGTGGGTGAAAAACAAATGTGGTGTGATGTGTTGTGAGGAATTGAAGAGGTAAGTTTGGTGATGTGTAGTCAGACATGAGGGATGAGATGATTCTGAGGATGAAAACCGCTGATGTTCTAAAATCTGAAGTGAAAATTGCTGATGGGAGTTAAAATTTAACTATTTCAAACCCTATTTGACCAGTCCTAATGCAAGCCTTGTTCCCCTGCCAGAACTGGAAATGTGGGGCTGTCTCTTTGATGGCCCTAGACATTAGATGAGCTAGACCTATCATGCATGCTTATAGATGACCTGCGTACCTAGTGGACTGAACCAAAAATGGTTGACCAACCTCAAAGCCAACCTGTGGACAGAAACTTTGGGTTGCACTGCCAGCATAATTCCTAGGATGAAGTCTTCCCAGTTAAACTGGGATGCACTCAACCAATTTAAACTTTGTTGATATCAACTGATGAAATATAAACCCAAGACAACCCCCTTGGTTTTATATTTCATTGGTTGAGTTCAACCTGCTTTAAATTGGTTGGTTGCATCCTAGTTTAACTGGCATGAACTCAACCTAGGCAATTATTCTGGCAGTGTTGCATGGCACAACCTTGCCTTGTGGACCAGTTTTAGTGGGACAAGTGGTATTTATATAAAAAATTAAAGCTTGACAAAATCTGCCAATCAACTTACATGATCAGAGAAATTTAGCCACAGAAATCAACTACACTGGGTCCCCCTAAAATTACACAAGTTAGAAGAAAGCTTGATTTCTGGCTAAACCTTGCTAAATATAGCAACGGCTAGCCACAAAGCAAGGGAACTACTGAAACTCAAAGTCCTGTACATGACATGTACAATGAACCTATATATTGAATTATTACTGCGGCATATCTCCATATTTACATCAACACTTTCCATCTTGTCAACTTGTTAACTCCTCCTCTTCAAATATTACTCTCTTCCCCTTCTTTGTCCTCACTTCACTTCACTTCAACACTCTTTGTTCTGAAAATAAAACTTGCTCCTCTCTTCTATACCTTCACTTCCTTCCTCCATCTCAATTCTTCCTTCCTCATTCCTCCTACTTGCACTATCTAAATCACCCCAAAAATCTCTGAAATCTTCAACTTGTTGACATCTTGTCTCATCTCAACTTGGTAAGAAATAAATCATCAATTTCTTCTATTATATAATCTTTCATCAAAATTATGCTCTCTACTATCAATCACTAACCTAAAATTCTCACTACAAGTTGTGTGTCCATCTCTCATCTACCATTTATGTCTACTATCTACCTTAGTTGTCTGTTAGAACCTTATCATCAACTACAAGGTATGAATCTCTTCCTTATCTCACCTTTTCCTTTTTCATACATTGTTATTATTCTAACCTTTGTATAAATCGGTCCTTGTCTTTGTGTCTTAGCAATAAACATTAAGAAATGGTTCAAGAACACCCTCCCCTTGTATAGAAAAATATGAGATATTTTAGCTGGTGAGTCATGTGGAAAAGCATGTGATTAACCATGTGACTATACATGTGACTATATGTGTGAAGCTCCATGTGACTATACATGTGACTATATATGTGACTATATATGTGACTATACATGTGACTATATGTGTGACTATGCATGTGAATCTACATGTGAACATACATGCAACTATACATGTGACTCTAAATGTGAATATTCATGTGACTATACATGTGATTATAAACTACTTTTTTCCATGTACTTATACTTAACAAATTGATTTATTCTGTATAAATTTTGTCTGAGTGCAGCTAGCCTTGTGGCCTCAAAGAGTGAATATGGGTTAAATAACCTGTAGAATCCAAATTGGAAAGGAAATAAAAAATAATATTCCTCATTTTTATATACAGCTATACCTACATGTACTTTTGATACTGAACACATTTAGCCCACCACACCAATCAGATGCTCCGCAAGAATAAATGCTTGTACCTGAAAGTCAATCAGGTGGTGAGTAGTGGTGTTTCTTGCAGAGAATCTTTTGTCTTGCTCTGGTTTATGTAAATAAAACTAATTATGATATAGTATTTGAAGATGTTTTGAAATATGAGTATTATGTGTAATGTTCTACATATTGATAATCCCTAAAGCTTTTATCATGGTGTGCCTGAATGTGGCAGCAAAAAATGAGCCCTATTGCATAATAAAATATGGCAATCATGTGTACCAGTTATGCATATGGAAGATGTGCATATATTCTATGAATTGGACTCACAACAAAGTAACAAATGAATTGATTTGGACAAGTGATTCACTTCTCCTGAGGAGGGTTTCTTATAAACCTCACATTTCTTATTTCTGTTTGCACATCTTTCCTGTTCTTGTGTCAATTAGTATTTGAAAAAATTCAAATAATATTCTTGGAACTGCCCAAGCTCTAGACCTATCTTGTTGATCACCAGTCATACACACCAAAAACTAGAAATGCAACACACAGCAATATCATTCACTTCATACTTTGCCTTCACAAAATTCATCTCTGCTAATTTACCACCTTGGATCCCTTGCCAAGCCCAATGGACTTCCAACTGCCACAGTCACTAAACCTGCCTCCTTGCGGCAAGAACTGGACACATGTTTTCCATTCCCCCCACAGTCTCCCAGAGATTCAAGATCAAACATTCAAGACCAGGTATTGACAAATTGATCAGGAAGACAGCTTTGTGTTTTTTCTGATTGAGGTGGTCTTGCACTGTTTTCAAATCTTTCCAGCCGGCTTCCAGCAGAAATTCAATGATCATATTCTCTACTGTTGAGATTTAACTGTTTTTGTTTCCCTCTCTTCCTCTTTCACACATCTGTCAATTTTTTTTCTCTAATTCCCAGATAAATATTCATTCTTACCTTCTTTCCCACAAATCAACCATAGCTTTTATGTAGATAAATAAACATTCTGTCTGAGTATATAATGAGATCATCTGTTCTTCTGTGCACAGTTCCTTCTCTACAAAAAACAACCACTTGTAGTGTGAGTGCTTTTCCACCACAAAAGCTAGCAGCCACAGCCCTTTTCACAGGGCTCCTTTTTTCAGCCTCAGAGTTATCTCTTTTGGATTTTTTCTTTAGAACCAGATAAACACTTGAGCTTGATTATATACTTCCCCACAAGGTAGGCATTGAAAAACCAAGTTCCCAGGTAAATGGCTTGCTTGTGATTGGGGTGCTTTTGGGAAGCTTGAGAGAATCTCCTGTAATATTGCTTTGGCGCTATCATCAAACCACCACATTGTATTGGGTGAGCTCACTGACACAATGAGGCAGCAGTTTTTGGATTTCTTGAGGATTTTGCTTGCATTCCTCAATGAAAGAATAATTGATCTCACCAAGTTAGAATGATGGCATACATTTTCTTTTTCTTTAATTTGTAGCCTTTAATTTCTATTTGTTAATATTAGACAGGTGTTTCTAACTGCTTCACAATTTTTTGTAAAAACTTGGTAATTTCATACACCAACTCTTCAAAATCAAAATTCTCTTCTGCCATGATTGAGAAATCCTGTGGAGACAAATTTTTAGGTTTTATGATTGATGAATAATCCAGAATGCAATTGGTGATAACAGAGATGCTGTTCTTTTTGGCTGGATATGTACTGCTTAGAAATATAATACATATGCTTGCAAGCCAAGCCATAGCAGAAGAAAAAATTTCAAAAGCAGGTGGTGATGTGACCAATAGTATGTTCTGGCAGATTATGATTTTGAACTAGGTAGAATTTTTGTGGTTGGCTTGGTAAAGGAGGAAATACAATACTAATGCTCCCATTTTAGTTCCTGGAGCACATAAAAACCATGTAAAAGGAAGTATAATTGCATGGGTTGGTGTCTTCATGAATTCAATTCCAAGTAAAATCCTTGTTTCTGGGGTATAAAAATTGGCATGGGCCTTTGTGCAAGATTGAGTTTTTTGTTGGCTGGAGTTTGACTCCCTAAAAAACATGAATCTGTGCCAACAGATAACATTTTTTAACCTTTTTGGGAAGAATTTGGACAACATAATCAATTCTAAGGTGCTCTGTGGTGTCTATAAAATGGTTCTTGAGAAGTTAGAGCCCAATTCCATGCATCTACATAGTTTTTTGTATGTTTACCTTAATGGGAGGCATACAGGTTGGCTTTCCAAGTTTTTTGAAAGAGTCAATATGGGTCAGGTGAAGGGAAGTTTTCTCACAGTTTGATAATACATAGCCCAGTTGAGGATGTTTCAGTGCCACTAGGTCTTAAAATAGTCAGAAAAAAATACATTGACTGCAGCCCAATTTGTGTAGAATGATATGAGATGGATCTAAGCTTATCATGAACAATCTTTCTGAAGTGCACCATTGATTCTTTGGACCAGGTGCCCAGAAATAATAGTTCCTGATTCTTGAATGCCTTGAGGATATGGAAGAGGCACCATTATAATTTAGGGGCTTGGAACCCCAGGTTGGAGTATGAATCTGTGGCTGCCTTCTTGATTTCTTGGGTGAAATTTCTAATGATTGCACAGGGAACATTACTAGATGATTCCCAAGGCCACATTATGATTTCTTTGCGGGGCTTGCTGCCAAGAGATTAATCATTTTTCAGATTCACTTGATGATGGCAGCTAGCAGTTAATTGAATTACACAGAAGATGAAAAGGTGAATTAACAGCAAATTGGCATACCTTCCTCAACAATTGGGTTGAAAATTAAAAATGTGTACAAACTGAACTTCTGGCTGCCAGAAAGGCATTGGTTGTTGAGGGATTTGTGGGTACTGTCAAGCATGACCATTCCCCAGCTGTGTTCCAAAAATATCAGTCTCTTCCAGGTGGATTGGAAGGCAAATAAAAAACTGGCAAGTCATGCAAAACAGGGAGGAAAGTGTTCCACCCCTGTTGCTGGAGGGGGCATTGATAAATGCACACCTTTCCCAGGAGGGGCATGTGACTTGCACACCCCTCCTGGGCAGGGCGCGTGACACACACGCCCTTCATATACATATAGTAAGGGAGTGCATACCCACACACCCATCCTATACATATAGGATGGGCGTGCAGGGTTGCACACCTTGACCAGAGGGGTTCCCTCTGGTCAAAGAGAGGAAACACTCCCTCTTCAACCACAGGGAATCCTTCTGGTTGAAGAGAGGATACACCCAGTCAGACATTGAGACAATAGCCCACATGTCTACAAATAGTACAATTCATATAGCCAAGTGGTTAAGGACTTGAATTAAATAATGACCAAGTAATTTATAATAAATTGATAAGTTCAATTTCCATTTGATTCATAATTTTACATATTTATTTTATTTGATATTCATCTTTTAATAAAATGAGTATTCTAAGAATTTCTAATTACAAGAGAGATTATCATCTCTCCATGAATCTACCATATAAATAATAATTTAGTTACATCTCCTAAAAAGATACTAGCTTCTTAAATTTACCCCAATTAATATGAAATCTTTGAGTTTTTACCTTGGGGGTAATATTCCTTTTAATAATCAAGGGAAAGAGATTACCTTCTAAAAAGTAATTTTTCCCCAGATTATTATCATACAAACCTGTTCATCTAATTACTACAGTTTAGTGAGTGAGGATTTTATTATAATCCTAAAATTAAATATCCCTTCTTTACCCTTACTATATTATTCCTAGTCACTAGCATTTATATTGAGTGACTAGAAGTCTCCTACTTGCAGGGAGAAGTTGAAGCAATAGTGCTGGTTTGTAAATTAACTGTGTTACTTTACCCCATAAAGGTGCTAGCCCCTCTGCTCTAAAAGTGTAGAAGGACTTATTTCCACTGACCTTAAAGGTTATTGTGAGACTCTTACAGACTAAATACTATATTAGTATTCATACTTAAGTCTGAAGGATTCTAACCTGTTTCACATAAGAGACAGGGGCTGACAAACCCTCTTTGACCGGAAGGATTTCCTCCTTTCAAAGAGGTTGTATCCTCTCATAAAAGAGGGTGTATCCTCTCTTTGACAGGAGGCATTCCCTCCAGTCAACGAGGGAGTGTTTCCTATCTTTTACTGGAGTAATTTCAAGAGGGTGTATCCTCTCTTTAACTGGAGGGATTCCCTCTGGTCAAAGAGAGTTACAACCTCCTCAACCAGAGGGATTCCATCTGGTAAAAGAGAGTTACAACCACCTCAACTGGAGGGATTTCCTCCGGTAAAAAAGAGTTACAACCTCCTAAACCGGAGGGGATTCCCTCTTGACAAGAGTGTATCCTCTCTTCAACCAGAGGGAACCCCTCTGGCCAAGGCATGCAACCCTGCACACCCATACTATATGTACAGGATGGGCAGGGCTTTATAAACGCACACCAACACCAATTTATGTGTTTTAGGGCACACACCAATTGGTGTTTGGTGTGTTTGGCAGGCACACCAAACTCCCATGCACAAATACTTGTGTGTGAGTTGGCACACTGGCGGGAACTCCAGTCAATGACTTCAGAGACATACAACTTGGATGTCTCTGAAATCAGCCTCATTGGCCGGGAGGAATTCCTCCTGGAAAATGAGTTTGTATGCCTCATTGACCCCAAGGAATTCCTTGCAGTCAATGAGGTATACAACCTCATTGGCTGGGAGGAATTCCTTGCGGTCAATGAGGTGCACAACCTCATCAACCAGGAGGAATTCCTCCTGGTAAATGAGGTTGTATCCCTCATCAACCGCAAGGAATTCCTTGCAGTCAATGAGGTATAAAACCTCATCAAACTCAAGGAATTCCTCCCGGCCAATTGGGTTGTACACCCCATTTACCACGAGGAATTTTTCACGGTCAAACAACAAGGCCCACTCCCACGGGGGTGGGCATGCCGCCCTGTTGGTGTGTTTTCCAAAAACAAAAATTTAATTGGTGTGTTTGGCCGGCAAACCAAGTATTGGCCAAACATTCCAATTGGTGTTGGTGTGCCCCTGGCATGGGCATGCACCAGGGGCATGCATTTATCAATGCCCAAGATGGGTGTGTGGGGTGTCAGGCCCTTGCTATGTGAATAGGGAGGGTGTGTGTGTTTCACACCCTTCCCAGGAGGGGTGTGTTCACACACCCCTCCTGGGAAAGGTTTTCCGCCAGGGGAATGCATTTATCAACACCCTGCTGAAGGTTGTTGTTCCATACCTCAATGGATTGGAAAGCATCTGGATGCTACTTGGCCAACACACTCATTCAAGTACAGATGAGATAACAGACATTTTCAGAATTCAAAAAGGTGGCTTTGGCTTTGATTTCTGAGCTGGAAAATGGCCAGTATATATACATATATAATATAGAAGGGTGAATTAAATTAGGGATATGGAGGAAAAACAGACCAAAAACTTTTCTGAGCAGATTTTCAGCTGAGGTATAGCTTTCTAGCTGGGTTCAGATATAAAACAGCCAGTGAGCCAGTAATCAAGAATCTTAGGGATGCAATTCAGCTTCATCTCTTCCACTGAGAATGGAAAATTATTGTGGTTCCAACACCATTCAACCCTGAGGCTGTTGGTTTGAATGTGATGCAAGATGCTGAACCCACTTGTGTAGCCAAATCTTTGGTTAAGATCATGCTTCTTCTGTGAGTTTGGGGTTGCCTTTTGGGTTCCAATTCAAGGACATCTGAAATCAAGCCAGAATTTGTACTCAGCTCAACAGCCCCTTTCTCAGATACAGGTGTGGGACCAAGAATATTAGTCAAAGACTTTTGATCATTTAAGGAAAACCTAGCCTGCATTTCAGTGAAAAAATCCTTGGCAGTGGCTAAATCACTACCAGGGATTTTAAAGCAGTGGAACTCTTGTATAAATGAGGGTGCACTTTTGCCCAAATTTTGAACCATGCCCAGGGAGTTGGGGAAAGTCAGGTGAGAAGGCCAAGCCAGAAAAGTATGTTTCAAAGGAAATGGCACTATGTCATATATGTTGGGTACTAAGGGTTATATTTCTTTATCAAGATGGCTGGAAGTTGTTTTCATGGTAGTTGATAGAGGAAAATATTAATGAAAGATAGTTCTTGGAATAATAAAGGGGACAAGGCACACCCAGAGAATGAGTGAAAGTGTAGAAAGAAAATAAAATCAAAGTGATTTTGAAAGTAGATCAGTTGAAGCTAAGAAAAGGCAGGTAGCAGCTCTAGATTGGAGTTTGAGGAGAAATTATTAATGATTGAGCCACTTCCCAAAAGAATTACTTCCTCAGTGGTGCTTATATATTTTTAGTTTCTCCTTGTGAGGACCTAATTTGGGAATATCTAGTGCTTTCCCAAGTCAGAGGATGGTCTGTGAGGGAATGAATTGGGAATGACTATCACAAAAACCTGGGAAATATGTGTGTTGCCAATTATCAGCCCATAATTGTGCTTCATTATTTAGCAAGGAGCAAAATCATATGGAGTTGTCATGTTGTGATTTTTTCTAGATTTTCCTACTGTACATCATGTGTATCAACTATGTACATATTCATTCATTTATATTCATATAAACCCAAAGTCACACCAATTCTCTTGGCAAAAATGTTTTTTTTTCTTCAATCAATGTTTTTTTCCTCACTTGCTTTTCTTTCTAACAATGTTTTCTATTATCCTTTTTCCATTGCTTTGTGTTTTAGCTTGAAGAAAAAAAAAGGGAAATAAATGGAATACAAATGAAAGAAAGAAATTCATCATTTTCTACCCCTGGTCCTTGCACTACACTGGGCCAAATTAAAATCAATGAGATCATTCATGAGTCTGAAATTTTGAGCAGCAAATCTGAGTTTGATTTTATGGATTTGTTTTTTTCAAAAGGTGTACATATTTGAGCAAGGAGTAATGGGATGCATTGAATGAGGTAGATGAGAAAACATCTCTTTGGAATCACACTCATGATGCTCAACAATCATGGTGTGGAGGATAATGCAGGTCCTCATGATTGTGACCATATTTTTGGGACTCCAGAAGCAATTCAGTAATGTTGTCAGCCTTAGAGCTAATACCATTAGCCTACAAGTCTTCCTTACACACATTTTTAGACCAAAACTTAATCATATCTTTTACAGTTTTGAACTTAGTAGAGGCTTAGTTTATAATCACATGTATAATCACATGTACACCACGGGTGCACCCTCAATACAAACCCAGTCAACTTGAAGACAAATACGTCTGCTCCAATTGAGTTTTTTTGTCTTCAAGTCAACTCCAAATCCGAAGTCGTCTTCAAAACAAGTTATGGTTTTGAAGGCGACTTCAAATCCATTTTAAAGTTTGGGTTGAACACCCTTTGATTTTTCTTGGTCCTCAAGTCGACCTGAGAACCTGTTCGGGTTTTCAAGGCGCCTTGAGGACTGGTTCTGGTTTCCAAGCCGGCTTGGAAAACAGAAACAGTTCTCAGGTCGACCTGAGATCCATGTGTGGTTTCCAAGCCAGCTTGGAAACCAGAAACGGTCCTCAGGTCGACCTGGGAGTGGTTTCCAAGCCGGCTTGGAATCTGTTTACCGCCGAACATGTTGACAGTAAAATGGGAAACAGGAAGGAGGGATAGGAGGGATGGAATATAAAAGGGGTGATTTGAGTGGGTCCCTATCTTCCGGGCGTTGATAAACGCACGCCAAGCGCGCACGCCAATTTTTTTGGCGTGCGGGGCCTACACACCAAAAAAAATTGGCGTGTAGGGTCTACACGCCAAAATAAATTGGCATGTGAGACCCACACGCCAAAAATGGTGTGTGGTTCCCACACACCAATTTTTTTTGGTGTGTGGGCCCCGCACGCCAAACAATTGGCGTGTGGGACCCGCACGCCAATTGTTTGGCGTGCGTCCTGCTCACGTAATCAAATGGGAGGGCCCATTCAATTACGTGAGCGGGCCGGCTGACGAGGTTATACAACCTCATCAGCCGGGAGGAAGTCCTCCCGGCCGACGAGGTTGTATAGCCTCGCCGGCCAGGAGGACTTCCTCCTGGCTGACAAGGTTGTATAACCTCGTCAGCCAGGAGGAAGTCCTCCCGGCTGACAAGGTTATACAACCTCGTCAGCCAGGAGGAAGTCCTCCTGGCCAGCGAGGCTATACAACCTTGTCGGCCGGGAGGACATCCTCCCGGCTGACGAGGTTGTATAACCTCGTCGGCCAGGAGGAAGTCCTCCTGGCTGACGAGGTTGTATAACCTCGTCGGCCAGGAGGAAGTCCTCCTGGCTGACGAGGTTGTATAACCTCGTCAGCCGGGAGGACTTCCTCCTGGCTGACGAGGTTATACAACCTCGTCAGCCAGGAGGAAGTCCTCCTGGCCGGCAAGGCTATACAACCTCGTCGACCGGTGTGGAAATAATGGCGACCTCGGTAACAGAAATGGTAGGTTGCCCTTCTTCCTGGTTGGTTCCGGTGGTTCTTTGATTTCCTCTGCGGGATAAACACTGTCAGCGGAAAGTCAACTGGTTTCCCTGCAACACCTTTATACTCAGCAAGGGGACCGTTCCTCTTGCGTTTGTTGTCCTGATGATGCCCTACGCAGTTCCGCTTGTCCGCACACGCTGAATAATCGCTGAGAGAACTCTAAACAATGAGGTTTTCTTATGTACGCTGTAGTTGATAGCTATCTACTAAGATGATAAGATAAGATCCGCAGCCCTCGTACAACCCTCTATTTATACAACAGTCCCCCCAATCATGTCCCACATTCCCCGGTACTGTCCCTGGAGCCCTACTTGCCTGTCTCCTCGATCCCGCATCGCACTGCAGCCTGTCCCCAACTACTATACCCCGTTGACCCCCGCAGCCGTCTGTCGCTTCCCTGCGCACAACTCCGCTTCTTCTTATTGTTGGTGGGGTATTATTGTTAAGTATTTATTTATTTGTAATGTATTTATAATATAGAATATAGAATAAAGAATAAAGAATAAAGCGTAGTTGATATGTGTGTATGTAAGTGAGTGGATAAGATGAGATGATGGAATGAATCAGAGATACAAATGGGGGAAAAGAAACTAGTATTTATAATAAATGAATGCTGAGCAAATAGCCAAGCAGCAGACATTCTGAATGGGAAAGCTCCAAGGGCTTTTCCTTTTAAGAATGTAATTATACTTTTCTTCTTTTTACAGGAATGCTCCAGTCCTCTGGTGCATTACTTCTTTTACTGCTTTCTGATACACCATGCTCAGCGGGTGTGGCAGCAGTCCCATCAATGCTGATACCATTGCTGCTTGTATTCCCTTCTACAGGGATTACACCTTCAACACCCCCCCCTTAATCCTGTAGGAGGTGATAAACTGAGGCTGATACTGAATTTTATATGTTTAACTCTATCTAAAGCTTTAGTCATTATGTCAGCTGTCATTTCAGCTGTTGGAATATATTCCAACACTATTTCTCTGTATTTTACAGCTTCCCTGATATAGTTGTAATGTACATCTATATGTTTTGTCCTTGAATGAAAAACTGGATTACTGGCTAATTTGATGGCTCCTTGATTATCTGAGAATAGTATCCCATATGTCTGTATTTTATAAGTATCTACCAACATCTTTCTGATCCATTTTGATTCTTGTGCAGCAGATAAGTATGCTCTATATTCTGATTCTGTAGATGATAGACTTATTGCTGATATCTTCTTGGATCTCCATGAGATAAGATTCTTTCCCAGAAAATAGGTAAAACCACTTGTGGATTGTTTCAAATCATTTTCAGCCCAACTGGCATCAGTATATCCTAAAAGATTAAAATCTTGACTCTTAACATATTCAAGACCTAAGCTTTGAGTTCCTTTTAAATATCTCAGGCATCTCTTGAAGGCATGCCAATGCTTCAGCCCTGGCTTTTCTAAGAACTGAGATAGTATTCCTACTGTATAGGTAATATCTGGTCTGGTGCATTGTGATAGATAATTTAAACATCCTATTGCTGCTCTATAATCATGTCCAGATCTACTGAACTCTATTATCTCTTCTTCTGTTGCTTTTTCCAACTTGATATTAGATTGCATAGGAGTTCCAAATGTTTTTGCATCTTCCATATTATATTTAGTCAATAATCCTTTGATATAATGTTCTTGGTCAACTCTAATTGATCCATTTGGCTTGTGAGAGATCTTCATTCCCAGAACATGTTGGGCTTTGCCCAGATCTTTAATTTTAAAGTCCTTTTTAATCATTTTTAACAACTCTTCTTTTTCTGGTCCTATGACAATTATGTCATCTACCCATACAAATAATATTGTGCCATTTTTAATGAATAGGCATGTCACTTATCTGAAATCCCTTATTTTCTAACCAGCTGGACATGGTATTATACCATGATCTTGCTGATTGCTTCAAACCATATAGTGACTTCTTGAGCTTCATGATGTAATCATTATTACCCCCCCTCAAGAAGTTATCTATATTTTGTTTTCTAAGGGTTTCTGGCTTGGTTTCAATCAACCATTCTTTAAATCCTTCTGGAATGTGCATGTAAACAGTTTCATCCTCCTCTAAAGTAGCATTGAGGTATGCTGTTACAAAATCAGCTTGTCTGATTTCTTCTCCTGTTTCTACAGCAAGAGCAATTAAGTATCTTAAAGTTGATAATCTACCTGTTGGAGAGAAGGTCTCTTGGTAATCAATTCCTTCTTTCTGCTTAAAACCTTGAGCAACACATCTTGCTTTGTATCTTTTGAGTTCTCCTAGTTCATTGAATTTCTGGGTTAATACCCATCTACTTCCAACCAAAGTTTTTTCTTTTTCAACATAAGATCTTTCTATTATCTCAAATACTTGGTTATTTTCTAATGAATCTAATTCTTCAAAGATAGCAGTTTTCCATTTTTGTTTGTCTGATAGCTTCATTGCTTGTTTGTAGCTATTTGGAACAACTCTGTTCTCCATTTCAAATGAAGCTTGAAAAGACATGGCATTCTGCTCTTCTTCTATGAGTTCTTCTATGACTTCAATGTAAGCACAATTTGCTCTCCATTTGCCATATTTATCCTCCATATTTCTAATTCTTTCACTTCTTCTGACTGGTTCTACAGGCTTCATAACTTCTTCAAACTGGGATTTTCCATTTGTTTCTATCAATTCAGTATCATTTTCTTTGACTGGTAAGATTGGATTTTCCCAGGTATCTTCAACAACTTTCTTTAATGGGAAAAAATCTTCTTGGAATCTTACATCTCTGGTTCTTATGACCTTTCTGTTTTCAGGATCATATATCCTATAACATGTACTTAACTGGTCATAACCAATCATGATTCCTTTCCTGCTTCTGGATTCTAATTTTCCCACTTTTCCATAGTGGCTAATATTATAGTAAACCAAACATCCAATGGTTCTTAACTTCTTATTATTGGGTAATTCTTTCATAAACATCTCAAATGGACAACCTCTCTTTGTTTCAATTACATTATGTAAGTAGCTTACTGTAGACAATATTTCTGCCCACAGGAACTTTGGGAGACTAGCATCAATCATGATAGTCCTAACTCTTTCCATAAGAGTCCTGTTCATTCTTTCTACTATTCCATTATTCTGAGGAGTATGAGGAGTTGTTTTTATGTGGGTAATACCAAAATCTCTTAAAACATCTTGGAATTCTTCTCCAATGAATTCACCTCCTCCATCAGTAATACTCCTTCTAAGGTCTTTTAGAATTCCCATTCTATGCCACTTTTTTAATAAGAACATGACTTCTTCTGCTGTATCATCTTTATTTCTTATAGGTTTTACCCATGTGAAATTACTAGCAGTATCAACTAAATTGATAAAATATTTAGCTCCCCCTAGTGATGCAGGACTAAAAGGTCCTGCCAGATCTATGGAGTATTCTTCTCCTACCTTAACTGTTCTTTTTCTAGACTTTGAAAATCTGTTTCTAGTCATTCTGCCAAATTTTCAGCTTTCACAGTTTTCATCTGTCATCTTGTGACCTGATCTTCTATGGATGATGGAGGAATAAACACTAGCTTCTATTGGTTTTAAATTGGCATGTAATAGCCTTGATTTGACTTCTCCATCAAATATAATTTTGTCTTTCCTTTTTATGTGGAACATTTTTCCAACATTTTCAATTTGGATTCCATGGCTCCATAAGTTACTCAAAGATAACAAATTGTATGGTAATTCTGGAACAAAATACACTGTTTTAAGCTCAATTATTTTGTTGTTTATACCAATAAGTTTAACATTGCCTTTTCCTTCAATTTTTATTGATCTACCTTTTTCGCCAATATTTACATTGCCTTTACATTCAATAAAATTACTAAAGAATTTCTTCTGGTTAAACATATGGTCAGTGCACCCTGAATCCACTAAGATTCCACTAGGTCCTCTGTCTTTATTTAATAAAAGGCTATAATTAACAACTTGTGCATTTTTGTCATAGCCTGAGTCTTCTCCCTGGGCCTGGGGTTCCATGGCTTCTTTGCCATATGGTAAATTGGTCCATTCAAAATTTTTTTTGATGGCCTGATTGTTATAAATTTCCATGTACTGGTCATTGATATTGACCTGTTCAGCCATGAGGCTGGTAACCTCTTCTTCATAGTCGTCGTCGGCGTCAGCTATGAAAGTTTTCTTTTGATTTTTGAAATGCTTTTTATCAGTATTGTGACTCTCCAATCCTTTGGACCAGCAGTCTTTAGCGATATGGCCAAGCTTGTTACATTTGTAACACTTGGTTTGCTTCTTTCTGTCATTACTGTTGTAGGTTTTTTTGTAAGGTTTCTTTGTGAAGAGAGCCTCGGCGTTCTTCTCCCGAAAATTAAATTGCAATTGATCTTTTTCAATTCGCTTGAGGACTTCTTCCTCATTCGGAATTGGTTCCATTTGTGATATGATGCAAACGAGAGACTCATACGCCCTCGGCAGCTTCTGCAGTATTGTGAGTGATAAACACTCAGAGTCCATGCTGAGACCTGTCGCCCGAAGTCGCGAGATTGCAGCGCGAACATCATTCACAAACTGGGACGTGTCCCCAAATTTGATCTTGTTCAAATTTCCAAAAGCAACACTTTTTGCATGTGTTGTACTTCCCGCGAACTTGCTTTTCAGCAAGTTCCAGGCAACGGAGCCTTTTCCTTTGTCATCTGTCTTGATGACATTTGATAGGTATCCCAAAACTTCTTCGCTCAGGTATCGAACGATGAGGTGGTAACCTTTCTTCTCTGTTTCTTGAGACAGGTTGCTGGCCTTGTTGGTTGTAACCTCCAGACAACCTAAGTTGTCCAGTTCAATCTCCATGAGAGTGGACCAGACGTGATGATTACTGTTATTAAACACTATCCGAGGGGTTGACTGGTAGGGTGTAGTTGACGAGTTAGACATGTTGTTGATAGTGCGTGCTGGTACTGATAATGTATTGTTGGTGGGGTATTATTGTTAAGTATTTATTTATTTGTAATGTATTTATAATATAGAATATAGAATAAAGAATAAAGAATAAAGTGTAGTTGATATGTGTGTATGTAAGTGAGTGGATAAGATGAGATGATGGAATGAATCAGAGATACAAATGGGGGAAAAGAAACTAGTATTTATAATAAATGAATGCTGAGCAAATAGCCAAGCAGCAGACATTCTGAATGGGAAAGCTCCAAGGGCTTTTCCTTTTAAGAATGTAATTATACTTTTCTTCTTTTTACAGGAATGCTCCAGTCCTCTGGTGCATTACTTCTTTTACTGCTTTCTGATACACCATGCTCAGCGGGTGTGGCAGCAGTCCCATCAATGCTGATACCATTGCTGCTTGTATTCCCTTCTACAGGGATTACACCTTCAACACTTCTGCCCCCGCTCCGCTTGCGGCCTGGCGCCCCGAACCCCGTGGTTCCTCCCGGTCCATTACGTTGCGCATACTGAAGCGGCCTTCGTCCGCTCGACCGATCGCCCGCGCCAACTATAGAATGTCACATGCTGCGCCCCGTGCTTTTCCCCGCGGAATGTCCGATGACATTTGGTAGATACCCCCTTACCTCAGCCTCAGTCTGCCGCTGAGCCCGCGGCTGCGGGCTCAGCTTCAGTGCTGCACCTCTGGTATCTAAGTTCTCCCACACCGGGAGGACTTCCTCCCGGCTGACGAGGCTATACAACCTCGTCGGCCAGGAGGAAGTCCTCCTGGCTGACGAGGTTGTATAACCTCGTCAGCCGGGAGGACTTCCTCCCGGCTGACGAGGTTATACAACCTTGTCAGCCAGGAGGAAGTCCTCCTGGCCGGCGAGGCTATACAACCTTGTCGGCCAGGAGGACTTCCTCCTGGCTGACAAGGTTGTATAGCCTCGTCAGCTGGGAGGAAGTCCTCCCGGCTGACGAGGTTATACAGCCTCGTGCCGGGAGGAAGTCCTCCCGGCTGACGAGGTTGTATAACCTCGTCAGCCGGCCCGCTCACGTAATCAAATGGGCCCTCCCATTTGATTACGTGAGCGAGGGGGGACCCGCACACCTGGCGTGCGCTCCCACACGCCAAACAATTGGCGTGTGGGACCCGCACGCCAAACAATTGGCGTGTGGGACCCGCACGCCAAACAATTGGCGTGTGGGACCCGCACGCCAAAATAAATTGGCGTGCGGGGCCCACACACCAAAAAAAATTGGCGTGTGGGAACCACAAATGGCGTGTTGGCCCGGCACGCCAAAAAAAATTGGCGTGCGGGTTGGCGTTGGCGTGCGGGTTGGCGTTGGCGTGCGGTTTGGCGTTGGCGTGCGGGTTGGCGTTGGCGTGCGGGTTGGCGTTGGCGTGCGCGCTTGGCGTGCGTTTATCAACGCCCTGATTTAACATATGGGTATTTTCCAAGGTGAAAAACTTTTGAGTTGTATCCCATGGCCTGTTTAATCAGAGGATTTCTTGAAAATATCTCCCTCACTTGGACTGATGCTTGAAAATATTTTTGGTGAGAGTCATCATAGAAGTAAGCACCAGAGATAATTAACCGCATAATCTGGTAATTACTGAAACTGATGGCTATATCTCTGCCAGGACTGAGTCTATTGGTGTGAACTGCTGCCATTCTAAGTCAACCATTGTAGCTTTCAAACTTCTCAGTTGCAAATAAGCCTGCTGGGCCAAATCTTAGAATTGAGTCAGGGAGATGTAACAACATGTGAAACTTGGGTTTATTTGCCCACTGGGCTGTCATCTGAAGTATGTGATACAAGAATATCCTGATATGCTCTCTCAATTCTTTGATATGGCTATCAATGTCAACAATTTTGCTTTCAAATATTAGGCTTCCAATATAGCATAATGGAATCCATATGTCCTTTTGTGATTGTGTCATAAATGGGAAGTACACAAATGGCGCCAACTGTACAACTGTGCAGAAATCCTTTCCCACAAAACTCTTCCAGTGTGTAATCATATACTTGGCTTGAATGGGGGGACTATTCAGGCCATCTAAGTTCAATGATCGAAAATTTGCCTCCCATTGTTTTGTATTGTATAAGAGTTTAAATTGGTTCCTGATTCATAACCTTGCATGCCAGAAATGGGTATATCAAGTTCCTGAGAATAATAAAAGGGCAGCCTGCCAGTGTCTAAACTTGCCGCCCCAGGTGTGTGATGAGAAAGAGTATCACTATTAACACTTGCTGGCCCCTGATTTGTATTTGAACCTTTTTTCAAAAAACATTTATGGCCAGGAGTTTGTAGATGTCTGGTAATGTAGCGCAATTCCAGTAATTCTCAACCACAATGAATACACTTGAATTTTTCTATCCCATTTCCCTGATCACATGAAGTAAAACCTGCCAAAAGGTCATAAAATATTCATGGTTCAGTATCTCTTGACCCAAGGATTAAAGGTATGAAAATTGCTTACCAGGAACATGCATGATAGCTGTAGAATTGGTACTTGGCCAGAGGTGTAGTGTAGGGGGACTTGTAGGGGGACTTGTATAGGGGGGACTTGTGAATTTCTTTTTAAGTGCTGTGTGGGGCCCGCGCCGGTTTGTTCACTTTCCCCTGTGACAGTCAGACTGTCACAGGGTGGCCAAACCTGATCATTGGAGAAGTGCGGGACCAAATGAAGTCAGGTCAAAGCACCCACCCGGCAAGATTCCTCAAGCCATCATCCCTCCACATCACTCAAGTCAATACATGCAACAAAACAAGTAAGTTTTTCTTCTTCTTATAATTACACCACACCATCATTAAAGAGACTAGCAAGCTAATCAATATTGTAAATCAACAGGTATGACTTCAATGTATGTGGGTGCCCAATACACATCTGCGATGCCACACGAAGGACGGAACACAGCCCCATTGCAACCAATACCATCCCCCCGGTTCCTCAGCCACCTCAATGGACCGCAGGGCCAAACGCTTACCACCCCAACTTCGGCAGCGTTGAGGACACATCAGGTATGTCCCCACCCACCTCCTAATCCTCGTTAGAACCAAGATCCTCAGGGGTTCTCCCCCCTGTAGATATTCAACCGTCACATTGGGACGGCCAGATAGGCCCCATTCAAAATGACACCGGAGGTTGTCTAGCATCCCCCGCAAATTACCAAACGCCCGCCCGACGGCCCTTGCATCCAATGCAGGATGAATCAGACAACACGGAGTTGTCTGAACAACCGTCAAGTTTTTCCTCCAGCCAATGTTCAACCCTGTTGTCTTGCGGGAAGATCACTGCTAGGTTGATTGAAGCAGTTCGGGAACGGCTCCAATCGATGGGTAGCCAGTATCGACTCAACGAGGACGTATTTCGATGGGCTCAAACCCTTTTGGATGTAAGTCCCTCCCTTTATGTTACATAATTAGCTAGATATTTAGAAATTTTTGATTACTGCCAGATGCCCAAAGAAGAACGATGACTCATGACCATCATGCTCAGCTTGAATGGACAGATAGGTGTGCCGCTATCGGTCACATCTAACCCTGACAACCAAGGAGCAAGCGGTTGACAAAAGCCTTTTCCCCCAGCATTCCAAGCATTCCTTCGCAGTAACATCCATCAGGTGTTGTTACAACCTGACATTGAGGCGTATTCCCTACAAATGGCCAAAAAGAATCACATTGAGAGGTCACCCTTTATGATAGTCAAGGTGAGCTTGATGTCTTCTCCTCTACAGCCCCGGCTCTCTTTGCTAATCTGAACATGTGATTCATCCACCAAGTAATTATTAATCAGCAAAGCCCCGAGTTCAAGGCGGCCAACATGCCCCCTGATTACCTAACCAACTCCGCTTACAAACGCCAACTTGATCAACTGCTGGGGCAGATCCTGAAGGGGGAAAAAAATAACTTTTCTAACCTCCTCTGCATTGGCTTTGGAGGGGAAACCCCATTGATGCCGCCCCCACCTTTAGATAAGCTGATCAAAGACACCTACAGTACCATGGATCCAAGGTTCCAAGACGTCAGCCCATCAGCCGTTGAATCAGACCAACGCATTACTTTACCGCGGCGGGCCCGACTGGCTTACATACAAGCAATGATCAACACCAATTGACTAGCCCGGCTTGCCAATCCTGGGTCCAAGACCTGATGCTTCTGGGAGGATATCAACAACAACTTGGACCGTTGTAGAAGCAAAACAAAAGTCTTCAACACCGTTTTTGGCTGCCTCATCATTGATCAGGACGCCCATCTTTGGAACGGAACCAACACCGTTGACGACTGGCCCAAAGCTGAGCAAGCCCTCCCAACTGAAACCAAGGTACTAGCAAGCATCCAGTCAGAGCATGCACTGCCAGCATAATTGCCTAGGATGAAGTGATCCCAGTTAAACTGGGATGCACTCAACCAATTTAAACTTGGTTGAAAAAAACCGATGAAATATAAATCCAAGGGACCCCCCTTGGTTTTATATTTCATTGCTTGAGTTCAACCTACGTTAAATTGGTTGTTTGCATCCTAGTTTAACTGGGATGAACTCAACCTAGGCAATTATGCTGGCAGTGATGGGGCTGACTTCGATGCTTGCTATGGGGCAGACAAGAGCGTCTGAATTCTCCAAGATCCCCTGATTCCACTTATTTATTGTCTAGTTGTCTAGGTCAAGTGTTCTATCTACATCACTGGTCTATCTACATAGTTGTCTATCTAAATTTCTTGTTTGTTTCCCGCTTTTTACTTGTTTGCCAGTTATTTTGGATATCTTGAAAACCTGTTATTTTCCTACTCCTTTATTTTTATTTTTATTTTGCTGATGATGACAAAAAGAGAGAAATTCAGGACCCATAACTGCATGGAAGCTCAGCCCGAGCATGAGGAGTGATAATGAACAATTGGCTCATTTAGCCAATGCGCCCTGCATCTACAGACTGACGGAGCTGTCGTGTGAACGACTGTTGGTCGTCTTCGAGGCGGATTTGAATCTGCCTCAAAGACGAATTGGCCTCACAAAGGCAGTTTCCACGCTTTTGACAGTCAACATCAAGGCGGAGCCTAAGCCGCTTTGCAGAGGGCGTTGATAAACGCACGCCAACGGCGCACGCCAACGCCAACCCGCACGCCAATTTTTTTTGGCGTGCGGGGCCTACACGCCAAAAAAAAGTGGCGTGTAGGGTCTACCAGCCAATTTTATTTGGCGTGTGAGACCCACACGCCAAAAATGGCGTGTGGTTCCCACACGCCAATTTTATTTGGCGTGTGGGCCCCGCACGCCAAATAAAATTGGCGTGTGGGCCCCGCACGCCAATTGTTTGGCGTGCGCTCCCACACGCCAAACAATTGACGTGTGGGAGCGCACGCCAAACAATTGGCGTGCGGCTCCCACACTCCAATTGTTTGGCGTGTGGGGGGATCCCGCTCACGTAATCGAATGGGAGGTCCCATTCGATTACGTGAGCGGGCCGGCTGACGAGGTTATACAACCTCGTCAGCCGGGAGGACTTCCTCCCGGCCGACGAGGTTGTATAACCTCGTCGGCCAGGAGGAAGTCCTCCTGGCTGACGAGGCTGTATAGCCTCATCGGCCAGGAGGAAGTCCTCCTGGCTGACGAGGCTGTATAGCCTCATCGGCCAGGAGGAAGTCCTCCTGGCTGACGAGGCTGTATAGCCTCATCGGCCAGGAGGAAGTCCTCCTGGCTGACGAGGCTGTATAGCCTCGTCGGCCGGGAGGACTTCCTCCCGGCCGACGAGGCTATACAACCTCGTCGGCCAGGAGGAAGTCCTCCCGGCTGACGAGGTTATACAACCTCGTCAGCCAGGAGGACTTCCTCCTGGCCAACGAGGTTGTATAGCCTCGTTGGCCGGGAGGAAGTCCTCCCCCTCCCGGCCGACGAGGCTATACAGCCTCGTCAGCCAGGAGGACTTCCTCCTGGCCGATGAGGTTGTATAACCTCGTCGGCCGGGAGGAAGTCCTCCCGGCCGACGAGGTTATACAGCCTCGTCGGCCAGGAGGACTTCCTCCCGGCCGACAAGGTTATACAGCCTCGTCGGCCAGGAGGACTTCCTCCTGGCTGACGAGGTTGTATAACCTCGTCAGCCGGGAGGAAGTCCTCCTGGCTGACGAGGTTATAGAACCTCGTCAGCCAGGAGGACTTCCTCCTGGCCGACGAGGTTGTATAACCTCGTCGGCCGGGAGGAAGTCCTCCCGGCCGACGAGGCTATACAGCCTCGTCAGCTAGGAGGACTTCCTCCCGGCCGACGAGGTTATACAGCCTCGTGCCGGGAGGAAGTCCTCCCGGCTGACGAGGTTGTATAACCTCGTCAGCCGGCCCGCTCACGTAATCGAATGGGAGGGCCCATTCGATTACGTGAGCGACGGGGGACCCGCACGCCAAAAAAATTGGCGTGCGGGGCCCACACGCCAAAAAAAATTGGCGTGTGGGAACCACACGCCATTTTTGGCGTGTGGGTCTCACACGCCAATTTATTTTGGCGTGTAGACCCTACACGCCAATTTTTTTTGGCGTGTAGGCCCCGCACGCCAAAAAAAAGTGGCGTGCGGGTTGGCGTTGGCGTGCGCCGTTGGCGTGCGTTTATCAACACCCCTTTGCAGACGACTTGACTGTGGAGATGTGTCAAAGTCGCCTGCGGGGCAGCTTTGAACCGCCTCGGAGATGACCAAGAGGCGCCTCTCAAGGCGCTTTGCAGACAAATATGTCTGCTACTGAATTGAAAATACACGACTTCAAGCCGTCCTCGTGCACAACTTGAAGTCCGTACTTTTTGTCCGTGGTGTAGGGTCACATGTATAGTCACATGGAGAGTCACATGTATAGTCATATTTACAGCCACATTGTTGATCACATGCTTGCCCACATGAATCATCAGCTAAAATACCTCATATTTTTCTATATAAAGGGGAGGGTGTTCCCTCTCAGAAAGAAAATCAGGCCAGTTTTGGAAAAGGAATTCTATTCATAGTTGCTCAAAACCAAAACACACATAGCATCCATTAGTGATGTCAATCAAGTTTTCCCCTTCAACAATATCTTTCATACCTCAGCAAAGGAAAAAAAGTAAAAGAAGTATTTTTGCCCCTTGTTTGTGCTCTTAACAAAGCAAAGTGAGCTTATCCCCATTGTTCTCTTAGCTGAAGGGTAAGGTGGAGGGCAAGGCAATTTGAATGGTTCACATTGATTCAGCATCCAGCCCAGACAAACATTTCTTTTATTTGCTGATAAACAGTTGATGTAAGTCTGATAAGGGATTGCTACTTATAGTTTTCTCTATCATCAAGTTACACCACAAAAATAAATAGATTTGTTGTCAGTATTCTGAGTAGTATAATAGAGGGGCAGGTCTTTCAAACCACAGGTAACAGTATTACTTTGCTGGAAGCTCCCCAGACCCTGCCAGCCATTTGCTCTGCATGCTGGGTCCAGTAAGATTTACTTGACGAGTTTTTTCACATCCGCATGCTGGGCAGCATACCAGACTAAAACCTTAGACGTGATAACGTATGATTTTTAGGATGGATTCCATCGATCAGCAACCTCCTCTACTTTAATGACCATGGTAATAGTATCCATTATAATCATCTAAATATGTAAGTACTTACGTGATGGGTTACCTTGCTCCTTTGACTCCCCAGGAGGTTTGTGATGCTCGAAATAGATTTATTTAATGTGATGTATGCTGCTTTAGAGCCGCGGGGGACTTGTTTTCGAGGCCTTCTTCGCTCGGAGGGTGCGCCGCTGGGGGTCGACGAGGGCCGTTGGATACTGGGGGCTGTTACTGGGGTAACGGTAGCAGTGGAATTGAGCTACATAAGAAGTTGGTTAAAAACTTCGGTCGATGAAAACCTAAGCAGTGGGATCATTAAGATGGCTGTCCTCGTTGTACTTGGCCGCTCGTGTTGCTGGGGTAACCGATCAACGGAATCAGTAAAGATAATATTTAGAACTTTTTTTTTTTTTAATTATTTATTTAATCTTTTCACCAAAATGGATTCATGTACACTTTGTACAATCCATCACCCTTCTCTCACCGTTGTGGATCATCCCATGGCTGATGCGCTCGAGAGATATCTACCAGGGATACCAAACTGTACTACCCGCGGTCAACCAGCCGGAGACTGATTGGTGCAAGCCCAAGTTATCAACACAAACATTTGAATTTTTAACCGGCTCACCTAACCCTCCCTTGCCTGTTCACCTCTCCACCTGAAACGACCTCAACAGCAGATAATAAAGACCCTACCATGTACGTCTCTCCTCTTAACCCTAACCCACACATTTCACCACTAGTCATCCTGAGGCTTTGTTACCTCCGACTGGCCTGACCGACTGTTTTGGTACTAGCTCGAGTAATACAACCAACAGATAGAAGCGAAAAACATCAAAACAAACAAACAAATTGATATCACCTAACCATCTCATCTTCTCTCAGCTCGACTTGATGGCTTCATTGGCTCCCGTCCGACCACCCTCTGCTACTTCCAACCGATCGGCCACCTCTACATCCCAACAGAATAGCGTTTACCGTCATCAACACTCTCTATCCACATCCACCCCTTCTAATCAACACTTTGGAGCTATCTCTCCACGTGTGTGCCCGCCTCGAAGTGCTGGTGGTATGAGGCAGAGCTTGGATAATACCAAGCAATTCCTTGGTACTCACCCCCCCAGCCCTCGACTGCCACCCGGCTCGGCAGGTCACAACATACGCCCGAATAGTGAGATGCTCGGATTGAGTGCCCAACAACAACTCCACGGCGGTCCATCTCGAGAAGGTAAGCATGCCCGACTCTCATTTGGACCCTCAGTATCACGCTCACCTCATCGAGTGGCTGCTGATAATCCTCCTCCTCCCGACAGCCGAAGCCATCGACAAGTGGTTTGAGGACCTACAAAGCTACGAAGCTACACTCGAAGAAATGGCTACTGCCAGCTTGGATGCTAGCTTCAAGGAAGAGGTATGTAAATCGGCCCTTTTTGCCGTCTGGTATATCATGGTTCAAAGCTGACCGATCTGTTTTCAATCCAATAATTATTTAAGCTGGGTGCGATCGAGCAGTGGTTTCGAGTTCTTAGTGAGGCAGAGAGGACGGCAGCTCTATATTCAATGTTGCAAGTGGGTCTCTTTTCGAATTCCTGGATTTTAAATCCAAGGTTGACCCATTTCTTCTCCATCCAGTCATCCACTCAACTTCAAATTCGATTCTTTATCACCGTTCTACAACAAATGGCCCGAAGTGACCCGATGACTGCTTTATTGAGTCCCGCACCGACAGGTAACGGTAAGTTAAATGGTGGTCTTTCAGCTCTTTTGGACCGCCAACTGATCAATCTGGTGATCCCAATCTCATTCCAGGAGACGCCAAACTCGCCCAATTAAACAAGATGTTGCCCGCATCTCCTGCCGTTCGCCAATTTGCTCGTCAATCACTTGGTCCCAACGTCAACACCTCATCCAACGAACCCTACCTTAGCCCCAATTCAGCACTCCTCGGCGACTCTAACAGCTTTAATCCCAGCTCGAACGATGCAGCAGCCCTGCTCGCCAGTCAACGCGCCAAGCTTCACTCCAAAGCAGCCAACCGTTTATCGGCCCCCGGTCAACTTCTTGGGGACAGTAGCCTGAAGAGCCCCAAGTGGAGTCACTTTTCAGGTACAGTTGAAGAAGAAGTACAGAGTCGTTCGGTAAGCCCAAGACCGAAGAGTACTGGCAGTGAAGTCAACCCTTCTACCAATCAACACAACTCTTCTGCGCCTACGCTATGCCGAACTCTGCCTTCGCCTTGGTCGGCACAGGAAAGTCAATTGAGCCCGGTAGTGGGGGGCAGTTGGGCCAGTCAAGTCAACACCCCCTTGGTTCCTATGTTCGCCAACAAGGACCCTGCCAGTAACCACTCCGAAGGTCATCAAGCCCACGGTGAAGCTGTCGCCAGCCGCTTGGCCCAATGGGGTGCCACCCACCAAGATGGATCCAACAGTGCATCCTTGCCCGCTTCTGCATTGACTGCTCCACCAAGCGGTATCCAACTGGATGATGCACGCAAATTTCGGAGAGCTAGCAAAAGTAATAACTCAAATGGTCCCTCTGGTACGTTTCCTCCGTGATTACATGATATTGTTCCTGCACTGACTTCCATGTGGCTTCTGCGTGATTATAGGTTTTTCTGGCGTCCTATCCTGCATGGGCAGCTCGACTACTACCACTCCTAGCTCTTCTCAAGCCCCAAACCAATCTTCCAGTAACCATCCACTCAATGGTCAATCAGCGATATTGAATCGCACAATGCCTGCCCCCAATAATACCTCTGGCGCACACCTCACACCGGCGATGAGCGCAAGTAATGGGCCTGCTTTATCCAATCTCATGTCTGCGCCATCAGTATGGGGGCCTCCACAGACCTCCATGTCGGCTACGCAATCAAACTGGAGAAATGGATTGAACAGTCCCAATACGCAATCAGTAAATAGCCCCGATCCAACTATGGTCAACAATCTCGCAATGATGAGCACACTGGCTGGTTTGAACAATGGAATGGACAAAAATTCAATGGCGAATTTGGCTGCCATGGCCAAGTAAGTCACTACATCCATCCAGCATTGTAGTCGAGTGTTTGTGGTTTGCTGATCGATCCATCTTACCGACTCCCTTCAACCCCAGCATGACCGACCCGAATGCTCTTCAGAATATGGCGAACATCCTAAATATGCGACAGCAAATACAACAAGTCCAAAGCCTGCAAGTCTTACAACAGCAGCTGCAGCAGAATGGAATGATTGCGGGTATGATGAACACAGCACCACTTCTTTCGCCCGCCAATGGCGCAAGGTTTGGAATGAACATGGCTTTCCCAATGAGTGGTGGCGGGACAATCGGGATGAATGGCAACAAACGCAGCCCCGGAGGCCGACCGGCAGCGCCAGCGAACAAATTAAATCACACACCGGGCTCTGGAGCCAACCCTGAGGAAGAATTAGACTTGAAACTTTTGGGGGATGTTTCGGCGTGGCTGCGGGGCTTGAGGCTACACAAATACACGCCTAACTTCGCAGGTTGCACGTGGAAGGAGATGGTCATGATGAGTGACTCTGAGCTCGAGAATCGTGGAGTAGCCGCCGTTGGTGCCCGTCGCAAAATGCTCAGGACCTTTGAGACCGTCCGATTAAAGACCGGAATGACCTTATTCGGTGACGGTGACGGACCCCGAGATTCTAACGGTCACCGAATTGAGTCGGCTGCTGGAAACGTCGACAAGGTGGATGATGGAGATCATCAGCCTTCTCAATACCAACAACCTACCAGCAACGTCTCCACGACTCCTGAAAGAGACCAATGAAAAGCAATTCTCAAAAGTAGGTTTTTGTCGGATTTTGGCCAGTATCTTTCTTCATTTGCAAGCAATTCTTTGGATATTTTATGATCCTCCGGCCCTGTTCTTCTTATTTGTCTCACCATGTCTTTCTTGCATTTTTTTTTTTTCAAATGTGCGCTACGACATCTGCCCTCTAGTTCTGTGTTCTGCCTCTTTCACATTTCTAAACGCTTGTATATAACTATACACTTACCCCATCGATATAATGTACAAAGTCAACTATAACTTTTGCTCATCAACATCTCTTGCTTTCATAATGCTCGCGATACACAAATAGATCTATTTTTCTCTCTGTATACGCAGATGCTACGTCGTCCCTCTCTGATACCGAGCAAGAGCTCATGGATGCTTATAATGACGCTGGAATTTCAAGAATGCTTCCCTGCGGCGCATGAGACACCACTTTTACGGCAGGAAGCCCAGTATTCAATATACTGGCTGCTGAACTGGCTGTAGTGAGTGAACCCCTGGATAAACATCGAGATTGGAGCTTGTGACTGGTTTCACAATGCTGGTAATAAAGTCCTTTTAGTTGCTTCTAGCCTCTACCTTATCTGGTTGTAGCTCTACATGTGGCTATCAGGAAACAGTAGGAAGAGTCTGTGGGATCCTCTATCTCTGGACTCAGAAATAATTAATGATATCTTGGTGGCAAGTGACATCAAAAAGTACACAGGCCTCCTTGTGATTTTGAATGCCACTTGACACCAAGTAATCATTGATTTGCTCTGGTGAAAGCTGCTGGCACCTTGAGGTATTCCTCTGCTGTTTATGTGACACTATTTTCCAAAAGAGAAATTCTTGCATGTAACATATTTATGGTGAAATTGGTTTCATAAGTTGAAAAGATTTGTTGGAGTTTATAATTGGTCCAATTTTCTTGTGGGGGCTTCTTCTATTTTGCTTGTGGTAACTCAATATTGCACCTCATGTTGATCATGAAAAGTTGAATGTTTCTATTAGGGGGTATCAAATATGACCAAATCAACAATTATGTAATTGACTACTGGTTTCAACACATCCTACTACTACCTTTATCTACCCCCCTTTGGAACCCACTTTTGAAAAGGATATTTTTGGTTAATTGCCTGGTTTTGAAAGTGGATTTGGCCATATTTGATACCCCCCAATTATGGTACTGAAAATTGTCTGACACATCCATTCTAATTGGCAGAAGTTTCCCCAAGTTCCTTGAAAAAAACATTGCTTGTGCTTGTGTAAGCAATTTTTCATTTATTTAATGGACAACGAAGTCTGAATAGACAGTGAAGACGCTGTGAGCTACGCAAACAGAGAGACTAGGCACAGGTGGAGGCACACCTGAATAGACAGCGAAGACGCTGTGAGCTACGCAAACAGAGAGACTAGGCAACACCTGCGGACAGAGTCGAGTGATGAGTTGATGTCAGTTGATGATTGATGAAGAACAAAACTGAGATGAATGAATAACAAAACACAACGACAATACTAACCTGAATAGACAGCAAAGAAGCTGTGAGCTACGCGAACAGAGAGACTAGGCACAGGTGGAGGCACACCTGATGGAGACAATATCTGAGTGAGGAAATGAATCATACAACGCTATGAGAGAGATGATAGAGGCATACCTGCGGACAGAGTCGAGTGATGAGTTGATGTGAGTTGATGATTGATGAAGAACAAAACTGAGATGAATAGAGAACAAACTAAGTGCAATAATAGTGAACTATATACATTGCAGTTAGGTTTAATATCTATCATCAACTAGGTTTTATCCGCAGTCACGTGTCCAAGAATCTGCACGACTAAGTGCCTCAATATTATTCAGGTCCTGTTTGTTGTGTTATAGATAGAGCATTTACTTTCAAGATCTACTGCCCCTCCAGAATAATATTTACAAAAACTAAATTTTTAGTGGCATGGGGGGTATCAAATATGGCCAAATCCAGCATTATGTAATTGACTGACTTGGAAAAAAATCTACTGTGCTTAAAACATGTTGACTGTTTAATACTTGCTCCATTTGATAGTCATTGATAATATTTCTTTTGTCCTGGCTAATGAACTGGTTTCTAATTGTGGATTTGAAATATTTGATACTCCCTGTGTAATATTGCATTTCTGCTGGGCCAAGTTGAGAAATTTTCTTCTTGTGGTGAAAGATCTCCAATGAGTCATTTTATGTGAAATATGACAAAGAATCCCTGCAAAAATTAGGATTTCACCAAGATTTCATACATCTGTTTCCACAATATTTAGACCACTTATTATGACACTGGCAAAAAGGAATTTAAAGATCAATTTTGTATGATTGTATAATTGTGTATGCGATGAACAATAGAGCAAGAGCTTAAGATATAGGATGAAGCTGTCAGCCTTAGAGTCATCACAGCTGACCTAAATCCTGCCTTCTTATTCCCATTTCTCCCAATAAATAATGAACAACAGCCTCACATCTTTTTATCCTCAATCTTAATCAGTATTTTAACACAAGATTCTGTTTCTTCATGAGATTTCAACCTTAGTACTCACTAAACACTTTGTAATTGCTCAACTCCTTCATAGAGAAATTAAACAAATGATTCTACACCACAGCTGGCTGGGCAAGTGAAACAAGGCCATCCAACCACATCTACATGTCAGATTACATAAGCAAACCTTGAAATTTTTTGAAGTTGGTTTATCCCCCGTTGAAGGACGGATACACAACCTCCAGACACCCAGAACCACCAACTCAGATCACCAAGGATTCATCAAGTTACAGCTCATCACTCTAACCAACCAAAGGCCTCTTTCATCCAGTACCTTGCCAGTATTGTCAGTCAGTCCCCTTTCTGAACCTTGCTCATCTGAAAGTAGTCCTTCTCTGACTCCCCCCTTTTCCTTTCTCTTTCTCCATCATAAATCATCAAATCAGATCAAATCAAGCTTCAATCTTCAGATCAGATCAATCTCAATCCTCTCAAGAGCTCCTCTAGCCTTGCTTAAATCTTTTTCTGTGGGCTTTTTTTGAAACTAACTACATAGGTTTCCCTCTAAAGAACCTTGACTATCCAGCTTGATCATAGTCTAAAAAACTGGGCTGATTAGAATTTGTCTTCTCATATTCCTTCCACGTTTCCATTGTGTGAAGAGGCTGTTGCATTTTTCAAAGTCTCTAGCTGTCAGCCCCCGTCTCTTAAGTGACGCGGGGTTGAATGTCAGATAGGTGCAGGGATACCGTATACAGTATTTACAGCCAGTATCTAGGGTCACACTATAGTCTGTTAAGACCAGTGGAAAGAAGCTACTCTACGCTAAAAGCGGAGAAGCTGGCACCCTTGTTTTTAACAAGCCTTGTTGTTAACAAGGGAACACGGCTATAAAATCTCAGTGCAATTGCCTCAACTACTCCCTGAGAGTGGGAGAGGACTTCTAGTCACTAGAATAAAGATTCTTAGTGACTAGGAAATGGGATAAGGGATAGAGAGAAAGGTTGGTTAAAGGATTATATAAAACCCCACTCACTAAAGCTGTAGTAAGGTTGGTGGGTTTGGATGGTAATAATCTGGGGAGAAATTCCCTTTAGAAGGAAATCTCAGCCATTTAAATATTACACAATATGTTCCCCAATGTAATAACTCAAGAGTTTGTATTACATGGGGTAATTCTAGATAATAGTCTCCTTGTAGGAGACATAACCAAATTGTAATACTTAAGGGTAGATTCATGGAGAGATAGTAATCTCTCCTTAATTTGGAATTTCTTAATATTATTTAGTTTATTAAAATGATGAATATTATATAAAATAAATACAAAAATCTATGAGTCTTATGGGAATTGAACTTGTAAATTTAAGATAATTTCCTTAGTTCAATTTATTCCCTTTTTTTATAAACACAAGTCCTTAACCATTGGGTTATGTGACTTGTATTATTTTGTAGACATGTGGGTCAATTGTCTCAATGTCTGACACTGTCATGACTCAGCATTTCCAATCAAACTGAACTACGCTCCTTAACCAAAAGGCTATGAAACTGGCTGAATGACCAGTTCATATTGGAAATTTGTAGTGTCATATACCACCGTATGACAGTACCCCCGGGGTTAAGGGCACTTCGTCTTGAATGTGCTATGGCTGGTGGCACTAATCCATCCCTTACATGGAGCCATATTCAGACACACTCTTGACGCTACAAGGAACCACCAAGACTGCGGGGAAACTTCCCTCGAAGATAGAGATGCTTCAAACCTCAACTTTCGAAGCAGCTTCGAAGTTATCTTCGAACTTCAAAGAAGTGAAGCTCAAAGATAACTACAATCTTGCTAAAAACGGGTGGAAACCCTCGACAATGGTCACAGGCTAGAGATGTCCTGATCGCGCATTGAACCCGTGGCAGGGTTAGCCAGTTTACTGTCATGACTCAGCATTTCCAATCAAACTGAACTACGCTCCTTAACCAAAAGGCTATGAAACTGGCTGAATGACCAGTTCATATTGGAAATTTGTAGTGTCATATACCACCGTATGACAGACACTAGCACAGCTTTCCAACTTTTCCAGGTTGTTGATTATCATTCATAAGAGCATTCATATTATTCAAATATCAGATTAATCCAAAATCATTACTTCTGTTCCTGCTCCTTCTTCTTTGATTCATTAACAGTTGTTTTCTTCATCCTCTGAAATAAAAACTTTGCCCCCCATCCTTTTGCCCTGTTGTCACTTTAGAGACCCAGGCTCACAGATGCAGTGTGGGGATTTGATGTGTGGTAGATGCATCAAGTGCTCATCTGGGCCCCATGGTACATTTGGAGTGGGGCAGCAGGCTGAGTAAAGCATTAGATGGACATTTGGGTTGGATATCAGCAATGAAAATTTCCAAACCTCAGTATCCAAATTTCTCATCATGCATTTCTACTTGTGAAAGCACCAGAAATAGTGTGGCTGAAACAAGGCAGCACTAATCCCACACAGGGAAAGCATGCCAAATTCTGTAAAGGTGGAACCCTAACAGAAAATTTGATGGTTCCATAGAAGAGGGCCAACAAAATGCTACAGCAGGACTACCAAGTGGAGCCACAGGGCTTGGGGCAATCAGAGCCTGCAGCAGGGGTCATTTCAGAAGGAGATTTGTGTCATGAGCCGTATTGCGGGCCCGCCCGCACCAGAGCCCGCACCACATGTAGATAGTCTATCACGTACATGTCACAGACAGGCCACTATATAGTCTGTCAGGACAAGGATCCCCATCCCTTCCTCATCCTGCAATCTACATTATAGGATCCCGAAACCCCAGAAACCCCAGAACCCCAGTGCCTTCCTCTCCCAAGATCAGACCATAACATATTGCAGGATCTAACACTACGGAGACAAAGGCAAGAAACCCAAACAACCCCAACAAACAGATAACCCAAGAAACCCCAACCTCATCCGCGCCCAAAAGATGGATGACGTGGAGCAACTCCAACGACAGCTTGAGGAGATGACCCAAGCAAGAGAAAATGAATGATCCCGCCAAAAAGCGGCCGAAGCCCAATGGGACCAACCATCCTGACCAACCATCCCCACCCCACTCCGCAGACCAAAGATTTCATGTCCTGACAAGTTCAATGGTGAGCGCAGGACAAAGGCAGAAACTTTTGCCCGACAAGTGGAGATTTACACGTCGGTCAACAGCTCCATGTTCCCAGACAACACAACAAAGTTGTTATTTGCTGCTTCCTACCTTACCGGACCCGCCGCCGTGTGGTCCGCCCCGTACATTGACCTAGTCACAGAAGGAGCGGACTTCTTGTACGCCGGGTGGACAAAGGATTTTGGAGCAATGTATTTTGACTCCGAGAAGAAAGGAAAGGCGGAACGTGTGTTGCAAGCGCTACAACAGACAAGGACCGTGGCCAACTACACCCACAAATTCCTCACCCATGCCACTGCCACCGGATGGGAGGTCCCGACCCTCATCAGCCAATACCGACAGGGCCTAAAACGGAAAATTTGGACTGCACTGGTATTGGCCCGTATGGGAATAATGAGAATACTCTCAGACAGTCTGTGATAGGTCACCTGTCACACCTGTTTTAGTTTCACGTCTTCTATATTTCTCTTGTACTCCAGCCTGTTTCCTTTTCTTCTTTCTCTTTCTCTATCCTGTTCTCTTGTCATCTCTCCTAGGTCTGCCTGCCCTTCCCTGCCCCACCAAGCCAAGTCCCTCACTGACAGTAGTACTCATGACTGTCATCTAAGGTTATTATCTCTCTTCTTTATCATTCTCATCATTCTTATCCAATCTCCTTTCCTTTTCTAATCACTTATGAAATACATTCTCAATCCTGTTCTCTTGTCATCTCTCCTAGGTCTGCCTGCCCTTCCCTGCCCCACCAAGCCAAGTCCCTCACTGACAGTAGTACTTGTGACTGTCATCTAAGTTTGCTCTTTCCTACAGCCCGCACTACCTTTGGTACCGTTAACGAGGCAGCCAGCCTGGCCATGGAGCTTGACTCTGAGTTGCACGGAGCGGAGGCAACCTCTGGATTGGCTAAGATCCAGCCAGACCCCGACGCCATGGACACATCTGTGATCACCGGCCGACTTTCTGAAGACAAGAAGGTCCGCATGATGCGGGAGGGCCGTTGCTTCCGCTGCGGGACGCGGGGACATCTTTCCCGGGAGTGTCCAAACAAGAAGGGTAAAGGATGGACGCCCCCTGCCTCAGTATCTGCACTTGAAGACCAGGTCCAACAGCTAGCCAATGGATTGGCGACGCTTAAAGCGGAAGGACAGGCGGATAAGACCGGAAAGGGGCGGGCTGAAAAGTCAAAAAATGGTGATGCTCAGGAATGAAGGTTGTGCCTTTCCCGAGCGTAGCAGAGTTGTCAGGTAGTATTGGTGCTAGTCAGACATTACATGTAAATGAAATTGATCCCCAATGTTTCCTTTCATGCACCATCACAACTTCCAGAGCCACACCCAAAAAACCCTACCCCTCCCTATTATTCCTCATCAACTCCGGAGCAACCCACGAAGTTTTGAGCAAGTTGTACGCATCCCGATGGGGACTTCTTGAGGCTGCACCGGCCTCAAAACAGACCATCTTTGGATTTGACGGGTCCGCAAGCAGAGCGACCCATGAGATTGACCTAATCCTGAACAATAAACCCCGCCCATCCTGGTTCATGTTGGATTTTTTGGCGAAGAGAAGGAAGGAAGGGGATTTTTGAACAGACTCTGGGAGACTCAAAAGGTGGGGACTTTGGTTTTTTGAGGAGAACTGATGAGTTCTGATTACTTGATGTAGGCAAGTTTTTAAAGGCTATCTACAAGTGATCAGAATGTGGTTGAGAGAAAAATGAATAAAAAACAATAATGAATAATATACTATTTTTGAGACTACACATGAGGAAAAAATGACAAACACAACTCTACTACACAGGGTTCTTTGACTACAAGGTGTGAGAAGGCAGTACTATTTTTCTTACTAGTGATGCTATAAAAATGATAAAAACATTATTTATTATTCAGAAATAAAGGTCTTTTGGGGATGAGGAGACAGAATTCCAACACCCCCCTCTACTCAGAACTAAAAGACAGGAGAAGTTAAAACCAACATGATTTTTTCAGGAGAAGTTGTTTGTTTGAAGTTAGTTTTAATTGAATGTTGAAGGATTGTGTAGTTGATTGAGGAGGATAGTGCGATGAAGGTGAGACCGAGGAGAGTGAGAACTAGTGACAACAGAAACATGGTGGCGATGGTGATGGTCTTGTGGCAACTACAAGGAGATGGTGGTGGCGACGATTGGTTGTAGGTGTTAAAGACTGACTGAGGCATTTTGATGGCTGAGGAAGATCGACTGAGCTGGTGATAATGAAGGACAGAGTAACATTCACTGAGTGGGATCGACTGGAAGGGAGCGATTGGAGATGAGAGCAAGGAGAGAGAGAAAGCTAATTGAAGGTGGACCAGAGCAACAAGCTGAAGGCGACGACGACGATAAGCTGGAAGCGATAGCAATGACCTGGAGGCGACGACGACGATGAGCTGGAGGCGACGACAACAATGAGCTGGAGGCGATAACAACGATGAGCTGGAGGCGACGACAACGATGAGCTGGAGGCGAAAGCAATGAGCTGGAGGCGAAAACGACGATGAGCTGGAGGCGACAGCAATGAGCTGGAGGCGACGATGACGATGAACTGGATGCAATTACGACGAGACGGTAAAAACGGCGACCTTATGATGGCGACTCAAAGGAGCTGACGGTATCGATGAGGGACTGGAGACAACGACCATACTGAGGCGACACAGAGAGACTAGTGGCGTCAATGAGGAACTGGAGACAACAATGCCTGGAGAGTTGAGAAGTGAGACCGGATGGTTTGATGGTAAGACCAAGACTGTAAGTTGGAGAGGGATTGGTACAAGGGATAACGCAAAAGGAAGCAGTCTTTTGACTGTTAATCGTGTTGGATTTTTTGGCGAAGAGAAGGAAGGAAGGGGATTTTTGAACAGACTCTGGGAGACTCAAAAGGTGGGGACTTTGGTTTTTTGAGGAGAACTGATGAGTTCTGATTACTTGATGTAGGCAAGTTTTTAAAGGCTATCTACAAGTGATCAGAATGTGGTTGAGAGAAAAATGAATAAAAAACAATAATGAATAATATACTATTTTTGAGACTACACATGAGGAAAAAATGACAAACACAACTCTACTACACAGGGTTCTTTGACTACAAGGTGTGAGAAGGCAGTACTATTTTTCTTACTAGTGATGCTATAAAAATGATAAAAACATTATTTATTATTCAGAAATAAAGGTCTTTTGGGGATGAGGAGACAGAATTCCAACAGTTCATCATTACAAGACTGAAAGACTCGTATTATGGGATCCTTGGGATGCCCTGGATCCACTGGTACGGACACCGAATCAATTGGACAAGCCGTACCCTGTGGAACCCCGACATTGCGGCCGCTTTGGCGGTTTTGTCTATCCCGAAAAACACCCCGACTGGCAAACCGGGGAAAGCTAGGAGAATAGACGAGGGTGTGTGTGTTTTGAACAAAATAACACCCCCGCAATGTGAGTTTGATGTCCAAATTTTTACCATTTCTCCCAAAACGGCTGGCAAGCTTGTACACCCTGTAGATAGCGTCCCGAACCCCACGCAGAACCCTGAGACCCGAAATGCCAAACAAGTACCTGATGAAACCATATCCCATAAAACTGGTGCTACTTCTGAAGCAGTATTGTCCTATCCGCCAACACCCCTGCAAATGGTCCACAGGCCCACAGGGAAAGCTAGGATTAGTAACGAGGGGGTGTGTGCTTACAGCACAATAACGCCCCCGCAATGTGAGTCTGACAACCCCCCACCCCATACCTTACTTTCCGAAACAGCTGGCAAGCTTTTACACCTCCTAAATAGATCCCCAATCGCCGCAAGGGACCCCGAGACCCAACACTTTGACCAGGTAACCGACAAAATTACTCCTACTGCCAAGGCAGTATTGTCCTCTCCACCAACATCCCCGCAAACGGTCTACAGGCCCTTGGGGAAAGCTAGGGTTAGTGACAAGGGTGTGTGTGCTTATAGAAACATAACACCCCCGCAATGTGAGTCTGATACATGTTCCCCGCATTTGATTCCTGAAACAGCTGGTAAGCCTCTTTCCCCTCTAGGACATACCCCAGCAGTGATCAATGTGGCCAAAACGTCATGGTCAACATCAGCCTGATTGGCAGCAAAAGGAAAAACCGCGACTGCAATACGGAGTACAGAAGAATTGGTACCGCAGTGCTACCACCAACACCTTGACATGTTCCGGAAATCAAGCGCCATGAGGCTTCCCCCGCGGAGAAAGTATGATTTCCGCGTAGACCTGATCCCAGGGGCTACCCCACAGGCCGGAAGAATCATCCCGCTATCTCCGGCAGAGAACCAGGCACTTGATGTTATGATTGACGAAGGACTGACAAACGGGACCATTTGGCGGACCACATCCCCTTGGGCGGCACCGGTGTGGAACTACTCAAGGGACAGAATAGAGCTTGGAAGGGAAATGGATGACTACACTAGTATTAATGTAAGTTATACCAAGGGTGCTGATATAAGAGCTGCCTTCCTGACTAATGCTATGGGGATGAGTGTAACACTAAGAATAAAAATAAAGGTGTGGCTAATTTCTATCTATTCTTAGACGACTAGTACTGATGGGCTTTGCTACTACACCTATAAGGTGGGAGGAATGGAAGGGGATTGTGAGTGGTAGAAAGTATATATCTATAAAGTATAATGTGGGGCAGGGTTGGTAGCTATGGAGTCAAAGTGGGCCAAGCAAGACAGGGGACAGTCTTCTTATATTGAGGTTCAAGCTGGTATTTATATTTATATATTTCTAAGAGTGATGGTAACTCTACTAAGTTGTGTATACTAATTATATGGGATCTGTAATGTTGGTATATGTAGGGGGTAATTTAGTAAGTCAGGGGGTCCATAAGGGAACAAGAGGGAGGAACAGGTGTCCTTATATATCTGAGAGAGAAGATGAGCCATCAGGCTAGAGAAAGGAAACAACCAGGCTATGACATGTAGCTGGTGGGAAAGGAAAATATGACAGATGAAGTAGAATAGACAGTGACACATATGAAATGGTCATGACAGTGACAGATGAGTAGTGGAAAGGTAGAGTTTATGTATATGATGTAATATGTTATGTAGTATATAATGTGTAATATTTATTATGTATTTTGGTTGTGAAAATATATCTAATTATAATATGTACTTATTGTATTCTATACCTTGCTTTATACTATAATTTGCTTGTATTATTCTGAGTTTGCCTGTAACTCTTGAACTATGAGGAATTTGGGGGTAGTTGTAGTGGGTGACTAGGGTTAAAATGGGGTGTAGAATCTGATTATGAAATGATAACAGTGAATATATGTAAGGTTTGGGATTTATGAGTATTTATTTGTAAGTGAATGTGATTTATTAGTGGTAAATAGTCTTGGAAATTATAGTAATGATGTGGAATGGATCACCACATCCTCCCCCAACTTATTGTCTGACCCCAGACAATGCAGCCAAAGAGAAAAGGCTGGAAAAAGTGATCCATGGAAAGTCCAGAGTATTCCTGTCCAAAGTCCAAATGATCCAAATCCAGTGAAAGTCCAAGCCAGTGTCCAGTATAAGCTAATCCAGTATAATTTGATCCAAATCCAGTGTCCATAGTATCCAGTATTCATTAGTCCAGTGTCCATGTGTCCAGTGAAAAGTATTTTAATCCTCTTTTAGTATATATATTATAGTCTTTAAAGTGGTTGAAAATCCTACTAGTATGCCATCTTGATGAATATTTTCTACATGTAAAAGTATCCTTGAAAATCTTGAGTTTATTTTAATTATAATCTAGGTTCATTATTTATTAGACTCAAATACTAAGCCATCAGTGTACTTGTATACATGTATTTCTAATAAATGTTCATTCTAGCCTTCTTATTCTTATTTATATCTTCTTGAAATTCTTGGACACTAATAAATGCTTACTGATAATTCTTCAGGTGGTGGTATAGTAGGAGCAACAATTCTTCTTAGTCTGGTTTTATATATCTTCTAATCTGAGTAATCCTTTGGCCTCTGGGTATTGGTGCTGATTTGGCTATGTCCTCTGGGGTATGGTAAAGTATCCTGGTGTTGGGTTCCAAGTGGTTCCTGGTCTCTGTGTATTGGTGCTGATTTGACTATGTCTTCTGGTGTATGGTAAAGTATCCTGGTGTTGGGTTCCAAGTGGTTCCTGATTTGGTTGGATGAAAACTTTTAAATGGGTGAATGGTGAAAACTGAGAGACTGTTTAATGGGTTGGAATGAGTTGGAATGGATAGAGAAGTATATATAGAATGGAAAAGGGAACCTCTGTGTGATGTGATGTTGATTGGTTGAATGAGTAGGAGATATATAGAGTTGGTGGTGAGATGATGATAATGTGTAGTGAGTAGAAGATATGTAGAATTTGTGATTTAATGATGATGATGAGTTGGAGTGTGTAGAAAATATGTAGAGTGTGTGATGAGATGATGAAGATGTGTAATGAGTAGAGGAGATGTAGAGTATGTGATTGATGATGAGGAGTTGTAATGTGTAGAAAAATGTGTAGAAATTGTGATGATGAGGTGTGTAGAAAATGTCTAGAATTGGTGATGAGATGGTGAAGATGTGTAATGAGTAGAAGATATGTAGAGTGTGTGATTGGATGATGAGGAGTTGGGATCCAGAAATTATGTAGAGTGTGATGTGATGATGGTTTTATTTGATGTCTGGTGGTTTAAGAGTCATGTCAGGAGGGAAAGAAACAATAAAAAATTCCTGGTGATTTTCCCTTTGGTAGTGCAGTGCTCCTCCCCCAACTTGTTGTCTGTCCCCAGACAATGGAGGGAAAATAAATCCGAGAGAATGACAGGTTAGATGGATGATGAAATGATGATGAGGTGGGATGAGCAGTAATGAGTAGAAGAGATCCTGGGAAAGAGGTGATGAGAATAGAAGGTTTTGTGGGATTATTATATAAATGTAGTGTTGATGTATTTGTATTATGTTTTATTGGTTTTATTACTAAATTAATTCAAAATTATTATTTGATTTGATTTTTATTTTATTTTATTATGTATCTGATTTAATTTTACTAGTTTTTGTTTATCATTTTTTTTTACTGAATAATTCTATTATGTATTTGAATTCTTGTTTTATTTTATTTTATTTTATTTTTTATTTATTTTATTATTTTTTATTATTTTATTATTATTTTTTTTATTATTAATTTTAATATGTTTGAAGGAAAGAAAAAAAAGTGATGTCGGGTTCAATGTCTGAGCGGGGAATGATATGTATGCGGCGTTCCGGTTCGCACACCGGCGTTGATAGTGTATGCGGAGGGATTTGGCGGAGCCGCGGAGTGCAAACGAGACCGCTGGTTATCTGAGCACGAAGTAAAAAGAAAAGAAAACAAACCGAGAGAAAAAGAAAAAGGGAAAAAAAGATACCAAAGGGAACTGGGTCGGCCACCAGAGTCGAAAAGGCTCAAGAATCTCCCCTCCAGACTGTAGTCTGAGAAGCGAGATCCTCATAAGAAAAAAAACTGTGCCCGGGTCGAGCACCGGCATCGAAAAGGCTGTGGATTTCTGTATTGTCCTGGTTCATCCACCAGCGTCGATGCTGTTAGGGAGATTGTCGCTTGTTGTTTGGGAGTAGTGAAGGGAAAAAAATACGCATTTCCGGATTGTACACCGGCGTCATATAGTAAACGCCAATCTATCGCTGTCCTGGTTCGTCCACCAGCGTCGTTCCTGTACATTTCTTTATTTAACCAGCTTGTTTTTCCTTTGTTTTACTTTCTTCCCCTTCTTTCCTATACAATTATATCCCCTTTTTTTTACTATGTCCTCCCCGAGTCGTCCATTATCCATTTCTTCTTTGTCTTCTTCAACGAATAGCAACACATCTTCTTCTCCAAGTTCCAGTACCTCCGTCCGGCCACTTGTTGCCAATGTGGAGTCGTTCGGCCCATTCGTCCGCGACTCCTTTTCTTTAGAGGAACTGGCGGCGCTCCATGGTACTGTTAATGAACATTTGACTGAATTTGCCCGGTCGAACCACTGCGATCCCCGGGCCGCGGCAGCCTCTCGGTACCAACTGTACAGCCGACTCCAGGATGCCTTCGACTCTGTATGTATGCTTCAATACTCAAAAAAACTGACAAGGATAAGATCTGATTTATTTATTTTTATTTATTTTTTAATTAATTTTTTATTATTATTATTATTATTTTTTATTATTATTATTATTATTATTATTTTTTATTTATTTTTATTTTCAGATAATGATGCACACCATTATCCAAGAAAAGCAGGAGAACAGGGAAAGGGTATGATTTTTTTTTTTTTTTTTTTTTTTTTTTTTATTAAATGGTTAAATCTCTGACAAAATATTTTTTTACTTGATTTGCAGCAAACCTTCTAGCTAATTCTGTGCCATCCAATTCTTCCAGGGTGTAAGATCCTGCTGGGTTCCTGTTTTTGATTTTGTAAGGTCCATTCCATCTGTTTCCAAAGAGTTTTCCCCATTGTGAATCCAGGGATTTATTGTAGACTAATACCATATCTCCAATTTTTAGTGGTCCTCTGTCCTTTTTCTTTTTATTCCAGTAGTCCACAGATTGTCCCCTGGTCTTCATTAGTTGTTGGTGTGCCCTTTGAAGAATGGAATCCCTATTTTCCAATTGATGAGTCCTTGCCAAAAGAAGATCCTGAGTTGTTTTCACCTGGGCCCAATTTATTCCTGAAAAGGTCTCCAATTCCAGGTCTATGGGTAAGATTGGTGGTTGTCCAAATACTAATTCATAAGGGGAAAACCCTGTGGTCCTTTTTGTTGATATCCTGTCTGAAAACAAAACCAATGGTAAATAGTTTCTCCACTTCTTTCCTTCCTGTCCACAGAGCTTGACTAGAGCATCCTTGATTGCTTGGTGGCCTCTTTCAATCATCCCATTAGCCTCAGGATAATAGGGTGTGGTTACTTTTACTTTTATTCCAGCTTCCAGGAGAGTTTGTTTAAAGTCCTGACCAAATTCTGATCCTCCATCCACAGTGACTGACCAAGGAGCACCATATCTGTGGATCCGGAATCCTCTGACTTCTGTTGGTGTGGTAGGGACTGGCCATGTTTCAATTTTGTTGAGCTTCTTTGTTGATATTTTCCTTCCTTCTTTGCAGACAACATGTCCAACCAGATCCAGGGCAGGGACACAACAGGCAAATTTCTTTCCAGATATGGTGAGTCCAGCTTCCTCAATCCTATATAGAATCCTTTCCAGAGTAATGGCATATTCATAGATAAACTTTCTGATTTGGGGGTTTTCCTTGAGTTTTTCTCCATTGTAGTCTGAAATAGGTCCCTTGATTCCTCCATCATCAATAAATATACCCATATGCTGAGGTAATTCATCCTGGAGGATCCACATCATCTGGGCTTGATATACTGCAACTGAATTGGTGGCTCCTTGGGGCAATCTGGTGAGTTGAAATCTTCCTAGTGGGGTTTCAAAGGTGGTTAATGGTCTTGATTCCTTGGCTAACTCCCTTTCATCATATCCCCCCATAATATCTCCTAGTCCATAGCATGCCCTTCCAGTAAAGGATTCAATGAGTTCTTCTGGGGATGGTGGTAAGCCTGCATCTTTGATAGTGATTTTGTTAAGTTTCTGGAGATCATGGACTATTCTGAGTTTTCCATCTTGTTTTGTACGCAGAATATAGGGCTGGAATAGCTGGAAAAAGATTGTTCATAAAGGCCAGTTCTGAGTCTTTCTCTTATTAATTCTATGACTTGAGGTTTGATTGGTGCAGGGATTGGGATAGGTTTTTGCTGCCAAGGTTCACGAGGAATGACTGGGATGATGTAGGGTTGTCCATAGGTATGTCTGAGTAGTCCTCTTTCTTCCTCCACAAAGGCCAAGGAATTTTTTCTGAGAGTAATTACCCATACTAATAAGAGATATTCTTGTTCTGATAGCCATCCAGAGGGTCCAAAGTTGATGAGGTCCAGCCTTTCTTGAGTGATTTTGTGGGTTGGTTTGAATTGTGGAGGAAAAGGAGTAAGTGGAGTGGAGTAGGGATTCCTGGAGAGTTGGGGTCTTGACAGAGGTGGATTAAGAGAAAGGGGCATAGGTTGGTTTACAGGTTTGATTTTTTTTAGAGTTGATTTGTATTTTGCTAAATGAGTGACTGGTGTTTTATATTTTTTTTGTTGGTTTGCCAGGTCCCCATCTGTCAGGGAGAAGAGTTGGAGTCCAGGCCCTGGTCTAAAAAATCCCTGGTAGCTGAGTTGACTGGCAGAGTAGTTTCCCACTTTTGGTTGCTAGGCAGAATGATGGGTACCAAATAAGTTTGTCCAGAAGAGTCCATAATAGAAAGTGATTCCCCTTGAGCTCCATTGTACTTGATTGTAGCTGATACATCCATTAAGAAAGGCTTCCCAATAATTAGCTGAACAGGTCCTTCAGCCACCCAGAAATGTACTATCCTGGATACCTTTCCAATGGTTACTTCTACTTCCTCAGCAATTCCTGGTATATTGGTATGGTGGCCTCCAATTCCCTTAAGTCTCATAGACTTAGCAGTGAGTACCAATCCTAGTTGGTGAGCCAGCCCTGCAGGTATGATATTGACCATTGACCCAGTATCCAAAAGAGCTTGGTGAGTCTGTCCATTTATGTTGAGATTTACATATCCAAGGGGGCATGAATAGTGAGTGGTCTGGTCCTGTGGTGCTTCCTCATCTTCTCTCCTTATGGTGTTAGCTGACTTAGTGGGTTCCAAAGGCAGCCTTCTGTTTGAGATCCTCTTCTTGAAAGCATCAGTGACACCACTAGAGATAGCAAATATTTCTCCATAAGCCAGTTCCATCTTTCCTTCAGTAAGCATCCTTTTGGCAATATCTTCTTCTGCTCCTGGGTAATCCTTGGCCAAAGTCTTCTCTAGGTAGGTTTTCTTTGATGGTTTTTCCTTGGGTGGAGTGATGGTTTCTTGTGTTTCTGAGTCCTGGAATCTGACATGAGGGTCTGGTTTTGGGTTCTGATTCTGTATCCTGCCTGAGGGAACTGGGGTCCTGGCCATATGTAGTAAGTCTTCTGTATCCATGTCCATAATGTTGTCTTTTTCTTTCCTGATCCTTTTGTCTGCCATTTTGGGTTCTTCTGGGTCTTTGGCCCCTCTGGTTCTTTTTCCAAGGTCTGTTTCATAGATGTTGGATGGTTCAAGGTTTATTGCTTCTTCCAGTTGTCCAAAGGAGGATGATACATTGGGTTGGTCCTTGGGGAAGGCCTCTACTACAGATTTGATTGGTCTCCTGGGGTCCCATGGAATCATAGTTTTGTCTGGAAGTCTGAAATCTCTGCCATCTCTGATTACTGATCCTTTGGTAACATCTTCTTCCAGGGTCTTACATCTGGTGGTACTGTGGGTGTTTTCAAAGCAATAGTAGCACTTTAAAGTATAGGGCCTGGGAGCTGAATTGAATCCTGGGACTGGTCCAACTAGATGAGGAGGGGCTGATCTTCCAGCAGTAAGGGATGCAAGTTGTTTGGTGATATCTTCTAATTTCTGATCTGTGGTCCTGGCTTCCAGAGGCTTAGTGGTCCATGGCTTGGTAGTTGAAACAGGGTTAAAGGTATTTACTGGAGGACTTGGTTTGGAGATGGTACTGATTGGATTCTGGGTAGGGTTTTCTGGTTCCATTAGGCTCTTTTCCAAGACTGTAGCTGACTGAACCTCTCTGTGTATGTAGGTGAACAAAACCTGGGTGCTGGGAAGAATATGGCCTCCATCCTTGAGTGATACCATCTTGTTGTCCCTGAGAAGTTCCTTGGTGATGGATATGGCTAGAGTTGGTTTGAGGGCTTTGAGCAGCAATTTTCTGAAATCCTCCAAGCTGGTGTAGTATCCTAGTCTGACCAAGTAGTGGGTAATAGTTTCAAATTTGGTCCTAAAGCATTTGAATTCCTGTAAGGTGCTGATTCCTCCAGTTTGTGTAGACATATTTACCAAGTTCCTCAAGTCTTCTTCAGTGTACTTGACCAAGGGTAGAGAGGATCCAAACCTAGTAAGTAGTTGCTCCTTCAAGGTCTCCCAGTCTGAGTCCTCATAGCCAGTCATCTCTTCTACCTCATCCTGGAGGTCTGATCCTCTTATAAAGAAAATAATCTGTTTGCATAGTTCATGGGGAGAGGCACCATCAGCTGATCCAGCAATCTCATACCTTTTTATAAATTTGTCCACAGGTATGTTTGATCCATCAAAGAAGAGGTTTCTGTCCATGGGTTTGATTTTGACAGCTCTGTTGGAAGGCATAGAGTATCTGGGCATCCTGGGTTCCTTATCCAAAAAGTGAGTGAATGGAGTTTCTGAATGTTGATGAAAAGGTACTGGAGACTGAGGGTGTGCAAGTGGATCTTCTGTATTTTCTGATGAGTTGTTGTTGTCCCTGTATCTTCCAGTATTGGGGATGTTGCCAACATTGGTCCTGGAAGGCCTGGCTGGGTTGGGGTGGGAAGTCTGTCCTACATTGGTATTAATTGGTTGGCTGACTGGAGGGTAGATACTGGGGGCTGAGTAGAATCCTGGGAATCCTTGTTGAGACATGGCTGGTAAGAGGTAGGTTTACAGATGGAAGTGGTATAGGTATGTAGATGTTTGAGTGTATGTATAAAGAGTGTATGTATAAAGAGTGTATTAAGGTATGGGTAGTGAATGTGGATATGTATAAGTCCTTTTTTTTTTAAAAGTTTATGAGGATATAAGTTGACTAATGTATATGTATTTTTATGTTTTTTAGAAGTTGAAGATATGGAGAAGAGAGAAGGGAAAGGTGAAGTAGTGATAAAGCTGATAGTAATAGGGTTACTAGGACTAAAGATATCTGAAGAAGTCAGGCCACTGTTGGGACACCACTTGTGGAACTACTCAAGGGACAGAATAGAGCTTGGAAGGGAAATGGATGACTACACTAGTATTAATGTAAGTTATACCAAGGGTGCTGATATAAGAGATGCCTTCCTGACTAATGCTATGGGGATGAGTGTAACACTAAGAATAAAAATAAAGGTGTGGCTAATTTCTATCTATTCTTAGACGACTAGTACTGATGGGCTTTGCTACTACACCTATAAGGTGGGAGGAATGGAAGGGGATTGTGAGTGGTAGAAAGTATATATCTATAAAGTATAATGTGGGGCAGGGTTGGTAGCTATGGAGTCAAAGTGGGCCAAGCAAGACAGGGGACAGTCTTCTTATATTGAGGTTCAAGCTGGTATTTATATCTATATATTTCTAAGAGTGATGGTAACTCTACTAAGTTGTGTATACTAATTATATGGGATCTGTAATGTTGGTATATGTAGGGGGTAATTTAGTAAGTCAGGGGGTCCATAAGGGAACAAGAGGGAGGAACAGGTGTCCTTATATATCTGAGAGAGAAGATGAGCCATCAGGCTAGAGAAAGGAAACAACCAGGCTATGACATGTAGCTGGTGGGAAAGGAAAATATGACAGATGAAGTAGAATAGACAGTGACACATATGAAATGGTCATGACAGTGACAGATGAGTAGTGGAAAGGTAGAGTTTATGTATATGATGTAATATGTTATGTAGTATATAATGTGTAATATTTATTATGTATTTTGGTTGTGAAAATATATCTAATTATAATATGTACTTATTGTATTCTATACCTTGCTTTATACTATAATTTGCTTGTATTATTCTGAGTTTGCCTGTAACTCTTGAACTATGAGGAATTTGGGGGTAGTTGTAGTGGGTGACTAGGGTTAAAATGGGGTGTAGAATCTGATTATGAAATGATAACAGTGAATATATGTAAGGTTTGGGATTTATGAGTATTTATTTGTAAGTGAATGTGATTTATTAGTGGTAAATAGTCTTGGAAATTATAGTAATGATGTGGAATGGATCACCACACCGGTCCTATTCACTGGGAAGAAGGACGGAAAACTGCGGCCCTGTTTTGACTACTGGAGACTCAACGCAGTAACGGTGAAGAACAAGTACCCGCTACCACTGAAAATGGACTTAGTTGACAGCCTTTTGGATGCGGACACATTTACAAAGCTGGACCTCCGGAACGCATATGGGAACCTCCAAGTTGCGGAAGGAAACAAAGATAAACTGGCTTTCATCTGCCGGGCAGGACAATTTGCACCGCTTACCATGCCATTTGGACCCACTGGAGCGCCGGGATACTTCCAATACTTCATGCAAGACATCCTCCTTGGACGGATTGGGAAGGACACCGCCGCATACCTGGACGACATCATGATCTACACACGGAAAGGATTGGACCATGGGGAAGCAGTGGGCAGTATACTGGACACATTGAGCAAGCACCAATTGTGGCTGAAACCCAAAAAGTGCGAGTTTTCAAGGCCGGAAGTAGAATACCTAGGACTATTGATATCATGCAACCGGATCAGAATGGACCCAGCAAAGGTACAAGCAGTAACCAAATGGCCCGCACCAAAGAATGTGACTAAACTTCAGCGATTCATCAGATTTGCTAACTTTTACCGCCAATTCATCGACCATTTCTCAGGAAAGACTAGACCGCTTCACAACCTGACAAGAGTAGAAACCCCCTTCGTGTGGGACAGCAAGTGCAACTCCGCATTCAAATCCCTCAAAACCGCCTTCACATCCACCCCGATCCTGAAAATTGCGGACCCGTACAAGCCATTTATCCTTGAATGTGATTGTTCTGACTTTGAACTGGGTGCAGTACTGTCCCAGGTTTGCGCAAAGGACCAGGAACTTCACCCCGTAGCATACCTGTCCCAATCCCTAGTACAGGCGGAACGCAACTACGAGATCTTTGACAAGGAGTTACTAGCTATTGTGGCTGCCTTCAAGGAGTGGCGGCAATACCTAGAGGGGAACCCGCACCGCCTGACAGAAATTGTGTACACCAATCACCGTAACCTGGAAAGCTTCATGACAACCAAGCAACTCACCAGAAGACAGGCAAGATGGGCGGAAACCATGGGGTGTTTCGACTTCAAGATCATATTCCAACCAGGACACTGTCAAAGAGTCAAATCTAGCACCCGACGGCCATTTGGAACCTTAGAACCCCTCCCGATCCCCGCAGGCCCGTGGACAGACATTAGCTATGATTTAATCACTGATCTCCCAGAATCCCGCTCAACTGACAGTATATTGACAGTAGTAGACCGGCTGACCAAGATGGCGCACTTCATCCCATGCAGGAAAACCATGAATGCGGAGCAACTAGCGGAACTGATGGCGGAACATGTATGGAAACTGCATGGAACCCCCAAAACAATTGTCTCAGACCGGGGAAGTATCTTTATCTCCCAAATAACACGCGAATTGAGCTCGCGCCTGGGAATTAGATTGCAACCCTCCACAGCGTATGTCAGCCTCCCTGATGCCAAGGACAAGTCGGTGCAAGAATATATGGAAAGAGTATATTGACTCTGGGCAAGGTACAATGTTACAATTCCCAAAAGATATGGGGGAATTGTGACGTAAAAATTAAGAGAAAAATAGGTTAATAATTATATTAAATAAATTTAATATAATTAAAAACCAGAGGGGCCTGATAAATCAGGGGTGGTTTAGATCCCTCTAAGGTATCTTACAAATAAATGCAGAGGATTCAGGTACCTGGAACACTGGGGCCTGTTGGAACAGGGGTGGTTTAATCCCAGGAATGGAAATGGGGGAATATCTTTTAAGAAAAGGGTTATTACTTACTAGTAATAAACCTTGAGGGATCTTGGGGATATTCTGGGTGAAACTGGACATTTTGAAGCGCTTGGATGGATGGATTGTGGAGCTTGATGGGCACTGTGAAGTTGTTGGGGAAGACAGGGCTAAAGAATAACTACTACGAAGCTTACCAGACTGTGTTATAAAGATGTATATATCTAATAAGAAGTGGGTAAAGTTGTTAGTGGGTATTGGGAAGCATGAGGAGCCTTCTTTGGGCGGTTGAAGAGCTCCTTAAATAGTCTTGGGTTCCCCCTGGGGACCCTGTAGGTATTATTGGCCAACTTGTGGGATCTTTGGACCACATTTTGGCCATTTTTGCTTTCTTGGTGACGCTTCAGCAGCCTCTGCTTTGAATACACGTCACCAATTGATTTTATTAATGTATTTACATATTTATATTGTTTTACAGTCTGTGGTACATCAGTACTGGTGGTTATAGATTTAATACTAGTGGCTTATTTGTATTTTATAATAAGCCACAGTATTGTTTATACTGTTTGTTCAGTCAATATATTTTTATTTATATGTATAAATAATAATACACTCTAATATAATTAATTATTTAATCCCCAGTAACCTTTATTGCATATGTAACATATGTAATGAGGTCACTGGGGCGTGTTTTTACTGATTTGGGTGTACCTGAGTGACTGTGGAGTCCGCCTGCCAGCTGAGAGCCTGTAAGGGGCTTAATGTTTGCGCGGGGGCTTATATCCCAACTTTGGCGCGGGCTTTCAGTCACGCGGGTTGAACTTCAAGTTCTGCGGACTGCGGTACGCGGGGTTTGAGTAAAACAAGGTGTATTTACACTATCTCCCCTAATTTACACAACACCTCATTTCCGTGACTGGAAATGGGGTGTAAGCATATGTATTTACATATATAAGCATTTTAATTGATGCAAGTGCCTTTTATTAAAGGTACTTGCTAATTCTTGTATGCTAATTTACATAGTGAAGGAGTGAGAATTAGGGGTACCTGTGAGTGAGGTACCCTAGGTTAAATTTAGTGTAGATTCAGAATATCAAATAATGTTCTAACTTATATTTGATATTACATATTTTTTATAATAATTTTTGTAGGAAACTTGTGACAGGTTGCTCTGTCATAGTAGCAAGCTGACAGCGTACCACCCAAGAACAGATGGACAACCCAAAATAGCCAACAAGGCAGTCGAGCAATACCTGCGGCACTTTGTTTGATACCAAAAAAAAGATTGGGCCCTGCTCCTCCCCATGGCGGAATTTTCTTACAACAATAATGACCACACAGCAACAGGAGTTTCCCCATTCAAAGCCAACTACGGATTCAACCAGGCATACAGAAGAACACCCTCTACAGAACAATGCATTCCTGTGGTGGAAGACCGACTCCGCCACCCTGCGGAGGTTCAACATGAACTCAAGTATTGCTTGGAGCAGGCGCAAGAGACAATGAAGGACCAATTCAACAAGAAAACAAGGGAAACACCGGAATGGGACATAGGGGACGAAGTATGGCTAGACGGCCGCAACATTTCAACAACCCGCTCCAGCCCAAAACTGGAACATAGATGGCTGGGACCTTTTTCTATCTGTAACAGAATCTCAAAATCCGCGTATAAGCTGACACTCCCTATATCCATGAAGGGGGTACATCCCGTATTTCATGTGTCAATACTCCGCAAACACAGACCCAACGAAATCACAGAATGGCGGAAGGAGGACCCAGAACCAATTACAGTAGACGGCGGGGACGAGTGGGAGGTCACAGAGGTACTGGACTGTAGAAGGCAAGGCGGGAAGACCCAATATCTGGTTAGCTGGAAGGGATTTGGAGCAGAAGAGAACTCATGGGAACCAACGGAAAACTTGATGAATTGTGAGGAACTGGTAGCGGGATTTAATTCAAGATTTCCAAATGCGGCAACTACTCATTGGCAGATGCAGAGAAGGAAGTGAGGGACAGAATTGATAAGAGGGGGAATTTTTTTTTATGGTATTGGACAACGAGTGGAGGATTAAGCATTAAAAGGGGGATAATGTCATGAGCCGTATTGCGGGCCCGCCCGCACCAGAGCCCGCACCACATGTAGATAGTCTATCACGTACATGTCACAGACAGGCCACTATATAGTCTGTCAGGACAAGGATCCCCATCCCTTCCTCATCCTGCAATCTACATTATAGGATCCCGAAACCCCAGAAACCCCAGAACCCCAGTGCCTTCCTCTCCCAAGATCAGACCATAACAATTTGCATGGGGTAATTGGAGAAGGCGGGAGCTAGACGGGTGGGGTTCTGTGTGGTAGATGTGGATGTGGGGATTGAATATTACCATCTAGGGCTGCATTAGGGTTTCAGAAGTGGGGTATAAAGTGCGGATTTTGGAGAATAGGATAGGGGATAGCATACTGCACAGGGATAGAAATCACAGGTAAAGCAGTTAAACCAGTGTCATAAGTAGTTTAGTCTAGGTTCTTAGTCTTCAAGGTCTCTTACATAGGAAACACACATGCACTTTAGAAGAATAAAATTTTCTTGTAGCATCAGTGGAGAAGAAACCAGAGGTTATCTGGACCATCAGAAAATGGGCTCACCGGATCCTAATGGCAGGGTTTTCAAATTTCCACCGCAGAAAGATGACAGTCACTAAAATCACTGTCAGAATATCTGGCAGGGTCAAGGGTATCCCAATTAAACTGCAAGTTACTTAACCCAACGGTGGGCCCGCTACACTAACATTAGCTGTAGTGTAGCGTAATGTTAGCTTTTTTAGCTACGCTAACACAAAGTTACTGTTAGCTGAGGATTTTTTCAGCTAACGCTAAAAAAATTTCATTGAAAGAAAAAATAGCGGGTAGCATAGCGTTAGCGCCATTAAAAAAAAAGTTAATGCTACAGAAATCTCTGGTTAGCTGATTTTTAGCGGTGTAGCTGGAACAAATGCTACATCAACTGTTAGTGTAGCACTCTTTTCAGCTACGCTAACTGTTAGCGTAGCGCTCCTTTCAGCTACGCTAACTGTTAGCATAGCGCTCCTTTCAGCTACGCTAACTGTTAGCATAGCGCTCCTTTCAGCTACGCTAACTGTTAGCGTAGCACTGTGAGAACTCCTTTGGGACGGATGGCAGTTCTGTGAGGGGGAAATAACAATAGACTTTTCCAACTAGGTAATACTACTGTTACGGGTGGTTTGAAAGACCTGCCCCTCTGTTATACTACACGGAATTCTTACAACAAAATTTATTTATTGTTGTGGCGTAAGACTTTATGATAGAGAAAACTATGAGTAGCAATCCCTTTCAGACTTAGATCACATGTTTGTTTAGCAGAGCAAAGATGTGTATGTTCTGGGGTGGACAATGAATCAATGGGAACTATTCAAGTTGTATTGCCTTCTTTCTTAACCTTCAGCTAAGAGAGCACTGTGATGATAACACTTTACTTTAAGAGCACAATAAAGGGGCAACACTACTTATTTACCTGTTTTTCTTCTCCGAGGTATGAAAGGTATGCTCAGCGGCAAACTTGATTAAGATCACTATTGGATGCTATGTGTTTTTGTGCAACTACAAAATAGAATTACTTCCCAAAAAACTGGCATGATTTTCCTTCTTGGAGGGAACAACCTCCCCTTTATATAGTAAAATATGAGGCATTTTAGCTGGTGAGTAGAAACACGAGGCATTTTAGCTGGTGAGTCCTAAACAAGCATGTGATGAATCATGTGACTATACATGTGACTCTACGTGTGACTATACATGTGACTCTACGTGTGACTATACATGTGACTCTGTGTGTGACTATACATTAAACTTTAACTATGTACTTATAATTTAAACAAAACTGATTTTATCCTGACTGGGTTTTGTCTAAGTGCAGCTGGCCCTGTGGTTGTTCAGAGAGTGACTATGGGTTAAATACCCGGCAGAATCCAATTTGTCCATCAAAAAACCAGTAATATCCCTCCTTCTTGAAATAAAACTATGCCTTTATGTACTTTTGATACTTGAACGCATTTAGCACACCACAGCGCTCCTTTCAGCTACGCTAACTGTTAGCGTAGTGCTCTTTTCAGCTACACTAACTGTTAGTGTAGCGCTCTTCTCAGCTATGCTAACTTTTAGCGGAGCACTCTTTTGTGGTGAGCTAACTGTGAGTTTAGCGCTGTGAACTCCTTTGGGATGGATGGCAGTTCTGTGAGGGGGAAATAACAATAGGATATTCCAACTAAGTAATAATACTGTTACAGGTGGTTTGAAAGACCTGCCCCTCTATTATACTACAAAGAATTCTTACAACAAAATTTATTTATTGTTGTGGCGTAAAACTTATGATAGAGAAGACTAGAAGTAGCAATCTCTTATCAGACTTAGATCAGATATTTGTTAGCAAAGCAAAGATATGTATGTTCTGGGATGGATGATGAATCAATGTGAACTATTCAAGTTGTATTGCCTTCTTTCTTACACTGCCAGCATAATTGCCTAGGATGAAGTCATCCCAGTTAAACTGGGATGCACTCAACCAATTTAAAATTGGTTGAAATCAACTGATGAAATATAAATCCAAGGGACCCCGCTTGGTTTTATATTTCATTGGTTGAGGTCAACCTACTTTAAATTGGCTTGTTTGCATCCTAGTTTAACTGGGATGAAATCAACCTAGGCAATTATGCTGGCAGTGTTAACCTTCAGCTAAGAGAGCAATGTGATGATAACACTTTTCCTTTCAAGAGCACAACACAGGGGCAACACTACTTATTTACCTGTTATTCTTCTCTGAGGTATGAAAGGTATACTCAAAGGGCAACCTTGATTGAGATCACTACTGGATGCTATGTGTTTTGTGCAACTACAAATAGAATTACTTCCCAACAACTGGCATGAAACTGGGATGATTTTCTTTCTGGGAGGGAAAAACCTCCCCTTTATATAGTAAAATATGAGGCATTTTAGCTGGTGAGTCCTAGAACAAGCATGTGATGAATCATGTGACTATACATGTGTCTCTACATGTGACTATACATTAAGCTCTACTATTGACTTATACTTTTAACAAAACTGATTTTATTCTGAAAAGTTTTTGTCTAAGGCAATCTCCACCGGGGGGAGCTATCTGGGTTGCTATTGCAACTGTGCACCTCGCCGGAGTCATAGCAACCCAAGGCTGGGTTGCTACACACCGCAAGCTACGATATATCGCAGCTTGGGGCGGTGAAAGGTTTTGGGTGTTCCCGGTTTTGTGTGGTTTAAATTTACCGGGGGGGAGGGGCCAGATATCACATTTTTTTGCTGTGTGATATCTGGCCAGTGGGTTGCTATTGAGTTGCTATAGCAGTTCCAGATGTGGAACTGCTATAGCAACGGATCTGTGTAGATCTGGGATATAGGAACCCCGGTGGTGTTGCTATATGGGGTTTGGGTTGCTATATTTAGCATAGCAACCCCATATAGCAACACCGGTGGAGATGCCCTAAGGCCATCTCCACCGCGGGGAGCTATCTGGGTTGCTATTGCAACTGTGCACCTCTCCGGAGTCATAGCAACCCAAGGCTGGGTTGCTACACACCGCAAGCTACAATATATTGCAGCTTGGGGCGGTGAAAGGTTTTGGGTGTTCCCGGTTGTGTGTGGTTTAAAGTGACCGGGGGGGGAGGGGCCAGATATCACATTTTTTTGCTGTGTGATATCTGGCCAATGGGTTGCTATCGGGTTGCTATAGCAGTTCCAGATGTGGAACTGCTATAGCAACGGTGTGGAACTACTCAAGGGACAGAATAGAGCTTGGAAGGGAAATGGATGACTACACTAGTATTAATGTAAGTTATACCAAGGGTGCTGGGGTAAAGCTGCCTTCCTGACTAATGCTATGGGGATGAGTGTAACACTAAGAATAAGAATAAAGGTGTGGCTGATTTCTATTTATTCTTAGATGACTAGTACTGATGAGCTTAGCTACTACACCTATAAAGTGGGAGGAATGGAAGAGGGGTGTGAGTGGTAGAAAGTATATAGTATAAAGTATAATGTGGGGCAGGGTTGGCAGCTATGGAGTCAAAGTGGGTCAAGCAAGACAGGGGACAGTCTTCTTATATTGAGGTTCAAGCTGGTATTTAAATTTATATATTTCTAAGAGTGATGGTAACTCTACTAAGTTATGTATACTAATTATATGGGATCTGTAATGTTGGTATATGTAGAGGGTAATTTAGTAAGTCAGGGGGTCCATAAGGGAACAAGAGGAGGAACAGGTGTCCTTATATATCTGAGAGAGAAGATGAGCCATCAGGCTAGAGAAAGGAAACAACCAGGCTATGACATGTAGCTGGTGGGAAAGGAAAATATGACAGTTGAAGTAGAATAGACAGTGACACATATGAAATGGTCATGACAGTAACAGATGAGTAGTGAAAGGTAGAGTTTATGTATATGATGTAAGATGTTATGTAGTATATAATGTGTAATATGTGTTATGTATCTTGGTTGTGAAATATATCTACTTATAATATGTACTTATTGTATTCTATACCTTGCTTTATACTATAACTTGCTGTGTTATTCTGAGTTTGCCTGTAACTCTTGAACTATGAGGAATTTGGGGGTAGTTGTAGTGAGTGACTAGGGTTAAAATGGGATGTAGAACCTGATTATGAAATAATAATAGTGAATATATGTATGGTTTAGGATTTATAAGTGATTAATTAGCTATTGAAAATATGGTAATGAAGTGGAATGGATCACCACATCCTCCCTCAACTTATTGTCTGACCCCAGACAATGCAGCCAGAGAAGAAAAAAAAGGCTGGAAAAAAAGTGATCCATGGAGTCCAGAGTATTCCTGTCCAAGGTCCAAGTAATCCAATCCAGTGTAAGTCCAAGCCAGTGTCCAGTATAAGCTAATCCAGTATAATTTGATCCAAAGTCCAGTGTCCATAGTATTCAGTATCCATGTATCCATTATCCATTGTATTAATCTTCTTTTAAAATATATATTATAGTCTTTAAAGGGTTGAAATTCCTACTAGTATGCCATCTTGCTGAATATTTTCTTCATGTATTAGTTTCTTTGAAATATTTAATTTAATTATAATCTAGGTTCATTATTTATTAGACTCAAATACTAAGCCTTCATTTGACTTGTATCTCTAATAAATTTTCCCTCTAGCAATCTTACTTTTATTTATTTAATCTTGAAATCCTTGGAAACTAATAGATGCTTACTGATAATTCTTGAGATGGTGATGTAGTGGGAAAATTAATTCTTCTAGTCTGGTTTTATATGTCTTATAATCTGAGTAATCCGTTGGCCTCTGGGTGTTGGTGCTGATATGACTATGTCCTCTGGGGTATGGTAAAATATCCTGGTATTGGTTTAGGTGGTTTCTGATTTGGTTGGATGCAATTTTAAATGGGTGAATGGTGGAAACTGAGAGACTGGCTGATGGTTCTTGATGGGTTGGAATGAGTGGAAGACTTTATGTAGAATGAAAAAAAGGGAACCTCTGTGTGATGTGATGTTGATGGGTGGAATGAGAAGAATATATATAGAGTTGGTGGTGAGATGATGATAATGTGTAATGAGTAGAAGATATGTAGAATTTGTGATTGGATGATGATGAGTTGGGATGCAGAAAATATGTAGAGTGTGATGGGATGCAGAAGATGTGTACTGAGTAGAAGAGATGTAGAGTATGTGATTGATGATGATGTGTTGGAGTGTGTAGAAGATGTCTAGAATTTGTGATGAGATGATGAAGATGTGTAATGAGTAGAAGATATGTGGAGTTTGTGATGATGAAGATGAGGTGGGATGCAGAAAATATGTAGAGTGTGATGGAAGATTGTTGAGTTTGAATGAGTAGAAACTCAGTAGATAATCTGGTGATGAGGAGATGTAATGAGTAGGAAATATGTAGAATGTGTGATGGGATGATGATTTATTTGATGTCTGGTGGGATAAGAATCAGGTGAGGAGGGAAAGAAAAAAAAAAAAATTCCTGGTGATTTTCCCTTTGGTAGTGCAATGCTCCTCCCCAACTTATTGTCTGTCCCCAGACAATGGAGGGAAAATAATTGTGAGAGAATGACAGGTTGGATGGATGATGAAATGATGATGAGGTGGGATGAGCAGTAATGAGTAGAAGAGATCCTTGGAAAGAGGTGATGAGAATAGAAGGTTTTGTGGGATTTTTTATATAAATGTAGTGTTGATGTATTTGTATTATGTTTTATTGGTTTTATTACTAATTAATTTTAAATTATTATTTGATTTGATTTTTATTTTATTTTATTATGTATCTGATTTAATTTTACTAGTTTTATTTTTTTATTATTTTTTTACTGAATAATTTATTATGTATTTGAATTCTTATTGTTTTTTTTTTTTTTTTATTTATTTTATTATTTTTTATTATTTTTTATTATTATTTTATTATTAATTTTAATATGTTTGAAGGAAAAGGAAAAAAAATGATGTCGGGTTCGATGTCTGAGCGGGGAATGATATGTATGCGGCGTTCCGGTTCGTGCACCGGCGTCGATAGTGTATGCGGAGGGATTTGGCGGAGTCCAAACGAGGCCGCTAGTTATCTGAGTACGAAGTAAAAAGAAAGAAAGAGAAAAAAAGCAAGAAAAAAGAAAAATAACTAAACAACGAGAAAGCTGGGTCGGTCACCAGAATCGAAAAGGCTCCAGAATCTCCCCTCCAGACTGTAGTCTGAGAAGCGAGATCCTCATAAGAAAAAAAAAAAAAAAAAAACTATGCCCGGGTCGAGCACCGGCGTCAAAAGTACTTAGGATAACCGTGTCGTCCTGGTTCGTCCACCAGAGTCAATACGGTTTGGGGAGATGACCGCACTTTTGTGATAGTAGTGAAGGAAAAAACTACGCGTTTCCGGATCGTACACCGGCGTCATATTGTAAACGCCAATCCATCGCTGTTCTGGTTCGTCCACCAGCGTCGTTTGTGTATAATTTCTTTATTTAAGCAGTTTGTTTTCTTTGTTTTACTTTCTTCCCCTTCTTTCCTATACAATTATATCCTTCTTCTTTTACTATGTCCTCCCCGAGTCGTCCACTATCCGTTTCTTCTTCTTTGTCTTCTTCAACAAATAGCAACAAATCTTCTTCTCCAAGTTCCAGTACCTCCGTCCGGCCACTTGTTGCCAATGTGGAATCGTTTGGCCCCTTCGTCCGCGACTCCTTTTCTTTAGAGGAGCTGGCGGCGCTCCATGGTACTGTTAATGATCATTTGACTGAATTTGCCCGGTCGAACCACTGCAATCCCCGGGCCGCGGCAGCCTCTCGGTACCAACTGTACAGCCGACTCCAGGATGCCTTTGACTCTGTATGTATGCTTCAATACTCAAAAAAACTGACAAGGATAAGATCTGATTTTTTTTTTTTTTTTTTTTTTTTAATTAATTAATTTTTTTTTTTTTTTTTTTTTTTTTTTTTTTTATTTTTCAGATAATGATGCACACCATTATCCAAGAAAGGCAGCAGAACAGGGAAAAGGGTATGATTTTTTTTTTTTTTTTTTTTTTTTTTTTTTTTTATTAAATGGGTAATTCTCTGACAAAATATTTTTTTACTTGATTTGCAGCAAACCTTCTAGATAATTCTGTGCCATCCAGTTCTTCCAGGGTGTAAGATCCTGCTGGGTTCCTGTTTTTGATTTTGTAAGGTCCATTCCATCTGTTTTCAAAGAGTTTTCCCCATTGTGAATCCAGGGATTTATTGTAGACTAATACCATATCTCCAATTTTTAGTGGTCCTCTGTCCTTTTTCTTTTTATTCCAGTAGTCCACAGATTGTCCCCTGGTCTTCATTAGTTGTTGGTGTGCCCTTTGAAGAATGGAATCCCTATTTTCCAATTGATGAGTCCTTGCCAAAAGAAGATCCTGAGTTGTTTTTACCTGGGCCCAATTTATTCCTGAGAAGGTCTCCAATTCCAGGTCTATGGGTAAGATTGGTGGTTGTCCAAATACTAATTCATAAGGGGAGAATCCTGTGGTCCTTTTTGTAGAAATCCTGTCTGAAAATAAAACCAAAGGTAAATAACTCCTCCACTTCTTTCCTTCCTGTCCACAGAGCTTGACCAAGGTATCTTTGATTGCTTGATGGCCTCTTTCAATCATTCCATTGGCCTCAGGATAATAGGGTGTGGTTACTTTTACTTTTATTCCAGCTTCCAGGAGAGTTTGTTTAAAGTCCTGACCAAATTCTGATCCTCCATCCACAGTGACTGACCAAGGAGCACCATATCTGTGGATCCAATTTTCCAAGAACCATTGAGAGATTTTCTTTGCTTGTATCCTTTCTAGGCCAACTGCTTCTACCCATCCAGACAGGTCATCTCTTGCTATTACCAGGTATTTCCATTTTCCAGCTTTAATATGAACTGTATCCAGGCTGACTCTTCCAAAAAGTGTTGATGCTCCTGTAGGATTCTTGGGTTCCATTGGTAGTACTGAGTTCCTCTTCTGACAAGCTTCACAGGATTGGACCCACTTGGTTACACCTCTTTTTAGTCCTGGCCACCAAAATCTGAGCCTGGTCCTTCTATAAGTTTCTGATACTCCTCTGTGGCCCAAAGATTCATGGAGGGAATGGAGGATGGAGATTTGAGCTGTAGGGTGAGTGACTACTATCTGGGAAAAGGGTTTGTTATTTCTATGAAGTATATTATTGGAGAGGAAGAATGAGGTTGATTTGTGTAAAATTTGTTTGAATTCCAGTTTGCTGCATCCAGGTGGTTTGTTCATGGTTAAAAGATATTCCTGCAGATGTTTCCAAACTCCTTGTTGAAGATTACCTGCCTCCTCCCCCAACTTAGCTGATGTCCCCAGAAGCAATCCAACAGAAGCATGTTTCAGTCCAAATCCAGGATGGGGTTTGATCCAATCTTCATCTTCATCAAAGCTCTGGCAATCTTCTTCTCCTGGGTCCAAAGGTCTTCTTGAGAGTGAATCAGGTAATGTAAAAGTTTTTCCAGGTGTGTGTACTAAATCAAAGGAAAATAACTGAATAAAAGCAATCCATCTGTTCATAGGGGCATTGGGAAGTGAAGGGTTGTTGATCATCCCAATAAGACATTGTGCATCCACTCTAAGCTGGAAATGTTGGCCCCATAGTCTGGTCTGAAGTTTCTTGAGGATTTTGGTGACACCACATAGCTCTAACTTGGATTGTGAGTATTCTGACTCTCTTTTTGAAAATACCACTGATTCATAGATAACAGGCCTGTCTAGTCCATTGGAATCTTCTTGGGTGAGTATAGCTCCTGCTGCAATATAACTGGAGTCCACTGATAATTTGATGAGTCCTGCTTCAGGTCCATAGTCCAATTTACTGAGGGTGATGTCTTTTCCAATAATTCTCTTCAGTTCTTCAAATGATGCCTGGCAATCTTCAGTCCATTCCCATATTGAATCTTTCCTAGTAAGTTTTCTGAGAGGTGCAGTGATAGTGGAGTAATTTTTGATAAACATTCTAACATAAACACAAATACCCAGGAATCCTCTGACTTCTGTTGGTGTGGTAGGGACTGGCCATGTTTCAATTTTGTTGAGCTTCTTTGTTGATATTTTCCTTCCTTCTTTGCAGACAACATGTCCAACCAGATCCAGGGCAGGGACACAACAGGCAAATTTCTTTCCAGATATGGTGAGTCCAGCTTCTTCAATCCTATATAGAATCCTTTCCAGAGTAATGGCATATTCATAGATAAACTTTCTGATTTGGGGGTTTTCCTTGAGTTTTTCTCCATTGTAGTCTGAAATAGGTCCCTTGATTCCTCCATCATCAATAAATATACCCATATGCTGAGGTAATTCATCCTGGAGGATCCACATCATCTGGGCTTGATATACTGCAACTGAATTGGTGGCTCCTTGGGGCAATCTGGTGAGTTGAAATCTTCCTAGTGGGGTTTCAAAGGTGGTTAATGGTCTTGATTCCTTGGCTAACTCCCTTTCATCATATCCCCCCATAATATCTCCTAGTCCATAGCATGCCCTTCCAGTAAAGGATTCAATGAGTTCTTCTGGGGATGGTGGTAAGCCTGCATCTTTGATAGTGATTTTTTAAGTTTCTGAAGATCATGGACTATTCTGAGTTTTCCATCTTGTTTTTTTTACGCAGAATATGGGGCTGGAATAGCTGGAAAAAGATTGTTCATAAAGGCCAGTTCTGAGTCTTTCTCTTATTAATTCTATGACTTGAGGTTTGATTGGTGCAGGGATTGGGATAGGTTTTTGCTGCCAAGGTTCATGAGGAATGACTGGGATGATGTAGGGTTGTCCATAGGTATGTCTGAGTAGTCCTCTTTCTTCCTCCACAAAGGCCAAGGAATTTTGTCTGAGAGTAATTACCCATACTAATAAGAGATATTCTTGTTCTGATAGCCATCCAGAGGGTCCAAAGTTGATGAGGTCCAGCCTTTCTTGAGTGATTTTGTGGGTTGGTTTGAATTGTGGAGGAAAAGGAGTAAGTGGAGTAGAGTAGGGATTCCTGGAGAGTTGGGGTCTGGACAGAGGTGGATTAAGAGAAAGGGGCATAGGTTGGTTTACAGGTTTGATTTTTTTTAGAGTTGATTTGTATTTTGCTAAATGAGTGACTGGTGTTTTATATTTTTTTGTTGGTTTGCCAGGTCCCCATCTGTCAGGGAGAAGAGTTGGAGTCCAGGCCCTGGTCTAAAAAATCCCTGGTAGCTGAGTTGACTGGTAGAGTAGTTTCCCACTTTTGGTTGCTAGGCAGAATGATGGGTACCAAGTAAGTTTGTCCAGAAGAGTCCATAATAGAAAGTGATTCCCCTTGAGCTCCATTGTACTTGATTGTAGCTGATACATCCATTAAGAAAGGCTTCCCAATAATTAGTTGAACAGGTCCTTCAGCCACCCAGAAATGTACTATCCTGGATACCTTTCCAATGGTTACTTCCACTTCCTCAGCAATTCCTGGTATATTGGTATGGTGGCCTCCAATTCCCTTAAGTCTCATAGATTTAGCAGTGAGTACCAATCCTAGTTGGTGAGCCAGCCCTGCAGGTATGATATTGACCATTGACCCAGTATCCAAAAGAGCTTGGTGAGTCTGTCCATTTATGTTGAGATTTACACATCCAAGGGGGCATGAATAGTGAGTGGTCTGGTCCTGTGGTGCTTCCTCATCTTCTCTCCTTATGGTGTTAGCTGACTTAGTGGGTTCCAAAGGCAGCCTTCTGTTTGAGATCCTCTTTTTGAAAGCATCAGTGACACCACTAGAGATAGCAAATATTTCTCCATAGGCCAACTCCATTTTTCCTTCAGTAAGCATCCTTTTGGCAATATCTTCTTCTGCCCCTGGGTAATCCTTGGCCAAAGTCTTCTCTAGGTAGGTTTTCTTTGATGGTTTTTCCTTGGGTGGAGTGATGGTTTCTTGTGTTTCTGAGTCCTGGAATCTGACATGGGGGTCTGTTGTTGGGTTCTGATTCTGTATCCTGCCTGATGGAACTGGGGTCTTGGCCATATGTAGTAAGTCTTCTGTATCCATGTCCATAATGTTGGCTTTTTCTTTCCTGATTCTTTTGTCTGCCATTTTGGGTTCTTCTGGGTCCTTGGTTCCTCTGGTTCTCTTTCCAAGGTCTGCTTCATAGATGGTGGATTCTTCAGGGATGATTGCTTCTTCTAGTTGGCCAAAGGAGGATGATACAATGGGTTGGTCCTTGGGGAAAGCCTCTACTACATCTTTGATTGGTCTCCTGGGGTCCCATGGAATCATAGATTTGTCTGGAAGTCTGAAGTCCCTGCCATCCCTGGTTACTGATCCTTTGGTCATATCTTCTTCTAGGGTCCTACATCTGGTCATTCCATGGGTGTTGTCAAAGCAATAGTAACACTTTAGAGTATAAGTCCTTGGAGCTGAATTAAATCCTGGGGCAGGTCCAACTAGGTGAGGTGGGGCTGATCTTCCAGCAGTGAGGGCTGCAAGCTGCTTGGTGATGACTTCCAATTGTTTTTCTGTAGAGCTGGGACCAGAAGTAGTGGTAGGTTTGATATAGGGAGCTGGTCTACTGGAGGGTGAAGGTGAATTATCCATATTTCCAGAGGGTTCTTGTCTCCAAAGTTTTCTTCTGTCCATGACTGATGTTGATTGAACTTCCCTGTGGATGTAGGTAACTAGGGTATTGGTATCTGGAAGTATGTCTCTTCCATCCTTAGAGGCAAGCATCTTGTTGTCCCTGATGAGCTCTCTGGTTAATGCTGACTCCAATTCTGGGCTGAGGGCTTCTAGGAAAAGTTCTCTAAATTCTTCAAGGTTAGTACTGTACCCCATTCTTACCAGGTAGTGAGTGATTGCTTCAAATTTGGTCCTAAAGGTCTTGAAGGCTTCCAAAGTCTTGAGTCCTCCAGTCTGTATGGCAGTGTTAACCAGATTCTTCAGGTCCTGTCTAGTGTATTTGACCAAGGGGAGAGAGGATCCAAATCTGTTGAGTAGCTGTTTCTTCAGGGTTTCCCAGTCTAAGTCCTCATGGCCTGTCATTTCTTCCACTTCATCCTTAAGATCCATTCCTCTGATAAAAGATATAATCTGTCTAGCCAAGTCCTGAGCAGAAGCACCATCAGCTGATCCTGCATTCTCATACCTCTTAATAAACTTTTCCACAGGCATATTGGTTCCATCAAAGAATAGATCCTTATCCAGGGGCTTGATCTTGATTGTCTTGTTGGATGGTCCTGTGTACTTGGGCATGACTGGTTCTCTTTCCAAAAAGTGAGTGACTGGTGTTTCTGAATGGTGTTGAGAGGGTACTGGAGACTGGGGGTATTGTCCATGCGGGTCTTCTGAAGTGTCTGCTGATTGGTTGTTGTCCCTGTATCTTGCAGTATTAGGGATGTTTCCAATGTTGATCCTGGAAGGCCTGGCTGGATTGGGGTTACTACATTGGTATTGATTGGTTGGCTGACTGGAGGGTAGATACTGGGGGCTGAGTAGAATCCTGGGAATCCTTGTTGAGACATTGCTAGTAGGAGGTAGGTTGACAGATGGAAGTGGTATAGGTATGTAGATGTTGAGTGTATGTGTAAAGAGTGTATTAAGGTATGGGTAGTGAATGTGGATATGTATAAGTCCTTTAAAAAGTTTATGAAGATATAAGTTGACTAATGTATATGTATTTTATGTTTTGTAGATGTTTGAAGATATGGAGAAGAGAGAAGGGGAAGGTGAAGTAGTGATGAAGCTGATAGTATAGTGTTACTAGGACTAAAGATATCTGAAGAATTCAGGCCACTGTTGGGACACCACTTGTGGAACTACTCAAGGGACAGAATAGAGCTTGGAAGGGAAATGGATGACTACACTAGTATTAATGTAAGTTATACCAAGGGTGCTGGGGTAAAGCGGCCTTCCTGACTAATGCTATGGGGATGAGTGTAACACTAAGAATAAAAATAAAGGTGTGGCTGATTTCTATTTATTCTTAGATGACTAGTACTGATGAGCTTAGCTACTACACCTATAAGGTGGGAGGAATGGAAGAGGGGTGTGAGTGGTAGAAAGTATATAGTATAAAGTATAATGTGGGGCAGGGTTGGCAGCTATGGAGTCAAAGTGGGTCAAGCAAGACAGGGGACAGTCTTCTTATATTGAGGTTCAAGCTGGTATTTATATTTATATATTTCTAAGAGTGATGGTAACTCTACTAAGTTATGTATACTAATTATATGGGATCTGTAATGTTGGTATATGTAGAGGGTAATTTAGTAAGTCAGGGGGTCCATAAGGGAACAAGAGGGAGGAACAGGTGTCCTTATATATCTGAGAGAGAAGATGAGCCATCAGGCTAGAGAAAGGAAACAACCAGGCTATGACATGTAGCTGGTGGGAAAGGAAAATATGACAGTTGAAGTAGAATAGACAGTGACACATATGAAATGGTCATGACAGTAACAGATGAGTAGTGAAAGGTAGAGTTTATGTATATGATGTAAGATGTTATGTAGTATATAATGTGTAATATGTATTATGTATCTTGGTTGTGAAATATATCTACTTATAATATGTACTTATTGTATTCTATACCTTGCTTTATACTATAACTTGCTGTATTATTCTGAGTTTGCCTGTAACTCTTGAACTATGAGGAATTTGGGGGTAGTTGTAGTGAGTGACTAGGGTTAAAATGGGATGTAGAACCTGATTATGAAATAATAATAGTGAATATATGTATGGTTTAGGATTTATAAGTGATTAATTAGCTATTGAAAATATGGTAATGAAGTGGAATGGATCACCACAACGGAGGTATGTGTTTCTGGGATATAGCATCCCGATGGAGTTGCTATATGGGGTTTGGGTTGCTATATTTAGCATAGCAACCCCGTATAGCAACCCCGGTGGAGATGCCCTAAGTGCAGCTGGCCCTGTGGTTTCAGAGAGTGACTATGGGTTAAATACACCGGTAGAATCCAATTTGTCCATGAAAAAACTAGTAATATCAATCCTTCTTGATATAAAACTATGCTTTTATGTACTTTTGATACTTGAACACATTCAGCACACCACAGCACTATAGTGATGAGATTGACACCAATCAAGAAAATTTAAAGGGGGGTCAGTCAGGTGCCCCTGAGAGTTTTCTAAGTTCCTACAAGGCTTAACCCAACATTGCTACCATCTCTTCAAACCCATGTCATTTAATCAGTTGCCAAACTCAAAGGGGGGTCAGTCAGGTGCCCCAGCAAGTTTGGAGAGCTCCTATAAATTTCAATCAATTCACAACCCTTACCTAATTGGTATCACCCTCATCATAAATGAGGATTTGTGATGCGGGTGACACCAATCAGGTATTTTGCAGTTCCTTTTAATATAGCAGGAGTGATAAATTCCCCTGTCTGAGGTCAAAGCTGGTCACTCTGCTCAATTAGGATCCTGTACTTGTGCAATAAAACAATGAAAAATATGTACTTGCACAAGTGAATAAATCAAAATGATGTTGTAACTGCTTTACTTGAGCAAGTACAGCAATCAAAAAAACTTATTTTTAATTTCTAATTTTAATTTTAATTTTTTTAAAATGGTGGATTTTCAAAACCAGTTGATTAGATAATGGTGGATTAAAAGAAAAAAGTTGGATGTCTCTTCTAAGATCTTTAATGCAGCAGGATTTTACCTGTTGAAGCCATAACAACATGGTGAAACCAACAGTTAGCGGGAAAAACAAATCCGCTATTTGAGCATAGTGTAATGGGAAAAGCTTCAGCTAACATCTAACATTTAGTGGGAAAAAAATCAGCTAACAGTTAGTGTAGCGTGTAAGAATTACATAACTCTTGTGTGACACCTCTCACTCACTTCACTTCAACTGATCCTCAAGATCCCAATGCTGGATCTTTCTCAACTTCATCTCTCTATCACATCAACTCATCATCATCACTCCACATCCCCCATCTTCATCTTTTGAATATCACTCCTCTTCCTTTCTTTCACTTTCTCTTCTTCTTTATTTCTTCTTCTCTATCACATCTTCTTCACTCTCATCTCTCAAGCTACTCCATTCACTCCTGGTATGAACTTCTCCTCTACTCTCTCATGATACTCATATACTGACTACCTCATAACAGTCCTTCCTATCCATTTATCTATCTCTTGTTCCTCCTCTTCAGTCTTCTTCTCATCTACTCTGTTATGCTAAATTGTTGGTTTCATTCTCTTTTCATTCTCTTTTATCTCAACTCTTATCAATCTAACTTTGTTTCTCTTTTAGTCCTAGCTCCTTTTTAGTTCACCTGAAATTCAAATTATAAGTCTTTTATAGCGTAGCTTGGATGTAATGCCTCTATGCTAATGGAAACTTCAAAATGTGTTAGCAAAAAAACAATTACGCTACTTGTTAGTGTAGCGGTTATTTTCCAAAGCTAACACTACAAAGAATTTGACTGCAAAATTTCTCACTACGCTAACTGTTAGCTTAGCAGAGTGTAGCATTAGCTAACACTACAAATTCTCTGGCAAAAAAAAACCCTGCTACACTAACAGTTAGTGGCCAAATAGAGCGGCCCACCGTTGCTTAACCAATTCAAAACCCATTGCTCTTGTGGGCCTGTTTATTCACACAATACTTTTGTAAAAACAAGATAAAACTGGTAATCAGATGATCTACTGGAATGATTTAAACAATGAGGAAAACTGTGATCCATTTTTCAGGTATTTTTGTGGATTGAAAATTCAGAAGAACAATTTGTATTTGTATTGGTAAATGATATGTTTTGCCACATAAATCAGAAGGTGTGTGTCATGCTTCAAAATCTCAAACCACAAAAGCTGAGCTTGAACCTGAAAAGGCTACAACAACAGATTTAATGGTCTGTTATCTTCAAGATTATCTAAATGTCATACCCATTGTATGACAGTGTGGACAGATATAGATTTAGCCTGCTGCCTAAAAGACTGTTGATTTTGAATTGAATTAATTAAGAGGGAACAAAGCTAAAATTGAAATGAAGAAACATTGTGTTAGAAGAAGTTTTATAGAGAAGAGAAATCATAAGCAATACTGGACCAAAATTTGGGCAACATGTAACAATGTGAAGGGGAGACTGAATGATAGGAAAGAAGAGAGAGTTTGAGAAGAAAGAAAAGACTAAGAGATATCAAAATTTAGTATATTGAATTTGATGGGAGAGTAGAGAAAAAAGATTGCACCAGGAAGAATGAAGAGTGTAGTGAATTTATGAGAGAAGATAGAATGAGGTTTGAATAATAAGGGAAGTGTGAGAAGGGATTGATGAGTGAGATGGTGGAATTGAAGGGTTGAGTTGATTGATGAAGTTAGAGGGTGAGTAGGTTTAATAAAGAGAGGGGAAGATGATTTGAGGGAGAGGTCAAGTTGAGTTAAGATGAGAGGGATGAAAACAGGAACATGAAAGTTGAATAGGAAAGGTGTCATATGACCAGCCCAACGTACTAATAGGGGAGCTTTAACTGGTCGCAGCGCGAGGAGGGAGGTAAGTAATTGGAATGCTTCGAAGATAATCCTTAATGGTTCGAGGATACTTTGAAGATATGTTTGAAGATGCTTCAAAGATAAGTGGAACTTACTTCGAAGATGGCTAGGAACAAAAGCGACGCTGGCACGGTTATGGCAATAATAACTATCCAACTATTGAAGCGTAAAACGTATGATATTAATTAACTGAGGAAAGAGAGAAAGAGGAAAAGTACAAGTGCTTTTATAGTGAAACTGAAATGTACTGAATGAATGAATGAGAAGAAACCAATGCGCTGTGCTAACAAGTATGAGAAGAATAATTGGAAAGCACATGACGAATCTATACAACATGACAGTGACTCGAAGATGGAAGACCTGGGAGAAAGGAAGCTTGGCTGTGTTGAATTGAAATGCTGTGCTTTGAAGAATTGGAACGGTCTCAAAGTTCCGTCCGGAGTCAGAAGGTCGAAGTCGGCTGGGTCGGAGAATGGGTTATTGAACCAGTCGAAGGATGAGAACTGTCTTTGGAGTATGGCGTATGGATTTGGTTCGAAGTTGATTTCTTCGAAGGTGTCACGCGAGGTTGTAAAGTGAAAGGTTGAGTAGGTTCAATGAGCAATGTGCATATGCATTTCGAAGGAGTGCTTTCTCAAAGATGAATAGCAATGGTTCGAATGTCTCGAAGTTGAATAGCTGAGATGATTGGTTCGACTTTTCGAGCTGAGCCGAGCTGTCGCGTGACAAAAGGGAAGAGATCAGGAAGTTTTACAGAGAGGATATCACAAGGAATAAATGGAAAGGGGAAATATGAACATAGACTCTGTAATTCTAACACTGCCAAGTTAAGCCTTGTGACCTGGGTCACAAAACCTACATCCCCCCATTTTTTTGTTTTTGTTTGAAGAAAAGTGCAGTTTTGATTTGACATTGTGCACTATGCACAATGGTGGGCTGCTACACTACACTAGAAAATTTGTAGCGTTAGCTGAAATTTCACTCCGCAACACTACCAGTTAGCATAGCAACAAATTTTTCAAGCCTTTTTTTTTGTAGTGTTAGCTGGGAAAATTCACCGCTACGCTAACAAGTAGCGTAATGTTTCTGGCACTAACAGATTTTGAAGTTCTCAGTAGCGTAGCGGCATCATTGCTATGCTACGCTAAATGTTAGCTGTTAGCTGATATTGTTTCCGCTAATTAGCTTTTTGGATTATACACCAACACTGATTTTTGAAAGCTAACAAGACAACTGTTAGCTGTGTAATTCAAATTATATCTCTTGTGGGAATTTATCCCATGCTCAAAAGGAAGAGGGAGGTTAGCCATGGCCTAGTGGTCAATCTTGACCACTACACCACGGCTACCCTGAGAGTTGGAGGGATTGGTGGGAATACATCCCATCCATGCAGCTCAGGTTCCATTTTTTTTTTTTTTGAAATCCTGGTTGAATTTTCATTTTATTATAAATTCCAGTCTCCTTTGAAAATTTGTCACCTGATTTTTTTTTTTCCAATTTTTTTTTTGGTGATAACTGAAGAATCCTAAGTATGGGAAAATTAGTATTTGAGTGTAGAACATAGATTGCATAAGGAAACATAATTATAACTGTAAATACACGGCTATTTATAGTTTATAATTATGTACAAAGGAGATGTCACTTGTCAAGAAGACTAACTGGAGCGAGGGTAATTCATTACGTAGGAATTACGTATTTGAGCTACAACACCCCCCCACTCAACAAGACACCTAAGATTGTCAGAATTCCAGTCTTGTTGTCCGCTCACAATTCTCATAAAAACCATTCATCAAAAATAATCATTATTATTTTATCCCCAATCACTCTGCAATCAAGCAGTTTTACATTATTATCACTCAATGTTATTGTTTTATGTCACTCTACTAATCAGGTAGTTTTAATTACATCACTCTGCTATTTGGCAGTTTTATTTCTCTCTAGTATTTAGCTAGATCACATCACTGTCACTGCTTATGCTTGTAGATTTTACAGTATATGCTTTTAGTTGTTACAAGAAAACCACATTTCTGCCATTCCTGTTGTTTTGTATTTAGCCAGATTATTTGTCAGCTGAAATTAATGATCAAGTTTGAGCATAAAATTCTTTTACATCCTGCTCCCAGCTCCTTGGTCCAATCAGACCCTCCACAAAGATTGCCCCCTTTCTCGAGCCTCATTTTATGAAGGTGAAATCTTGACAAAGATCACTTTGCGTTGAAGATCGTGTACCGGCGGGGAGAGGTTTTTGGTAAGGATATTGGTGAACTGTCTTTGGGTAGGGACCCAAGAGACCAAGATTTTATTTTCAAAAAGGGCCTGATTAGAGATGTAAAATTGCCGGTCCGTATGGCGAGTCCGTTTGTTCAAACCACCGTTTGTGCATATGGTTACAGCCGCTTGATTGTTGCAGTAAAGTTGTCCCATGAACCATTTGTCGCAGAGGTCAAAAAGTAGGTTTCTGATCCAGAGCACCTGCTTTGTGCAGTGTCCCAGAGCCATATACTCAGCGTGTGCTGTAGAGGAAGCAACGGTTGCAAGACGCCGAGAGACCCAAGAGACGGGACATCCATGCAAAAGTAATAGGAGACCATAGTTGGAGAGGGAGAACTCACCCCCCCAGTTCGCATCAACAAAGCCGCACAGGGGAGGGCTGTTAGATTTGGGATGAAGGTTTAGAGTTTCATCCCTGGAGAAAGCTAAGTAATTAAGTAGATGGGTTAAACATTTCCAGTGGTCTAGAGAAGGATTTTTTGAGAAACGAGCTAGGAAATTGACTGTGAAGCTAATGTCTGGGCGTGTTCCCACAGCCACATAGCTTAACCCACCTAAGATAGAAATATAAGAAGAAACTTTAACACCAGAATCTGGCACAGGGTTGGTAGGAGGAAGGTTGTCGGTAGGAAGGGGAGTCTTGGCTGTTGTGGCACCGTCCCAGTGTTTGTTTAGTATCTTTGAAATCAACTTAGGTTGGCTGAGGGAAAACCCGTTTGTATCTCTGGATACAGAAAGACCAACAATGCTGTTCAAAGAATCTTCCCATTTGATTTTGATGGACGAGGAAAGATCTTTTTTGAGTTGTTTGAGAACGTTGAAAGATGGACCAGTGACAATACCGTCATCGACATGGATCCAAACTACCGTATTGCCACAGTCAGAACAAAGAATATAAACGCTGGAAGCATACTGAGAGGCGGAGTAACCCAGTTTAGACAGAGAATCGGACAGGAAACGCCAACAACATCGCACAGCCTGCTTGGTTCCATAGAGCGCCTTCTTAAGGTGGCAGGCAAAACCAGGCGGACATGTCAGACCATTGGGAAACGCCACCCAGAGGTCCTTGTCGATGGGTGAGTTAAGGTACGCAGCGACAAAATCGAATGTATACACGGGCCAGTTGCGGACAGCTGCTAGGGACAGGAGAATCCTCATTGACACAAAGGAGGCTGTAGGGGTGAAGGTTTCTTTGAATTGTATCCCCTCAATTCGGGTATAGCCCCGTGCAACGTACCGTGCTTTGTACCATGTCAGAATACCCTGATCATCGGTTTTCTTTGCAAATACCCATTTTCCCGACATTACTTTTGTCCCAGGGGGAACCAGAGCTACATCCCAAACGTCCAGGGATTGGAGTTTGTTGAGTTCCTCCGTGACAGCCTTTGACCAATTGAGTTTCTCAGTAGATTTCATAGCTTGTCTGTATGTATTCGGAACCCCAGCTAAGCAAGTCTCGGGCGCACCTAGGCTAATAAAATCAACCATGAGCTCCTGTTCTTGTACAATCCGCTCATCGGTGAAATCCCCAAGACGAAGATCAAGTAAGTCACCAAGACAAGCAGAGGGGTTGAGTTCAGGTGCCGCTACTTTATGGTTAGCAAAGGTAGCTACAGCTGAAGAGATGAAGGAATTGGACGCCGGGATCCAAAAGGACCAGCCTTTTGAGCCTGGCAGAACACCAACCACATGAGCACGGATAGCTCGATTGTCTAGCCTTTTCCGTTTCTCTACCGGAACATGTACATAGGCTAGGTCACCAAATATCCTGGCACTGTCTAGGCTGGGCTTCGTTCCAAAAATTCTTTCAAAAGGGGTTACTGCCCCGCTGGTTTTGTTAGGGATGTGATTAAGGAGATGATAAGCCCATGTGAAGGCAAACACCCAAAAACTCCGAGGAAGACGACTGCCTGTCAATATCTCCCGTCCCATGTCTTGCAGAGTTCTGTTGAACCGCTCCACACTCCCGTTCTGGAAATGATGGTAAGTGATTGCCCGTTCGGTTAAAATTCCCTTAGAGCGTAAAAAATTAGAAAGGATGGAATTATTTAATTCCCCACCATTATCATACCAGAGGCATTTCAGGCGGTCTGCGTTTCCATGCAAGTAATGCAGTCCATAAGCAAGCAGGGCGCTTCTGATTTGAGTGCCAGGATTTTCACTTCAGCATAACCACTTCCCAAGTCTCTGATTGTGAGGACATATTTGCTGCCTCCAACGGAAGGAACATCAAAGGGACCAATCAGGTCAACGTTCCAGATATCCATTGGTAAACAAGGTCGCTGTTCAGATTTCAAGGAGCGTTTCTGGACCTGTTTTGTGATAATACAAGTGGCACAGTGGATCTGACCGGGCAGCAGATGTGGGGGAAGTCCCATGACTACGCCTGTCTTGATAATTCTCCTGATCACCCTTAAACTTACATGGCCCAACTTCTGATGTAGGTTCAGTAGGGTAGTCTCATTTTCTGTGAGTGTTGAAGGCATGCCAGGGGAAGGTGCACAGGTTGGGATGGTAAATACAAAGGGATTGGATTCTTGCGTACGAACAGGTTGAACAGTATTACAAATAGGTGTACAGCTAAGTGGTAAAGCGGGAGAGGGAAGGAAAACTGGCAGGGTAGCGGGGACGGGGGAAGGAAACAGCCATTTTCTTGTTTGGCAATCAAGGGAACAACTAGCCCATAGAGTAGAGTTAAGAAAATTTTTGAAGGAATTGGTAGACGAGGCATATTGCAGATCGTGCCCGTCAATTCAAAGCGCCGCTGCTGAGATGAGAGTGTTGCCGGCCGCTTTACAGTACAGGACCCCATCAAGAGCAATTTCCATTGAATTCAGCCCACGAAAAATCATTGTACCGGTGGCTGTGATAAAATGAGGATCACCGTCAGTGGCTACTTTCAAAGGGATACGCTTTGACAGTATCTTAAAATTCAACATTTCTGACTTATCGCCGGTGATGTGGTGTGTAGCCCCAGTGTCAAAAATGACCTCTGGGCTGCCCAACAAGGTCAGGTTTGCATGACTTGCCGTAGGTTGAGTTTCAGCAGTAAACTCGTAGTCCATATCACTGTCAGGGGTTCCTTCGCTTGGTACGCCCGCACCAGCAGCCCTGGCAGCAGGTTGGGGTCGGAATTGTTTGTTGTCCTTCGTGTACATTGGGTGATAGGTGTCAGCTGGGCGGCCACCTTGGTGGTTGTTGGGCGGTTGGGGTTGGAATTGATGAGGAGTATACCCAACCGGTGGGGTAATGATAGGATAATGCGCTTGGAAAATGTGAGGATTGCCAGAGGAGGTATGATGGATGTTCTTACTCACTTGTGGTAACTCAGTACAATCAGAAATTTGATGAGTGGAAGAGTTGCAGCGGAAGCATGTGCGGATGCGGTAGTCCATTGTCTTTCCGGTTGTCCTGAAAGGCCATAGGCGTTTCCCGGGTGGCTTTCGACAGAGGGACAACAATGCGGATTGATTTCACCAGACAAACCAGATATGTGATCATCACTGGGATGTTGACGAGACCAAGAAATCAATCTAGATTGACTGTTGGCCAATAGGTCCACCATGCAATTGAATCAGGGTAGCAAATTATTGTGCCACAACAGTTCCATGTTGATTGTCTGGTCAAAATCGTTGCAAAGTGACGAACCCTGTGGAATCAAGGATTGGAGGATGAGGCCGAGTAGACTGTCTTTGGATAGGGAGATCCCAGAGGCCAGGAGTTCTTCAAACCGCGACCGAAAAATGGAAATAAACCTTGCTTTTTTTTTATTTTTTTTTTATTTTTAAAGTGTAATTTGGCCATTGGCATTGCACACTATGAATATCATTTGTTTCGAACTACAAGTTTTTGTTTTTTAAGCTTGTAACAATTGTTTGAGCACTTGGTGTTATGAGGACCTAAGTTTCTGTGAGTACGCGGTAATCTAGACAATTTGATCTACTGTGTAGTGGTGGGGGTGTGATGTTTTTAACCTTCTCAGGTTGGTTTATAAATGGGTAACAGGTATTGAAATTGAAAGAGAGGGTTTTTGTGTGAAGGGGACAACTAATAAAGGGTTTGCAATTGAAGGGGGAGGTGTAGTTGTCCTGGGTTGGAAGGGGTAGCGGCCAGGGGTTGGGCTTGCCGGGATTCGAACACCGGACTCGTCACTCTCTCAGGAGTGAGATAGTTTATTGCACAGGGGCAACACCGAGCTTCCGTGGGTGATGGTTACCGCTAGACCATCCAGGCCCTAAAACCTTGCTTGCATTTGCCTCGACAGACACAGGAACTTGCAAGAGGTCAGCCCAGCGGGAAAGTTGTGAAGTTTGACTAACAGAACCAAACCTGCTCTTGATGACCTGCAACATGTCGTGACTCTTTCAAAAATCGTACAGCTCAAACCAAATGGAGGAGTCCACCCACCCAAGCAAGATGCTACGTGCCGCACGTTCAAGAGGGTGATCTTGCTGATCCAAAGAGTAAAACTGTTTGTCTAAAAGGTAAGAGAAAGCCGTTTTAACCAGCTCCCTGTGCCAAACCCTGTAATTTGATCCATCAGGTTGTAAGAAACAATTAAAAAACCTGGCAGTAGCATCTTGGATAAGGGAGGCCTCAGCTCAATGATCGCTTGCAGAGCTGAATCTTGCTTTGGGCCGAGTTGTTTCTGCCATGTGGAGGTGGGGAGGGGGGCCCCGGTGAGCTTGAGGTTGGCCAAGGATAGTGTCATCGCCATTGTCGTCAGATACAGGTTGGGAACCAGCAACTCGTTGGGCCGCAGATCAAGTAGTGATGCCAACAGGGTAGCGTTAAACAGACATGGTAAGAAGGGTGAAAGAAATATGTACTGGGGAAAATGATTTGTAAAAGGGGGGAAAGGGGTATATGCAAGTAGTTGTGGAAGAGTAGATGGTGGGTGGAGAAAGGAAAAGGAAGAGAAGGAGAGAGCTTTTTTTTAAAGACGGAAATAACAAGGATAAGCCACACAGGCTGAGTTAGAATATGCCACACAGGCTTGATAGAACTATTTGCCACACAGGACAATACACAGCATGCCACACAGGCAAACTAAGATGCTAATTGAACCGCACGGAAGGTTCAGACTTTTTAGACAAGAGAGGGAAGAGCCACACAGGCTATGCACACAGAGAAGAATATTCACACTTATAAACTAATAACTAAAGATGATGCTAATGTTTTAATGAGAGGCTCATAACCTGAAGAATCCTAAGTATGGGAATAATTAGGATTTGAGTGTAGAACATAGATTGCATAAGGAAACATAATTATAACTGTAAATACACGGCTATTTATAGTTTATAATTATGTAAAAAGGAGATGTCTCTTGTCGAGAAGACTAACTGTAGCAAGGGTAATTCATTACGTAGAAATTACGTAGTTGAGATACAACAATAACTTCCTCAATCTTCAATATTTATTTATCTTTTGAGATTTATTTTTTGAGATTTATTTTTTTGAGACAAGTTCTTGATTCCTAACCGGCAGTCTTACTCAGCTCCTCAATCTGCTTCAACCTCTCAAATACCTCCCACCAGGCTCAACATAGCTCTCAGGACCACCCCCTTCCCTCTTAGTAAGTCCTCTCCCCTTCTCCTCCACCCACCATTACTTACCAACTTGCTACCCTACCCTGCCACTTTCAGCCCAGCTACCCACTACCATTGCTACCCTGGGGCCACCTGCCTTGTAACCCTGCTACCCTGGCTAACTCATACCTGCTATCTCCCAGCAGATACCAGCCACCACCCATGCTACCCTACCGCTTTTGCTACCCTGGGGCACTCACCTGGTAAGTCCCCTATTTCTCTCTTCCCTCCCTGATTGTTCAAACATTGATCAATCAATGTTTGATTGTTCAAATGTTGATAAATCAATGTTTGATTGTTCAAATGTTGATCAATCAACGTTTGATTGTTCAAATGTTGAACGATCAATTTTTGAACCATCAAACATTGATCAATCAATGTTTGATTATTCACACTTTGATTGTTCAACTTTTCATTGTTCAAACGTTGTTTGTTCAACGTTTGATTGATCAAAGAATCAATGAAACGTACCACTAACACCTGCTACCCTGCCTGTCAGACATTGAGACAATAAGCCTACATGTCTCCAAAATAATACAAGTCACATAACCCAATGGTTAAGGACTTGTGTTTACAAAAAAGGGAATAAAATGAACCCAGTAAATTATCTTAAGTCAATTCCCATATGACTCATAATTTTTATACTTATTTTATCTAATATTTATAAACTAACTATTATCAAGAAATTCTAATTTAAGGAGAGATTAATATCTCTCCATGAATTTACCATAATTTATTACAATTTAGTTATATCTCCTTCAAGGAGACTATTATCATAAATTACCCTATTTCCTTCAAGGAGACTATTATCATAAATTACCCCAGATAATACAAACTCCTTGAGTTATTACATTGGGGATAACATATTGTGTAATATTTAAGGGGCTGAGATTTCCTTCTAAAGGGAATTTCCCCCAGATTATTACCATACAAACCCATCTACCTTACTTGTTATTAGTGAGTGGGGTTTATTATAATCCAAACCAACTTTCTTACTTCCTTATCTCCCTTCTATCCCTTATTCCTAGTCACTGGAATCTTTATTCAGGTGACTAGAAGTCCTCTCTCACTCTCAGGGAGTAGTTGAAGCATCTAAGCGCTGAGGTATTATCTACCTGTGTTCCCTTGTTAACACTAGGGTGCTAGCTCATACACTTTCCTGCGTAGCTGAGCTTTATTTCCACTGGCCTTTTCTCGGGGTAGCACTCATTGTCACTATGTGCCTGTACTGGATTGATAATTGTAATATATTTCTTGGGTAGACCGTGGCCAACCACAAATTGGTATCACTTGGTTTGGAGCTGTGAAGGTAGGGGTAGTGTCAGTATCAGTGGAATTGTCAAGGGGAAAATGACTAACTCTTTCTTGGGCTGTCTGAAGCACTTTTTGTTTCTTGTCCCAATCATGTTTTCCTTTCTCCGTTCTCTCTTTTTAGTATATCCCACCCCATGTCAAGTGAACACAGTGATTGTAAGCTTGAGTCAAAAGCTCAAAGTCATTTGCAAATGTCTCATTGACATTCATATACATATAGGCCCCTCCGGCAACACACTTGCGGAACGTTTCGATGGCTGCCATCTTGTGTGCTATGTTGTACAGGGAGTTGGCTTGTTTTTCCAGATTGGGTATCCAAGCAGCAAGACCCAGTTTAGACAAAGAGCAGTGGACATATTGGATGTTGAACTCTGAGAGATGTATCATGTGCTTTCCAATCTTGATCCTATTCTGCCAAGCTTTCTTGAGAGTCTGGATAGTGTCAAGGGCTAGGAGTGTTTGACCTCCAGTCATGGCAGACTCAACTTGTTCTGTCAATCAAAATTGCTGGTAAAAAGCGCGTAATTGGTCCTCTTATGGAGGCAAGGGGATGGACCCCTCGGCAACCATACCCCACAAGACCTTGACGTGGACGTAGAAGGCTGCCTGTGATATCAATATGAGTCAGAAATTGTATTTTTTTTCTTTTTGATTGGTAAAAAAAATACCTTGGTTGTTTGAATCCTTCTGGATAGTCTTGCTTAGTCATCCGGAGGGGGCTTTTCTTAGCAGAGACTGGAGTTGCTGATTGTGCACGTTTCTTGACTGGAGTTTTTTTGGTGGAAGAATTACCAACAGATTTCTTTCCAGTTGGTGTAGTGACATTCACCTTAGGTGATTGTACCCGGGCCGCTTTTGGAGCCTTGTTTGTGCTAGAGACAGCTTCTTTGGCTTTCTGTTTTCCAGTTGTTTTTGATTGGAGTTCCATGTTTTCAACTCTTTGGAGGAGTTGGTTGATGATCTCGTCGCGCTGGGCTAGACCGGCTTGAAGTTTGGCAATCATCTGAGAGTTCATTGTGAAATTTGTTGTAACAGAATCTGTTAAATTGTAGTTGTAGGTACGGTATGGTTTGGAAGTTGGTGGGGAAGAAAGCAAACAAGTTAGTGTCATTTTATGTGTGTCAGTAAGACAGTCTACTCTAACTGACAGATGCAAAACAGACTCACTCACCTACTCGTGATCAGATGAGTAGTCAAATGAGCTGATCAATCTGGCTAACTGATGTTGAAATGACACATCAGCTGGGCTGACTGGAAATGAGAATGGAATTTTACTTTACATACATATGTCAATACATATTGATGAAATGAGGCCTTTTGAGGCAGTGAGATGAAAGTGTTTTTGGGCTCAAGGAAAAAAGCTCAAGACCTGAGAGGAAGACAATGAAGCCCAAAAAGGGCTAGGCTGCTAGCTTGTGGGGAGGAAAAAAGCTCCGCACTACAAGAGACGGGAAGATGGTCTCAGGGAACTGACGCAGAAAAAAGATGACTTTATTTCTTCTCTATCTGCAGCATATATACTATAGTGACTAGGGGACAGTCTGTGGGAAAGAAGGTGTAATGAATATGCATCTGGAAGAAAGGATGTGAGTGACACATAGTGGAAAGTGAAAGGAAAGAAGACAGAGACATGAAGTTTCAACACATATGCTTGCTGATTGATCTTCTTTGTGTATGTACATGCATGCATGGTAAGTACATATGCATGCGCGGGTTGCTGAGGTTTTGCACCTGCGCAAGTTCCGAGGGAAAGCCACTGGCTGCGGCTGTGCAGAATACCATGGGTGTTTGCAGGTGGTGCTAGTTGGTAAAGGTAGCACTTCTAGCATAGTGTCTTAGCTTCTGCTAAGGTTTCTGGTTCAAATCCTGCCCAATTCAATCATTTTCTGCTAAATGTCTGAAAAATGCTTTGTTAATTCTAACACAGTGCTTCAACAAAATTGGAACAAACACCATCAAAGGTTTGGAGGAATCTTGTGATGCTCCCACCAAAGCACCAGAAACTTTCCACACCAGCTTGTCAACTTCCGCATTTTTACCCTGCAAGGAGCTTGCTTCATGAACCACACAACCACACATTGCTGGCCGGCGCGCCCGTCACAGCGGGAACTGTGTCAAGTTTGTGATTTGCCAGGATCTTCCAAAACAAAAACAACAACAAAAATGTTTGGATCCAACCTTCCTGGAGACCAAAATGTGTTGTCTTGCAATTGAATCATATCAAGATTGGGGGCCTGTTTTGAGGTACTTGATAACAATGGCTTGGAAAATAGAAAACTAGTTCAACTCATTTATTTTCCAAAATTTTGTAGATAATTTCTATGAAATGACCGAGTTTGGAATTCATTAATGATTAATGGTGGACCTCTCTGCCTTTAATAAAAGTGTGCTACAGGCTGTATAGCTTGAAACTTGATTTTCCAAGATGCTCTCAAGCCCCACATTAGCTAAAGGTGGGCGGGGCGCGTCTCCCAATTACCGTCGCGCTTTGGCAAGGCGCAAACTTGGAGGCGCGCACTCTCTCGAGGTGGGCGCAAGAACCCTAACCCAAAAACGTTCCAAAGGGACAAAGTCAGGGCCGCCGAATTCGGAGGTCGAATCAGTCCCAACTGATAATATTCATTGATGGAAACCGATTCCGAGAAGTTAGTGGTGGGGCCATTGAGAAAGAAACCGCCGACATCGCCGATTGGTCCACCCATCCCGATTTTTGTCTCGAATGGCGAGGCATACATCTGGGCAGTTGACCGTACGCAGACCGCCACTTCCCATCTAAATATAAATCTAAATGGATGCATGGTTGTCCATCGTTAACGTGTACCCATCAAAAATCGATCCGTTCTATTCCTTCTAGGATAGAGATCGAACGGCTGAGAATTGATTATCAGATCTCCGGTCTCCTCACCGGTACATTGCCCCAGCTTGCCCAGCAAAATGTGTTTCTTGGACTCCCCTTGCAGCTCATGCCAGAAGAAGTCGTCGTCCTAGTAGAATTGGGTTCGGAATTTTGTTTTTTCGATTTCATCTAACATCCATGAGGGCACTGCGGTTCACTGAACGGCTGTGTTTTTTCTAGGCATAGCGGTTTTAGTCGATGATCTAAATTCGCATCGCCCAGCAACACTCGAAGAATCTGTTGAGTACCAGACCAAACGGGATCAAGAGATCGAAGAGGAACGACGCTTGGCGGTCATCCGGGATGGCGAGCGACGAGCGGTTGCCAAGCAAGTCTACCGATCTCAGATCGAAGCTGCAGAACACAAACGACGGGCCCGACAATCGCAAACACCGCGGACCGAGGATAGCTCTGACCATCCAGGCGAAGAAATCCAAGAAGGGATGCTACCATTGGACAACAGTATTGACGATAGTAGATCGACCACCAACCCCTCCCAAGTCCCCTACTTCGTCCCCATCCACCTCCAATCGCAGCCACCCACTCACTCATACGAAGGCTCAAACGTGTTCGATAAATTGGGCTCTGCAAAATGTGCAGGCCTCTGGGCCTACCCTGATAATCAATACCAAAGGGCTAGATGTGCGGTCTTTTCAGCGCTTTGGAGACAAGGGATGTTCTTGGGTATTGGTCTCAAATTCGGATGCGACTTTCTTGTATATCCGGGTGAGCTCCTTGACCACTCCTGGATCCTTCCAACCTCCCCATAAAATAGAAAGCCAATATTTTTTGATACATTCTCTTCATTCAGGCGACTCGCTGCGATTTCATTCTCACTTCGCTTGCACAGTTATCCAGGATCCTCAAAAACCCATCGCACCTTTATCGCTTGTCTCTTATGGAAGATTGGCGACCGCCGTCAAGAAATCTCACCTGCTAGCATGTTGGGACGAGAGTACTCAAGCCGTGAAATTCTTGAGTCTCGAGTGGGCTGGGATGGGGTGAGTGGTTGGTATACGTGTGGAGTCTCATGTAATCGAGCCATGGGAATCTGTCCACTTCATTGTCTTTGTTGTCTTGCCATTTTGTTTCGCTCCTTCCGCGGGTCAAGCAACATATCTTGCACCTGAACTCGCATTGATGCCTGAAATCCTACCTGCTTGTGGTGTCAGACATTGACGATTGAGGAAGATAAGTATTGGGTGGTGCAAGCACTGCCCTCTGCCAGCGAAGGGGCTGTAGTGTAGTGGTTATCACGCGTCATTTGCAATGCCACTCTGCGATTGGCTAGGGAAACTTGACGAGGTCCCGGGTTCAATCCCCGGCAGCTCCATGCTTTTGCCGGTATGAACTCCAGTACCCTCCAGCGCCCTCAGATGAAATAAAACATAATTTGCCTCGCCTACATCATGATGGATATTGATTAATAAGGTTATGAATGGGACCCCTTTTTCAAACAGTGGAAACCAAACAACAGATCCATACAACTGTAAGGTTTTAAGGTTGACAACATCAAGAACTTTACTCATCAAACATTATGAAATACTGTTATTCTTCTTCTCATGTCAGAAACCTTATTTACATACCACACACTACTCAATAATCCATAGTTGTAGACTATAAATAATGTAGCCACAACTGGATGTATGTGTTCTGCATCTCTTTGGACTCATACAATCCAGCCGCAGAACAAGTACTCATTGTTCCTCTCCTTTATAGGTCTGTTTCTCTTTTTATATATCATATTTTCCCTCTTTCTCTATTCCATGAAACATATTATCTCTTTGAACTCATACAATCCAGCAGCAGAACAAATACTCATTGTTCCTCTCCTTTATAACAACTAGCAATTGTTACTACACTGCAGTCAGATCCTACAAGACTTGGGCCCTGTTTGGCACTGATATAAAAATAGGTGATATAATCACTGATTAATTCAATAAAAAATATAACATTCAACAAAAAGAATCCAAACTTTTTCTAGGCAACCTACAGTACTATTCTCTTCAACTTTGAAATCAGATTCAGCCATCTTCAGCACCATAATACCAATATATTGCTTTTGACCAATATGAAGCAATATGCATTATGGTTCTGAAGATGGACGGATCAACTGAATCTGATTTCAAAGTTGAAGAGGTACTGTAGGTTGCCTAGAAAAAAAAATGGATGCTTTTTGTTGAATTTTGTATTTTTTATTGAATTAATCAGTGATTTTATCACCTATTTTTATATCAGTTCCAAATGGGGCCTTGATAGATAGAGAGGATCTTCAAAGGCCACAAATTTGTTTGATGTCACCAGACTATAAAACACATTTTGTCTAGGTAATTTTTGAAACTCAAGCTCTTTTTATGTTTAATCAGTATGCAATCCAAAAGGACTCAAGATTACCTTCAATTTCATGCAAATTTTGACACACACATTGAAACTGGTACTATAATCAAACTTTGAACTTTGAAGAAATTGTATTTGTCATTTCATCTAACATTGCTGTTCAATCAAACTAAAAATCTTGGCTTCTGTATGAATGGCCTACTGGATCTTCAAAATTAGACTGTCAGCTTTTAATCTCTTTTGTAATTTCTTGTATCTTTCAGTCAAGCTTCCTCACTCCCTTGGGTGCATGCTATCTGATTACATGAATTAACCCTGAAGCTTATCAGGTATTGAAAGTCTGCAATCCTCTGCTTTGAACTCCTACCATCTTCCCAAACCTAGTGCCTATGTTTTCTTCTTTTTGATTTGTCACTATTTCATACCTGCTTGTACCAACATTCATCTCTTATGTATTATACTGTTTTAATTGCGCACATTTTGGTTTCTGTCTTCACCCAATGAGATGTCATTTCTTTAGGATATTCTTACTTGCCTCACCAGACACTTATTACTTTAAAAAACCTCTAGTGGTCTTAATTATAGTGTCCTTTGGCCAATTATACCTCCTTCCTTCAATCAAAATACTATGATAAGAATTCTAGACACTGCTGGTTATTGAAATTTGAAATTAGTAATCAGCTTTGTATTTTTTCATCTCAACTGCCTGCAAGTTCTTAAGTCCTCTTCAAAACAATGGCGGGAGAGGTCCCTCCTTGTTAATTTATTTTCTTAGTAATATTTGCTGTTTAGAGCATCCACAGTTGTTTTGCTAACTTTTTTGCTACTGCGGAGAGGTTAGCAAGCACAATGGTTAGCCTACCAAGAATCCACACATTTGTGGCTCAGTGCAGGGGCTCCGCAACTGCCAAACCAAGTATCCCCACACTCGGGGACTCTTCAAGTTGTTTGGTAAACGGGGTTGTAGGGGGGGGCTGATGAGTGTTAATTGAGGAGCTTGGTTAAAACTTACCTTACCAATCTCTTTAGAGGTCCCTACCTTTATCACACAATGAGGTGATTGAACAAGGCACAAAATGCACCCCAAAGACTTCACGTTAGAATTTATTTATGTATTACTGGTTTAACTCTAACAGACATTTATTAGAGAAAAAGTTGTGGGGTAACATCTGGAATCACTATCTTAAAAAAAACAAGATTAGCCACAGTGCAGCCCACTAAAATGAGTTGGTACGAGTGGAGGATCTCGTGGAGAGGGATCAGGAAGTAGACCGAGGTTTGGATTGTCGAAAATTTGTGGATTTACATCATTGTCAGAATTGTCACTTAAAGAGAAAGTATGCGGATCAATGCGGGATCCAGTAAGTAAAAAGCCAAATGGTGTAGCTAGGTAAAGGTGGATGAACAGGGTACCGAGAGAAATGTTCTTGCTAAATCGAGGGAAAACACGACTTCATCGAAGGAAAGGGAAAGAGCCTGTGGGCCGGTCTATTCAGAACAAGTTTCTGCTACAATGAAATGGAAGACCAAGGAAGGTGACGCACGGCAGGAGTTTGATGAAGGCGGGTTACCATGCTCGCGCCCATCGGCCCCATTTTGCTTCCGTGTCGGGGCGGCCGAGGACCCTATTTGGAGGGCTCCCCCTCTTGACCAGGAGGTGGAGCCTGAGGGCATCGACCACAGGTTCATCAGGTATAGGGGCAGTAGAACGCCCGGTGATGTCGAGAGGGGCGGGCAACTGGTTTCCATCGGCGCATGATCTTTTGACGAAGGGAAAAGCTTTGTAGATTGATTCGCTACTGGCCGAGTCGGAAACTGTTCCAACAGCACGTCGAACAAAGCGCAGCCGGCCGCTCACGCCACCATAAGCATTGGATATAGAAATGCCACCGACGGTACGCTTGAGAAGATGGCTAGACTTGTCCAATGATGGCAAGTAGGCCGAAGTGTTGATAGGAAGTGCTTGAGTTGACGCAGCTAGCAGGCTAAGCAGAAGAAAAAGGAAAAATGGCGATGATTGAGTTCGGAAGTTTATCATTGTGGCTAGAGTGGTGTGGCAATTAAATCTGAGATAGTCGGGATAGGGCTACAGCTTTAATTTCTAGTAGGTGGTATTAATACCCGAAGAAGAAAGTCCGGCAAGATGTTTAACCTGAGCGGGTATCGTAGTCTGTGACGATATGAATGGGATAAGGTGACATTCGAGAGAGCTGAGAGCAAGTCAGTAGAGCATATAAGTACTCCGAAGTCTAGCAGCGAAATCTGCCCGACTGAGTCTAAAACAGACGCTGCTGGTGGAGCCAGGAAGATTTGAATAGGAAAACTGTCAATGTTTCAAGCTGATCAATGCAGCTGAACGCTTGGCCGGAGAGGAGAAGGGACAGGGCACAAAAGTGGGGTCCGATCTAGCAAGGGCAGGTTCGGTGTCGTCTGAGCCGTTGGTGCAGAATCGGAGTGATATGGCACGACGAACTGTGGGCTCGCTGGACAGTGGAAACTGAACAGCAACGTAATGCGCTTCATCGGTTTGCTGGGTTGGCTTGGGCTGTTTGAGTCCGGGCCAATTGGCCTGGAAGTTGATGCCTGAGGTTCTGTATAATCAGACCAGGGGCAAGTATGTAGCTGGCTGATACCATGCTTTGAATTAATTATCTGAAGTGCAACATGTTCGAGGGTATCAAGCTCCTCATCATTGGCACCGGATGTATAGAATGTATCGGTGCAATGCTGGGACTGGGGTGAAATGTACATCACGCTCATCGGTTGGCGGCTGGGGTTTAGCCCGCCGGAAGCAAGCTTGTGCATGATGGGAATGATAATACGGTGGGTGGATATTTTTGAACTGGGCTAAACCGAGCTCAACAAAGATGCGATTGCGGGGGCAGAATTCAAGTTTAATAGGGTGTGTGTACCAAGATTGCAAACTTATATACATATTTAGTTTAACCTAAATCCTCAGCTTAGTTAGTGGTCCATGTGACGCGCATCTAGAACAAACAGCCAATCAAATCAAATGTCCAAAGGGCATCAGATCCAGATTCTTGTAGTTTTCCCCGCCGCCTTTGGGCCAAGCTCACTTACATCGACTCCTTGGCAAGAAATTCAAGCCAGCTCGAGCGGGGCAGGTTGGCAAGTTTCAGCCCTTTAAAGCCCGAAGGTTATCTTCTATGAAGTTATAATCAAACAGGGTGTGTCTATCAGCTCTTTGCCAGATGAAGTGATGAGAACATGTCATGCTTTTGTCAAGGTTCTTTTTTTTTATTGGATTCAAGAAGTCCATGGAAAGTTACAGATGAGTTGCAAATACCAACTTATCATGCAGCCATTCAAAGAAACCTTCCACGAACTCAGTCATACCCCGCAATTCTTCGAGCATCGTGGCCTTGAGCTTGCGGGATTGAACCCCAGAAGGCCCCCTCAATTTATATAATCAGCTTGGAATGTTTCGTCTCTGAATCCGCAGGAACCATCCCGCGGGCTCGATAACCAGAGGATAGACAGCAGCACTACACCGAAAACCTTCAAGATTAGATTGGAAAACCTTTTGAGGTTTGTCTAACCAAAGGTTTATTTATTTATTTCCATCCTCTTCGGACAAGGTTGGATTTGTTTTATAGGGCCTGTAGGATGAAACAGTAGCCCGGGTTATGTTGTAGTGTGCCACTGATTTTATCATATGTTCTGTTGAAATTTTGCCACTTAAATTGATCAGATCCATCTAAAACCACTTTTTCTGATTGGAGAATTTGTGCGAAATCTACCATGAAATAATGTGCACCGGGGTAGTCGCACTATGTTGAAATTTTGACACATCTGCCACAATCATGTTGTCCCCACCCACAATCAGCCCGTTCAGCATCTCATAAACCCAATTTCCCCAAGCTTAACTAGACCTACGCAGGCGGAAGAGGGAGCAAGAAGCCAAGCTGTCCAAACTAGTGGAGGCTTGAAACTCAAGTACAAATTCCCACTTGGCTAAAATACGGCTGTGTATTCTTTCTACTCCTGTAGTTACTTCCTGTATGAAACGCCAGAGTGACGGCGGTGAGCGAACGGTCCAAATGATGGGACGATGAGAGTGAGTGAATCAAGAAAATGATGAACTAGACAGAGGCTGAGAACAGCAGACACGAGGTGGGGTGAGTGGATGGTGTTGGTGGAAGGATAATTTTTATCATTGCACACATGAGAAAGAGAGGAAACAGAGAAGAGAGAGAAGATGAAATGAAAGGAAGAAGAAACTACATACCTGAGAACAGCAGACACGAGGTGGGGTGAGTGGATGGTGTTGGTGGAAGGATGAAGAGAAAGGACTTCCACCACTGCTGTCTCAGGTAGACTACATACAACTTGTGACATGTATGTGAAATGAAAATGAAATGTATAAAGCATATAGAGAAAAAGAAAACCTTGAGTGACTAACTCAACACCCCCCCTTGCTGCATACATGAAATGAGAGAAGATAGAGAAAAAAAAGGAAGAAACAAAGAAAGAAAGAAAGAAGAGAAAAAAAAGACTGAGAGGAAATAATAGAAGGAGATAGAGAAATGATTAAAGAAAGAGGGAACTAAGCAAGAGGAGGAGAAGAAATATAGAGGAAGAGAGAATTACTCCACAATGCCAAAGAGTTTCCGGTGTTTCTCGAGTGCCACACGTGGGAGAGGCTTGGTGAGCATATCGGCCAGCATGTCACGGGTGGACACATGGAGAAGGCTGATCTCGTCGCGTTGAACACATTCCCGAATGAAGTGATAACGGGCGTGAATATGCTTCGTTCTGGCGTGGTGTTCGGGATTTTTAGCAAGAGCTTCGGCGCCCTCGTTGTCGACGTGGAGCGGGATAGCGGTGTCTGGGCGGAGCCGAAGTTCGGTCAAAAGGTGTCGCAGCCACAGACCCTCTTTGCACAAGTCCGAGAGAGCTTTATACTCGGCTTCTGTGCTTGATAGGGACACAGTTGCCTGTTTGCGGGATTTCCAAGAAATGGCGCCTTCACCGACTCGATAGGTATAAGCTGAGGTTGAGCGCCGATCATCGCGATCTTCCGCCCAATCAGAGTCGGTGAAACCGGAGAGAGTAAGAGAACCGCCTAGTCGAAGCTTGAGGTGCTGAGTTTATGCTAGATAGTTGAGGACCCTGATTGCAGCAAACCAGTGAGCTGATGACGGGTCGCGTAGGTGTTGCGATAGGCGGTTAACCGCAAAAGCGACATCGGGTCTGGTGCACTGAGAAACCCACAGAAGGGAGCCAATCAGCTGAGCATACGGGCCAGGAGAGGAAGGGTCTGAGGGAGATCGACGGCCAAGATCTTTGAAGCTTGAGTCGGTGGGAGTGGCTACAGTGATGGGAGGACCATCTAAAAAGCGGTCGCAAACGTCCAATATGTAGTGGGATTGGTTAAGAAAGATGTGGTTGTGGGATAGATCGCGAGTAATCTTAATGGAGAGGAAGTGATTTAGTTCCTCGTCGGCGCCTATCTTGAAACGTTTGCCGAGGGAAGAAATGATGGAGTCAACCGTGGATGGTTCCCCAACGATGGCGAGATCGTCAACATGGGTTGTGAGTGCGCCGATCAGCTTGCCGGAGGATAGCTTGAAGTATAACGTAGGGTCATACTTGGAATTTGACCAACCGATGTCAATGAGGGCTTTGTGTAGTTCAATATTCCATTGCCTGGGAGATTGTTTGAGACCGTATAGCGATCGGTTTACCTCACAGACATAATCAGGACGGAGAGGGTCCTCGAAGCCCGGTGGCTGTTCCATGTATATGGGAGCGTCGAGATGGCCGTTCAGAAAGGCCGTCTTGAAGTCTACTTGGCGGCCCTTCCACCCGCGGGAAGCGAGGAGGCTGAGGATTAAGCGGAGGGTTTCGAGTCGAAGAGTGGGGGAAAAGACCTCATCGTAGTCCAGACCCTCAATTTGAGAGTAGCCCATGGCGACGAGGCGGGCCTTGAGTTTTTGGATGGTGTGGTCTGGGCGCCGCTTGACTTTAAAAACCCACTTGGATTTGATGATTCGTCGCTTTTCTGGCCGGGGAACTAAGCGCCACGTTTGCATGCCTAGGAGGGAGGCAAACTCCTCGTCGGCTGCCTTCAGCCATCGAGCTTTGTTGGGAGATTTTAGCAGCTGTCGCCATGTTTTAGGTGTGTCAACGGCCTCATCGGTATTGGCAGATTTGGACCAGGTACCGTAACGATCGGGGGCTTTGCGTTCCCTACCGGATCGGCGGCGAGGCGGCGGGGAGGGTGCCTTCGGGTTGGCGAGAGCAGGAGAGGGGGGCGGAGGTGAAGTGTCAAGGGGAGGATGGGGGTTCGAGGCGGGAGATTGAGGAGACGGACGATGACCAGGAGGGGTGGATGGGGAAGGGTGAGGGAGAGGGGGGAGAGAAATGATGGAGATGTCGGGAGGAAGGTGAGAAGAATCAGATAGGGGTGGGGAAGAGCTAGCAGAAGACGGCCGAGATGACCTGTCGGAATCGGACGTGATTGTTTCAGGGTTGCAATGGGCATTAGCCGGAGCGTGGATTGAAGCTTGTAAACGACGGTCAAAACGAGGCTGGAGAGGGACATCAAGAGGCTTGTCGACAGACTGGTCAGTCGGAGATTTGGGTGGGGGAGATGAAGGGGATCGGATGGGAAGGGAAGAAGTGGGGAGAGGGTTGTGTTGAGGGGATAACGGCCATGATATTTCAACGGGTACTGTAGGAGAAGATGAGGTGAGTTTAGATCCATATGGGAATGTTGAATCATCAAAGAGAACATCTTGGGACCTGAGGACGGACCTCTTCTCCAGGTCCCAGAGACGATAACCATTTCCGTCGGAGAGATAGGACAGAAGAATGGACGCTCGACCTTTGCGATTGAGTTTCTTGCGATTGGCTTCTGGGATTTTGTACCAGACGAGGCAGCCGAAGGGATGGAGTGAGGTGAGATCGACGGACGGGAGATTCAGAACAGAGTTTGGAGAAATGAAACCCATGGGGGTGTTACAAGGAATGGAATTAAACGAGAATAGAAAGTGGCGGAGGGCATCGGCCCAGAAAGACTTGGGCACTTGAGCGCTTAGGAGAGATGAGCGAATCAAGTTGCTGATCGTTCTGTTAGTTCGCTCGGCTACTCCGTTCAGTTCAGGGGAGTGGGGAGGGCCTGGCTCGTGTATGATACCAGCAGAGGAGAGATACGAAGAGAATTCATTTGACATATACTCTCCCCCATTGTCAGTCCGGAGAGCAAGTATCTTACGGGCACCGGTCTTCTCGAAGAAAGATTGAAATATTTTAAAGCATGCAAAGGAATCGGATTTTGATTTCATTGGATAAAGACTAAGTGATTTAGAACAATCATCGATAAAGGTAATGAAGTACTTGTACCCCTCTCGCAAAACAACTTCGTAGCTGCCGACATCGGAGTGGATGAGTTGTCCGGGGACGAGAGAGCAATGTTCGGACCGAGATTTGAACGCTTTTCTTGGCATCTTGGCTTGGATACAGATCGGACACCACTGAACGTCGATTTCGTTCATAACTGAGGGGACAATACCGTTGGACTTTAGCAGGGATTTGAGGGGCTTAAGGCCGACATGGCATAGGCGATAGTGATAACTGAGAAGGGAGTTGTCGGTAGGGGGTGGCGGAAGGGCAAAAGAGGAATTAGAGCTCACAGGTTGTGAGGGCAGGTAATAGAGATTACCTCTCCTATAGCCTCTCCCAGCCAGGGCTCCGTTGACAACCGTTGAATCCGAGGTATAGAAGTCACACGAGGTCTTGGTAAAGACCACTGTCAGACCTTCATCGCAGATGCCGGCTACTGACAGAAGTGGCTCGTGGAGGGAAGGTACGACAAGAGTTTTGATGGCGTTATTGCCTGATATGGGGAGCTGAGACGTCCCTTTATGAGTGGCTTCAACAACCGAGTGGTCAGCCAGACGGACGGGAGTTTTGTCGGGCTTGAGATTCTGAACCATCGAAATGTCGGGAGTCATTGACATCGAGCACCCTGAGTCGATATTAGCATCTCAGGCCGGTGTAGAGGTGAGTGAGGCAGACAGAGAGGCGGTTGCATTGCCTGCCACTACTCCGACTTCTGATCCGGAGTAGTCTGAGTCGTTATCCTCATCGTAGGCTTGAGAGGAGGTACCAAGAGTGGCTGCCGAAGTCCGACCGGCCCGCGCCGCTGGTGGGTCAGATGACCTTGAGCCTTGTCTTGGTCCTTAGGAGCTCCCGGGATTGTTGGTTGGCTTTGTGCTCCGCTAGAATACGGCGGGTGTTGTTGCAGTTGTTGAGATCGTGTCCGTCAGTGTTGCAGAAGTCGCAGTGACGAGTTGTATCACGGGGAGGGCGGTCCGATCGGGTTCGATTTGGACAAGGGGGTTTGTTGTTCTGTGACTTAGTTTTAGTCGATGATACCGTAATCGGCTCATCGTTGTCATGGGTTTTCCTGCGAAGGTATTCGCTCTTCAGAGCCACGACGATTTGTTCTGCGGATACTTGAGGCTGATTCATGAGCGACAAGACGCAGTTGACCCAGTCGTTCGGAAGAGAGTTGAGGAGAGCCGTGGCGTGAATCTCGTTGCAGGTGATTGGTTTGTCCGCCGTGATGAGTGCATCAAGTTTTTCAGCCACTTTGGCCACCGCGTCAATATGAGCGAGCATGTCGTCGCCTTCCATTTTGGAGACCGACAGTTTTCGAAGCCAGTACATGCGGCCGCCGGCCGATGAGTCTTGATGAGCTATTCGGAGAGCTTCCCAGGTTTTAGCGGCGTCCTTACGGTTTGGCTTCGTGTACCTGAAGTTAGCGGGATCGACGATCTGAGAGATTAGAGTGCAAACGGCCTTGTTGTCCCTCTCCCAGTTGGAGGAGCGTTTCTCCGTCTTAGTAGGTTGGAGGACATAGTCAATGTTGAAGTTTTCGAGGAGCATCAAAACCTGATATTCCCAATCCGAGTAGTTAGTTTCGGAGTCGGGAGCTCGTAGGGGTATGATTTTTGCTCCTTGAAGTTTAGGAGACGCTGCATCGTCTTGGAGGTTGACACCCAGATTTAGAGATGGTGAAGGTTTCGAACCAGTGGCGTTTGACATGGTGAAGCGGCTTAAAGAAGCGATCCTTTTTGATTTTCCACTTGAGAAGACCGGAGTTTTACGTGCTAGGTCGATTGCTGGCGTCTAGCGCGGGCTCATAACCTGATGAACTAGACAGAGGCTGAGAAACAGCAGACACGAGGTGGGGTGAGTGGATGGTGTTGGTGGAAGGATAATTTTATCATTGCACACATGAGAAAGAGAGGAAACAGAGAAGAGAGAGAAGATGAAATGAAAGGAAGAGAAAAACTACATACCTGAGAACAGCAGACACGAGGTGGGGTGAGTGGATGGTGTTGGTGGAAGGATGAAGAGAAAGGACTTCCACCACTGCTGTCTCAGGTAGACTACATAAAACTGTGACATGTATGTGAAATGAAAATGAAATGTATAAAGCATATAGAGAAAAAGAAAACCTTGAGTGACTAACTCAACAGAAAAGAGTCTGCACCTATATTGAAATGCCAGAGTGATGGCGGTGAGCAAACGGTTCCAAATGATGGGACGATGAGAGTGAGTAAATCAAGAAAAGAGTCTGCACCTGATGATGGTGCGGGCAATGAGACAAAATAGATAAGTGAAGAGAGAAAGAAAAAGGGGAAAAAACAGGTGTAACTATGATCATCTAAATACATGGTTTTATAAAACCCTAGGTAGAATGTTCCGCCGCAGTTGTTTCCTCCTCTCTCGGCCTAGTTGTCCTGTTGTCCGTATGACCTGTTGCTGTGACTCAAAACCCTGTTCACATACACCAAAATTCATTTGCAAGCCTTAAGATTCTGCTTCTTCTCTTTTTGGAGTACTAGATTTTTTTTACTGTTTCACAATCTTTTCAATTTTTTTTGACTCAAGATGACATGCTTTGGCGTGCACAAGTTTCTCTAACGTGATAATGCTCTTAGGAAATGAAAGATGCACAAGGTGGTGGTGAATCTCTCTAGATTTTTCCCAATGTTATAGGGCCTTTATAGGCACTCAACTTCCTCTTCCCTGACTTCAATTCTTTCTGCTTCATTATCTATTACAAATATTACACTGTACAAAATTCAAAGCTCATGAAGTTACAAATATTATTTTAGATCAAGTGGATGGAACCAGTAAATAGAAGGAAGAGGATTTGGCCATTGTGTAAATTCAAAGATGGATGTTTGAGGCTGGATTTAAGTTTCTTCCTCTAGTTGGTGCAATGCAAAAAGTGGTTTACCACTCCACCTAGCTCCTTCCAACTTTACTGTTCAGAACATTCCAAAGTGTCACATAAAGTTGTACTGTAGGGATGTCTGCATCAGCAATTGCCTTGATTTCATGGGGTTTGTGGTTCACAAATCTCCTTGGTAGGTTATTTGCCAAGTTTCAAAACTCTACAAACAAAAATGAAGTTAGAAAGAGGAGCATGTCCACTTCCAGGAAGTTGGCACACTCAGATTTAATGATCTTCTGGGTTGCTGGATTCCAAAAATACCACCTGTGCTTGTTGTCTTTACATCCAACAAGATTGCCAATCCAACCACACAGATCCATCTTGCAACACCTTTCCTTAGGTATATGAACACAAGCCTTAGTGCCAAAATGATCAACAAGTCCTGCCACCAGTTTTCTTTCAGAACATAATTCAAGAGGACTCAATTTGCATCAAGTGTTGGAGAGTCAATTAACCAGGAAATAACCACATTTGTAGGCGTATGACCAAAGGGTTTGAGGAAGGAGCGATTAATTGTGAGATTATCAACCCTACCAAAAGTAAGCCAAGAAAACTGGGAAGAACCCTACCCCAAACAAAACTAACTACCAGTCTCTACCGTTACCACAGGTAACAATGACAAGGCTGATGTGTCAAAACCTGACAATCAATACAATACCACCCCTTTTCTTGAAGCCCTTGCGGCACATCTAGGCAAAGACTACCCCAGTTAAAACTACCTCATGAGCTCATGCAGATTTTCAAACCTACCTGCACTATATAAGAAGCTTGAATGTTGCTTACTCAGATTTAAACAAAAACTTCATCCTTTAGACTCCTTGATAACAGCAAACATCAAAATCATCTTTTACTCTTCACTATTACTACCATTCATTGAACATCATCTCCACACATTCCCCTATTTCATTTTTTACTTACTCACTTGACTCAATCACACTCTTAGCTTCTTCCCCTTTTTGTTTTATCAATACTTCTCATTCACTTCTCTCTCTCCTTCTGGTGTCAAACACCTTCTCCATTATCTTCTTCAAAATTACTCCATACTTCTCTCATCTCATCTGCTTGACTCTACTGCCAAAAAGTGCACTCTTACCTCTACCCTTGTATGTACAAGTGAAATTCCCATTTTCCTCTTAAAAGGAACAATTGCAATATGTATTTCATGATAGTAGTGCTTAAACCTGATAACTTGAAATATATCTTTAAGACCTTGCTATTCTTTCAGATTTACATTGTTGACTCCACATGACCAAAAACCTTTCTCAAAAGCAATCTAAAAGGGTATAGACAAATATGCAGGCAGCAGAACCAGTCAGCAAAGATGACTTGTCACACATCCCAATGTTACTTGGAAAAAGCAACTACCCCACGTGGACCAAGAAGATCAAATCTCTACTCAAAAGCCGTGATCTATGAGATGATTTACTACAAGATCCAGGCAAAAATCTGAATGCTTGACTCAGGAAGTCACTCACGGATTCCTCCTTAATAATTGGCATGAAGATAGGTGATAGACTATATAACAGTTTTGTCACTTCTGAAACAGAAGACAACGGGTATCTAATATGGCATGAAATCCCATCAAGATAGGCTAGAAATACAGCCATGTGGTACAATCTATGCCTCACTGCCTGGAGGTACAATATATGCCTCACTGCCTGGAGGTAAAATCTATCCCTCACTGCCTGGCAATCCATCAAATTTGAAGGAAACATTTCAACATTCTTGGACAAAATTGAAAACTGTCTCACAAATTTCTCTGCCATAGATCATGTCATCTTGAGTCACAAAATCACTGGAGTAATTGTTGAAAAGCTTTCCACCAGTCAAATAGCTTTAACCAACAGCTTTCTTTTAAATGAGGAACTCATGGGCAACCATGAAGCTCTAATTGACAGATTAAAAGACATCGCCAAGGGAAAAAATTTAATGAGACAAAAAGAAGTTCCAGAAAGAACAGTTTTGGCATACTCCACCAGATTCAGACCCCCTACTTGTTGCAGAAACAGCAAGCACCATCCACAAGCAACTCACTCAGAGGAAAAGTGCTGGGAACTTCACCCAGAGCAGAGGCCATTTTGCAAGCCGCGGTCATATTTCTCTCAAAACACTCCACCAACTTCATCCTCCACCACTTCCAACCCACCTCAATTTGAAAAGCCTACCTTTGCAAATTTCACTACCATCTCTGCACTACAAAATTCCACAGTACATAATCCTTTGGTGCTTGAATCCGGCATGTCCCATCATATGTTCAATAAAATTGCTTTCCTTTGTGACGTTTTTGCTTGCCACATACCTGTCAACACCGGCAGAAGCTCTTCTAGTCTCCTAGCAACACACATGGGAACAGCAAGTATCATTGATGTGTTGAGGAAGAAAATCTCCCTCCCCAATTCCCTCTACATCCCTTTGCTCACTCAAAACCTCATCTCCCTCACTTCCCTAACAAAAGACACCACCACAATCTCTATTCAAAACTAACACATCATTGTAGTTGTCAACAAACTTGTGCAATTCAAATGCAAAGCAAGCAATTGAATACTTGAAATAGGTCATCACATTGGCCCCATCACCAACTCACCAATTAGCTTCCTGTCCTCCACTCACTTGAACAAATCTTCTCCTTTTCTCAGTTGGCACACAAGACTTGGCCACGCTAGCATTGCCCATATCAAAACCACCATAGATTATAACTCATTATCCACCACCACCAGCTGCAATGTCTATATGAAAGGGAAATCCAATTGAATTCCCTTTAAAGGACAGTTTGACACAACTAGACAACCTCTTGAAGTAATACATGGGCATCTAGTTGGACCAGTCTTGCCATCCACCAATTCTGGATTGCAATACTTTCTCACATTATTCAATCAGCACACTGGCTAAATCAGTATATCTCTGTTAAAAACCAAAATTCAAGCAAAACATCACATCTTCAACCTCAAAATGTTCTTTGAAAAACAAATCAGCAATTGCATCAAGAAATTCATCACCAATGGGGGAGGGGAATCTGAAACAAAAACCTCTCCCTTACTCTCCAGGAATCAGGCATTCAACACAATGTAGCTCCTCCTTATACACCCCAACACAACAGTTTTGCCAAGCAAGCAAATAAAACCATCATCAACATGGCGAGATGCATGATGATCCAATCTAACCTGGAAAAAGAATGGTGGCACCAGGAAAAAACAATGATCACATGTCTACAAGTGACATAGAAAATTATAAAGGGGCCTTTTTACTTTCTGATGTTACTTGTAGACAAGTGATCATTTTTTTCCTGGTGTGGGGTGAAGATGTACTGGTGGCAATGGCTGCCACTAACTGCTTACCTTTGCTTGACAAAAGTTTACTCTCCCCTATTCAGCTACTGTTCAGAAAGGATCCAAACATGTCCTTCTTTCAACCAGTCATCTGCAAGGTGTGGGTGGTGAAACCCAATCAGCTTTGAACATCAACATTCAATCCAATTGCCTGGGATGGCATATTCATTGGTTATAGCATTGATTTCTCAGTGTATTGTATTGTTTGGATGCACAATAAACGTGTCATGGAGACAAAACATGCTTACTGTAATGAATCTTGTCAGAATTATGATCCACCATCTCAAAACTCGGAGAAGCGGACGCAGCACTGCAGTTGTGTAATCCTTGTACAACCCGCAGCTGCCCCTGTCTGCATTCTCTATCTCACCCAGAACCAACGACTCCAACCATTTGAAGAGACCAACCTAGACTGAAAGTACATCCTTGACTAGTCGGCCTTGCGAGATCATCCGCTGCCATCCACATGATTTGTGGTGATTATTTCTACTCTCTGTTTCATTCTATTGTTCTTTCTCTTTACTGACCAATCTCATTACTAGTCTTGGTGTTTGTGAGTAGAGTGGTGGAATTTTTGCTTGTTTGTTTGTTTGTGTCATTTCAGCTTATCATCTTGATCCTCCAGGTATTCTTCTTTTCTTTGTTTCTCTTTTCTCATCTTCTTGTTCTGTTCTTTTGTCATACTCATGAAATAAATACTCTAGTTTATTGCCTCTAAATCAAACAAATCTGTTTTTCCTTTGTTATTGGCTATCAATCCTGGCCTTGATACCCTCACCTCATGAAATCTTGCCTGATTTCTCTCGAAATTTAACACTTCCTTATGAAAAAATGATGCTGAAATATCACCACCTCCTTCAACAGACACATCAGACACACAACAAAACATTCCTGATAACAAATGTCCCACTCCCACCAATGATTCCTCAACTGATGAAGATCTCTCACAACCCATCAAGAGACATCTCACTCTTTGGCTGGGACCACATCCAACTCTTGTGCAAGGGGATGTGTCCACCAACCAAATCATCAATCACCCGCAACATCCAGCCACCTTTCTCTCTTCAACCACCATGGAACCTTGCATTCACACTCACAATTTGTGGCACAAAGTTCCGCTTACCCCTTTGATCTCAACCATTCCCTTGACATGGGCTTACAAGAAAAAACTTGGAAGCACCAATGAGGTTATTGAGTATAAGGCGCGCATCTGCTCACAAGGATCCAATCAGAAACACGGTCTCAACTTCAATCTTAAGTATGCCCCCACGGGGAAACCAACATCACTTTGAACTCTCCTGTAACATGCAACAATCAACAACTTGCTGGTACACCAGCTTGACATACAAAACACTTTTCTCACATGCAATCTTGACAAGGTGGTATTCATGTTTCCTCCTCCAGGGCACATGTCAGCCTTAAAGCCAATACAATTAGCCTACAAGTCTTCCTTAAGCACATTTTAAGACCAAAAAATAATCATATTGTTTACAGTTTTCAACTTAAACTTGTTTTGACTTCAGATTCTGTTTTCTCATCATATCTTAGCCCTAGTTACAACTGAGCATTTTCTCTATATCTTACTCCTTCATATAGTTATTGAATTATTGGTGAATTTATTCTAAATACTGCTACGCAATGTTTCAGATGCAAGCTGACCACAAGGAAGTACTGATTATGTCAGCAAACCATGAAAATTTTCGAGTCTGAGTATCCTCTACACCCCAGAAGATACACAGACTCCAGAATACCACACAACAACCACACACTTCAGAAAAAGGACTTCAACTAGTTGACCTCAAGCAGCTTCCTCACCAAGGTTTTGGAATATTAAGTAAGGCCCTCACTTCTCTGATTACTTCCCAGTTCAACTGTCATTTAATCAACCAGTGAGTTCCTTGTTTTGCTACCTCTAAAACTCTTTCCCCAATCCTTTATCTCTAGTCTGTCTGTTCTGTCTTGTCCTCCCCCCTTTCCTTTTCCTACTAAATCACTGGCAAACCATTATTGGAATAACTCCATAGGATTAAATCCTGCTTGATAAAGCCTTAACTAGCACTAGATTGCTTGATCACTCCTTGATCATATACCCTTGCGTTTTTGTTGATTTTATCAGGGAAAATCAACCAGGTTTCCATCTAAGGATCCTTGTGTCAGTTTCTTTTGACCAGAAAAATATTGGCTGGCTTCAGTTTCCTTTGACCGGGCTCCTTCTCCCAGTTTCATTTGTGGAAGAAGAGGCTGACCTTCAGTTGGCAGCTCCTCAGATCAATTAAGATCTTTTTTTTATCATTTTATAACTAGTGTGTATTTTTCCTACTGAGTAATTTATTACTTATTCCCCCCAAATCCTTGTGTTCTGTTTTCACTCAAGAGACACAGGCTCACAGTACAAAGGGGATTTATAAACGCACGCCCCTGGTGCAAGCCCACACCAGGGGAGTTTGGTGTGTTTTGAAGCCCCTGCCAGCCCAAATGGTGGGTTTGGCGGGTACACCAATGCCTGTTGGTGAGTTTCCAGGCATGCCAACGGGTTTGGCATGCATGTGAAACACACCAATGGCAATTGGAATGCTTCTTGGCGGCCCACCTGCACGGCAATGGATGTGCGGGTGGGTCCGCACACCTGTGTGTATTGGACACACATAATACACCATGTATGTGTATCCAATACACATCAGCAGCGTGTGCAAGTTGCACACACTGCTGATGTTGGCTGGGAGGGAATCCTCCCGGCCAACAAGGCTGTATAGCCTTGTTGGCCAGGAGGATTTCCTCCTGGCTGATGAGGCTATACAACCTTGTTGGCCGGGAGGAAATCCTCCTGGCCAACAAGGTTGTATAGCCTTGTCGGCCAGGAGGAAATCCTCCTGGCCGACAAGGCTGTATTCCCTCCCAGCCAACAAAGCCCACTCCCATGGGGGTGGGCAGGCATGCCTACCAAACACGCCAACCCAAAATGGTGTGCGGGAAAAACACACCATTTTGGGTTGGCATCACCAGGAAAAAAAAGTTGGCACCTCTATGGAGGTGCCTTCGCTTATCTCTTACCTATCCTCAACATATCAACACTGTATCTAGACTGTATCCCCCACTGTAACCGAATGTATCAATGTGGTATCTTGCATTCACACGACTGCTCCAAAGTTGAAGTATTTACATATATTTAATTAATAATTTTTTACAAGGTAAGTAAAATCCTCCAAACCTTGAGGAATGACCAAATTCAGATGAAGAGCTTCATGTATATGAATTAAAACAAATAAATAAATTCAAACCGTATTCTAAGGACATATTTTTTGATTCAGGTTATTTGTAACTCTGCTGAGTAACCATTCCCGTGAGAATATACATACATAAGAATATGAATACATATTCTAGTTCATCAATCAATTTAATGTGAAAAATGTATTCAAGTTAGAACCCTGATTTATGAAGATTCATACCCTGTTCTTCAGTGTGCTTGGTATTCTCAATCTTCTAGGTCACATGGTATGTGTGCATGTTTGATCTTATCGATTATGAATGATCTTGACAAGGATTGATGAAATCAAATTGTTGTATCTGGGTAAATCCTGATGATGTCCAATATTGAAATAATGATATTACCAATCACTTACAACTTCCATAGTGTACAATAATTCATGAGGGTAAATTTCAGTCAAAAATAAAAACAGCTGTCATTGAATTTGGCTTGATTGAGAAGGGGTCTTTTATATCAATTAAATTTTGATTACTATTTGGGTATCCTGTTAATAAAAAATATCCAGTATTCTCAACCAGAACTAGTTGTATGGTTACTGATCAGAATAAACTTCAACCATCCATACCCAAAATAATGAGTTTGAACTCAGAAAAACAACACAAAAAAAATTCTGAAGAGTAAACATTCATGAGTTATGTACATCAAGTTGGGGTGTGAAGCCGCATGCATTCAGCTTCCAGGAAAAATCGAATAATGAGTAAATGTAAAATTAGCTAGAACCTGTCTATAATACACCAATATGAAAGCACTGTTCTGAAAACATATCTATGATGAATTTAAATGCATATTTTAATTTCAAGATGATTATAATAGGAACCTTGCACTGACTTTCACTCCGAGGCTTATATGATTGAGCTCCTTTCTTTCTTTCCATTACAACATTAATTGTTTTCAATCTGAATATATATTGATAAGGATGTGGAAAATTTAACTAATTCAAGTCACAAAGAAATGGCAGAAAAATGTAGGATACCTGCTGAGTTTAAACTGACAAGTCATGAGGAACCATGAAAAGGAATAAATGCTAGTCAAACTTTCACTTGTGACTTTGGGTTAAAATTTGAACAACTATTCCTGGGTTGGTTGAAATTTTCAAGTTAAAAAGTAGCTCATGAATATTATATGGTGTACTGATAAGTTGTGTTGTATTTTGATTCGAATTATAAGATCTCCTAAGCTGTGTTAGATCCCCCTTTTTACTCCCAAGGCCTGATAATGGTAATTGCCTGGGTGATTGGTTTTATTATTATTACGATACCAATACCTTGATATAAACCTGGACATTTATTTCTTAAGGAAAAGAAGCAATTGACTGTTGTAGGTTTGCAACATTCTTTTTGTAAATCTGACTAAAGTCTTTATTCAATATTATTTGATTGATAAAGAGAGTTTGGAATATAGATGGAATATCAAATGAGATATACTGTGTATATACTTAAATCCATTAAGCTTGATATTTGAAATTATCTACACAATTCCAAGATGTTTGCACAATTTTCCACCAAATAGTTTGCACAGTTTTGAAAGACATACTTGGTCCAAACATTCCTCATAATGCAAATTAATTTGTTACAAAAATGATCCTCATTGACTTGCAATGTCAATATATCATTCAGGGGGTTAGTGCATACTTGGGATAATTATCTGGTCTCTGCAGAATAAGGTATATAATGAAGTAATTATTTGATGGCTGATTTGGCATCAGGGTATACAATTATAACACTCAAAACTTACGAATTCCACGATAAAAAAAGAAAAAAGAATTGTTACATGTTGGTACCAGTACAAAAGATTTTTGGATTTGATTGAGACATGCAGTTGTGAGTGTTCAAAAGTTTATTTGGATAAGGTACTCTTATAGCTAAGGGGTCATGCACACCAACAATTTGAATGTGATATATCCACATAGTTATATAACAAGCGACATGAATTTTAATTTAAAAGGCCCTTGGATGTGTGAATTATGTAACATGCATAAACAATACTAAGGGTTAAGTGCTAAAGAATTCTTAACCAGGCAATGGAGATGTCTTGACATAACCTCAACAAACAAGGAATGTCGAGGCAATTCACATAAATTTTGTTTTTGAGAGATATAAGAACAAACAAATCATCAACAGAGGTTAGATACCCTTTGTCCTTGGATTTTCAGAGTTGACCCATATATCAAGGGCAAGATGCCCATGGATGCATGGCTTGAGGCACACCACCTCCTCCCAATGTCCACCATGGTTAATCCGAGCATATCTACACTATGCCCCACCCAAGCTAAAAGGGAATAAAAGATGATACACATTGTCAGGTAATCCAGAAAAGTATTCATTCTCTTACCAAAACCAACAATGTCCGAAATATCTTGCTTAGGCTTCTTCACTACACTAGTTGTCCGAACTCCACAATCCTCCAACCAGTCCACCAGTGGTCTTCGAGATGCAGTATTTCACCGAGGAAGAACAAATCTACATATCCTCTGCTTGAATTATGAAAAGGTTGGAGATCTCAATGACCATCAGAGCCGTTTGATTGGTCCATTGATTGGGGAGATAGGTCAACTTTCTGAGCCTCTTTCCTCAAGATTGTTTGTTGGGAATTCAAACCCAAATAAAATATTTCTCCGACTCTTCTATGTGCAAGCCCAACATGGAAATACTTCGCATGTCCATGGATTTATATTTTCACCGTTTGGTTTGTTATCACGAGTGATGGAAGCTTTCTCATTATCAAATATTCCAATCAAGAAGATACCCAACTATCAGCCAAGCCATTTTTTTGGTGTCAGCCAGATTGACAATTCACCGAAAACCACACCTTCAGAAAAAAACGTTCAAGATCCCAGGATGCCGAACAACACTGATGGATCACCAATATAAAGCGGTTGAATTTATCCAAAGGGGCAAATCCGATCAGATATCAATAGCTCATGAAATATGGACAAATCCAGATAACGAATGGGTAAAGCGAATATTTTCAGATGCCGTGGCACAAGGAATTGTTGAGAAGAATATTATGTTTGAAAGTCATGGGTGTATTCTTGCGGATGATATGGGACTAGGAAAAACTCTGACGACTTTAAGCACGATTCAACTCTCACAAAAGCAGGCTATTGCATTTGCCAACAAAAAGCAAGATCAAGAAGATGAAATGCGGACTGCTGCCACGTTAATTATCTGCCCGTTGTCGACGTTGGACAACTGGATTAACAAAATCAATACTCATTTTGATAACGGTAGTCTCCCATACAAAGTGTTTTACGGTAAAGAAAGATCAACCATTCAGTTTCAAGATATTTGCAAAGTTGCAATTGTTCTAGCGACGTTGTGGTGATCCATTCCACTTCATTACCATACCTTTAATAATTATTTATCTATATATAAACCCCAAATACTTACACATATACACATATAAATCCCAAACCTTACACATATTCACCATTATTATTGCATAATCAGATTCTACACCCCATTTTAACCCTAGTCACTCACTCCAACCACCCTCAAATTCCTCATGGTTCAAGAGTTACAGGCAAACCAAGAATAATCCAGCAAGTTACAGTGTAAAGCAAGTTATAGAATACAATAAGTACATATTATAAGTAGATATATTACACAACCAAGATACAAAATAAATATTATATAAAATACATAGACACTACATAACATACACTGCACATGACTAGGCTTTATTCAGTAACATCTTACATCATATCTACTGTACATAACTTCTACCTTCCCACTACTCATCTGTCACTATCCTGACTATTTCATATAAGTCACTTTCTCACTACTCATCTGTCATGTCCTTCTTTTTTCCCACCAGCTACATGTCATAGCCTAGTTGTTCCTCCCTCCAGCCTTATGGCTCCTCCTCTTTCTCAGATATATAAGGACACCTGTTCCTCCCTCTTGTTCCCTTATGGACCCCCAGACTTACTAAATTACCCCAACATATACCAACATTACAGATCCCATAAATTAGTATACATACTTAGTAGAGTTACCATCACCCTTAGGAATATATAAATATACATACCAGCTTAAACCTCAATATAAGAAGACTGCCCCTCTCTTGCTTGACCCACTTTGACTCCATAGCTACCAACCCTGCCCACATTATACTTTATATATATACTTTATACAACTCATCCCCCCTTCATCCATTCCTCTCACCTGGTGTGTGTAGTAAACAAGCACATTAGTATTAGTCTTCTAAGAGTAGATATAAATTAGCCACACCTTTTATTTTATTCTTAGTGTTACAATCATCCCCTTAGCATTAGTCAGGAAGGCAGCTCTTATATCAGCACCTTTGTCATAACCTACATTAGTACTAGTGTAGTTATACATATCCCTTCCAAGCTCTATTCTGCCCTTTGAGTAGTTCCACAAGTGGTGTCCCAACAGTGGCCTGATTTTCCTTCAGATATCTTCAGTTTTAGTAACAGCTATACTTCCCAGTCTCATTACTACCTCACCTTCCCCTTCTCTATTCTCCACAACTTCAAACATCTACAAAAACATAAAAATATAAAGACATTAATCAACTTATCTCCTCACAAACCACTTCAAAAGACTTATACATATCCACATTCACTACCCATAAATCATCAACCAACCTCTTACCAGTCATGTCTCAACAAGGATTTCCAGGATTCTACTCAGCCCCCAGTATCTACCCTCTAGTCAGCCAACCAATTAATACCAATGTAGGACAGACTTCCCACCCCAACCCAGCCAGGCCTTCCAGGAACAATGTTGGCAACATCCCCAATCCTGGACAATACAGAGACAACAACAACTCATCAGAAACTTCTGAAGACCAACTTGCACCACACCCTCATTCTCCAGTAGCTTCTCATCAACATTCAGAAACTCCATTCACTCACTTTTTGGATAAGGAACCCAGGATGCCCAGATACTCTATGCCTTCCAATAGAGCAGTCAAGATCAACCAATGGACAGGAACCTCTTCTTTGATGGATCAAACATACCTGTGGATAAATTTATAAAAAGGTATGAGATTGCTGGGTCAGCTGATGGTGCCTCTCCCCATGAACTATGCAAACAGATTATTTTCTTTCTAAGAGGATCAGACCTCCAGGATGAGGTAGAAGAGATGACTGGCTATGAGGACTCAGACTGGGAGACCTTGAAGGAGCAACTACTTACTAGGTTTGGATCCTCTCTACCCTTGGTCAAGTACACTGAAGAAGACTTGAGGAACTTGGTAAATATGTCTACACAAACTGGAGGAATCAGCACCTTACAGGAATTCAAATGCTTTAGGACCAAATTTGAAACTATTACCCACTACTTGGTCAGACTAGGATACTACACCAGCTTGGAGGATTTCAGAAAATTGCTGCTCAAAGCCCTCAAACCAACTCTAGCCATATCCATCACCAAGGAACTTCTCAGGGACAACAAGATGGTTTCACTCAAGGATGGAGGCCATATTCTTCCCAGAACCCAGGTTTTGTTCACCTACATACACAGAGAGGTTCAGTCAGCTACAGTCTTGGAAAAGAGCCTAATGGAACCAGAGAACCCTACCCTGAATCCAATCAGTACCATCTCCAAACCAAGTCCTCCAGTAAATACCTTTAACCCTGTTTCAACTACCAAGCCATGGACCACTAAGCCTCTGGAAGCCAGGACTACAGATCAGAAATTAGAAGATATCACCAAACAACTTGCATCCCTTACTGCTGGAAGATCAGCCCCTCCTCATCTAGTTGGACCAGCCCCAGGATTCAATTCAGCTCCCAGGCCCTATACTTTAAAGTGCTACTATTGCTTTGAAAACACCCACAGTACCACCAGATGTAAGACCCTAGAAGAAGATGTTACCAAAGGATCAGTAATCAGAGATGGCAGAGATTTCAGACTTCCAGACAAATCTATGATTCCATGGGACCCCAGGAGACCAATCAAATCTGTAGTAGAGGCCTTCCCCAAGGACCAACCCAATGTATCATCCTCCTTTGGACAACTGGAAGAAGCAATAAACCTTGAACCATCCGCCATCTATGAAGCAGACCTTGGAAAGAGAACCAGAGGAAACAAGGACCCAGAAGAACCCAAAATGGCAGACAAAAGGATCAGGAAAGAAAAAGACAACATTATGGACATGGATACAGAAGACTTACTACATATGGCCAGGACCCCAGTTCCCCCAGGCAGGATACAGAATCAGAACCCAAAACAGACCCCCATGTCAGATTCCTGGACTCAGAAACACAAGAAACCATCACTCCACCCAAGGAAAAACCATCAAAGAAAACCTACCTAGAGAAGACTTTGGCCAAGGAATTACCCAGGAGCAGAAGAAGATATTGCCAAAAGGATGCTTACTGAAGGAAAAATGGAGTTGGCCTATGGAGAAATATTTGCTATCTCTAGTGGTGTCACTGATGCTTTCAAAAAGAGGATCTCAAACAGAAGGCTGCCTTTGGAACCCACTAAGTCAGCTAACACCATAAGGAGAGAAGATGAGGAAGGACCACAGGACCAGACCACTCACTATTCATGCCCCCTTGGATATGTAAATCTCAACATAAATGGACAGACTCACCAAGCTCTTTTGGATACTGGGTCAATGGTCAATATCATACCTGCAGGGCTGGCTCACCAACTAGGATTGGTACTCACTGCTAAATCTATGAGACTTAAGGGAATTGGAGGCCACCATACCAATATACCAGGAATTGCTGAGGAAGTGGAAGTAACCATTGGAAAGGTATCCAGGATAGTACATTTCTGGGTGGCTGAAGGACCTGTTCAACTAATTATTGGGAAGCCTTTCTTAATGGATGTATCAGCTACAATCAAGTACAATGGAGCTCAAGGGGAATCACTTTCTATTATGGACTCTTCTGGACAAACTTATTTGGTACCCATCATTCTGCCTAGCAACCAAAAGTGGGAAACTACTCTACCAGTCAACTCAGCTACCAGGGATTTTTTAGACCAGGGCCTGGACTCCAACTCTTCTCCCTGACAGATGGGGACCTGGCAAACCAACAAAAAAAATTTAAAACACCAGTCACTCATTTAGCAAAATACAAATCAACTCTAAAAAAAATCAAACCTGTAAACCAACCTATGCCCCTTTCTCTTAATCCACCTCTGTCAAGACCCCAACTCTCCAGGAATCCCTACTCCACTCCACTTACTCCTTTTCCTCCACAATTCAAACCAACCCACAAAATCACTCAAGAAAGGCTGGACCTCATCAACTTTGGACCCTCTGGATGGCTATCAGAACAAGAATATCTCTTATTAGTATGGGTAATTACTCTCAGACAAAATTCCTTGGCCTTTGTGGAGGAAGAAAGAGGACTACTCAGACATACCTATGGACAACCCTACATCATCCCAGTCATTCCTCATGAACCTTGGCAGCAAAAACCTATTCCAATCCCTGCACCAATCAAACCTCAAGTCATAGAATTAATAAGAGAAAGACTCAGAACTGGCCTTTATGAACAATCTTTTTCCAGCTATTCCAGCCCTATATTCTGCGTAAAAAAACAAGATGGAAAACTCAGAATAGTCCATGATCTTCAGAAACTTAACAAAATCACCATCAAAGATGCAGGCTTACCACCATCCCCAGAAGAACTCATTGAATCCTTTACTGGAAGGGCATGCTATGGACTAGGAGATATTATGGGGGGATATGATGAAAGGGAGTTAGCCAAGGAATCAAGACCATTAAACCACCTTTGAAACCCCACTAGGAAGATTTCAACTCACCAGATTGCCCCAAGGAGCCACCAATTCAGTTGCAGTATATCAAGCCCAGATGATGTGGATCCTCCAGGATGAATTACCTCAGCATATGGGTATATTTATTGATGATGGAGGAATCAAGGGACCTATTTCAGACTACAATGGAGAAAAACTCAAGGAAAACCCCCAAATCAGAAAGTTTATCTATGAATATGCCATTACTCTGGAAAGGATTCTATATAGGATTGAAGAAGCTGGACTCACCATATCTGGAAAGAAATTTGCCTGTTGTGTCCCTGCCCTGGATCTGGTTGGACATGTTGTCTGCAAAGAAGGAGGGAAAATATCAACAAAGAAGCTCAACAAAATTGAAACATGGCCAGTCCCTACCACACCAACAGAAGTCAGAGGATTCCTGGGTATTTGTGTTTATGTTAGAATGTTTATCAAAAATTACTCCACTATCACTGCACCCCTCAGAAAACTTACTAGGAAAGATTCAATATGGGAATGGACTGAAGATTGCCAGGCATCATTTGAAGAACTGAAGAGAATTATTGGAAAAGACATCACCCTCAGTAAATTGGACTATGGACCTGAAGCAGGACTCATCAAATTATCAGTGGACTCCAGTTATATTGCAGCAGGAGCTATACTCACCCAAGAAGATTCCAATGGACTAGACAGGCCTGTTATCTATGAATCAGTGGTATTTTCAAAAGAGAGTCAGAATACTCACAATCCAAGTTAGAGCTATGTGGTGTCACCAAAATCCTCAAGAAATTTCAGACCAGACTATGGGGCCAACATTTCCAGCTTAGAGTGGATGCACAATGTCTTATTGGGATGATCAACAACCCTTCACTTCCCAATGCCCCTATGAACAGATGGATTGCTTTTATTCAGTTATTTTCCTTTGATTTAGTACACACACCTGGAAAAACTTTTACATTACCTGATTCACTCTCAAGAAGACCTTTGGACCCAGGAGAAGAAGATTGCCAGAGCTTTGATGAAGATGAAGATTGGATCAAACCCCATCCTGGATTTGGACTGAAACATGCTTCTGTTGGATTGCTTCTGGGGACAGCAGCTAAGTTGGGGGAGGAGGCAGGTAATCTTCAACAAGGAATTTGGAAACATCTGCAGGAATATCTTTCAACCATGAACAAACCACCTGGATGCAGCAAACTGGAATTCAAACAAATTTTACACAAATCAACCTCATTCTTCCTCTCCAATAATATACTTCATAGAAATAACAAACCCTTTTCCCAGATAGTAGTCACTCACCCTACAGCTCAAATCTCCATCCTCCATTCCCTCCATGAATCTTTGGGCCACAGAGGAGTATCAGAAACTTATAGAAGGACCAGACTCAGATTTTGGTGGCCAGGACTAAAAAGAGGTGTAACCAAGTGGGTCCAATCCTGTGAAGCTTGTCAGAAGAGGAACTCAGTACTACCAATGGAACCCAAGAATCCTACAGGAGCATCAACACTTTTTGGAAGAGTCAGCCTGGATACAGTTCATATTAAAGCTGGAAAATGGAAATACCTGGTAATAGCAAGAGATGACCTGTCTGGATGGGTAGAAGCAGTTGGCCTAGAAAGGATACAAGCAAAGAAAATCTCTCAATGGTTCTTAGAAAATTGGATCCACAGATATGGTGCTCCTTGGTCAGTCACAGTGGATGGAGGATCAGAATTTGGCCAAGACTTTAAACAAACTCTCCTGGAAGCTGGAGTAAAAATAAAAGTAACCACACCCTATTATCCTGAGGCTAATGGGATGATTGAAAGAGGCCACCAAGCAATCAAGGATACTCTAGTCAAGCTCTGTGGACAGGAAGGAAAGAAGTGGAGAAACTATTTACCATTGGTTTTGTTTTCAGACAGGATATCAACAAAAAGGACCACAGGGTTGTCACCTTATGAATTAGTATTTGGCCAACCACCCATCTTACCTATAGATTTAGAACTTGATGCAACTTTTTAGGAATAAATTGGGCCCAGGTGAAAACAACTCAAGATCTTCTGTTGGCAAGGACTCATCAGCTGGAAAATAGGGATTCTATTCTTCAACAAGCACATCAACACAGCTTATACAAACCAGGGGAAAATCAGTGGACTACAGGAACAAAAAGAAGAAAGACAGAGGGCCACTACAAAAGGGAGAACTGGTATTAGTGTACAATAAAGCTTTAGACTCCCAATGGGGGGAAACTCTTTCCAAATAAGTGGAATGGACCTTACAAAATCAAAACCCAGGAAACCCAGGAGGATCCTACACACTAGAGGAATTGGATGGCACTGAAATGTAGTCTAGAAGGTTTGCTGCAAATCAAGTAAAACATTATTTTATCAGAGAATTTCCCATTTAAATAAATAAATAAAAAAAAATAAAATAATAATAAATAATACATACCCTCAGCAATTACCCTATTTTCCCTATCCTGTTCTTCCTTTTCCTCTGGATAATGGTATGCATCAAAATCTATATATTAATATAACAAAATAAAAAAAAAAAAAAAAAAAAAAAAAAAAAAAAAAAACAAAAAACAACCACTAGCAAAAGATAAATAAATAACTAAACACAAATAAAAAGAAAAAAAAAAAAAAAAAAAAAAAAAACAAAAAAAAAAAAATTATTACACATAAAAGTCACTTTAAAAATTCTCTTTTATTATCTGGAACAACAAAAAAAAAAAAAAAAAAAAAAAAAAAAAAAAAAAAAAAGAAACTCACAGAATCGAAGGAATCATAAATGCGGCTAAAAAGTTGGCGGCGACTAACGGCAGCATTCCGGGAATTGGCGTGGTCGGCGCGGGCAAACTCGAGGAGATGGTCCAATACGGTGCCGCGAAGGGCGGCTAGTTCCTCCAGGGAAAATGAATCACGAAGAAACAGTCCAAACATTTCAACGTGGGCAACAGACCGAGGGGCAGGAGAGCTAGCGGAAAATTGGGAGTCGTCGCTGTTTGTAGACAAAGGAGCGGACGACGCTACAGAAATTGGACGGTGTGGTAATCCATACCTTTTCACATACAAGCATCAACAACTTACATTTCCTCTTACATATACTTCATTATTATTGCATATTCAGATTCTACATACAAAACTACCCCTAGTCACTCACTCAAAGTACCCCTGATTTCCCTTTGGTTCAGAAGTTATTGGCATTTTAGGAATATTACCATTTATAATTACATAACTTTACCAATACTACAACCCCATAGGATATTATACAAGGTATTGAATTATAAATATACAGTACATAAATAAAACACAGACTTTACATACTTTTCTTTAGTGTATATCTTCTTTGGTATTAAGTTGTACAGCACAGTCATTTATATTACATAGTTACATCTTCTGCCTTTAACATCCTCTTTGGTTACTAGTCACATTACATTCCTTATATACATAGTTACTAGCTACATTGGCTCATCTTTCTTACACATATCACTACTCTCTTTTGGTTGTATACCTCTGAACACATTTCCCCTTTCTCTCTTTACTGCCAGGATTAGCCATCTTGTGCCCTTTTGTATAAGTAGAACTCCCCTTAGTTCTATGGATAAATCATGCATCCCCCCTTTGACCAAAGTACAAGTTAAATTTACCTTTTACCTTTAAACCTTTACCTTTAACCCTTTGACATTTACCTTTGCATCAACCTTTACACCAAAACAATTATAACACATACCCTATACTCTTTCTCAGTGCTTTTCTCACTAGGTCCCTGCCTCAGATTGATTAAACAACCTAAGTTCCCATTAGTAGCAGCAGTCTAAGGATTAGTAGAAATATAGCCACACCTTTTCTTTCTTTTTCTTAGTGAAACCCTTTCCCCTCAGCATTAGTCAAGAAGGGCAGCCTCATCAGCACCTGTAGCTTCAACATCTTCTACTTACTAGATTTGTTGTCTATTTCCCCTTCAAGCTCTTTCCTGATCCTTTAGGAGTTCCACAACGGGTAGGGGAAGACATGGAAGAATAAAAGAATGCCTAAGTATGAAACAATAAAAAAAAAAATAATAAGAGGAAGAAAGAAAACAGCAGCCAAATGCGGCTGCTTAAATAATAAAAACAAACCACCATTGATTCGACTCTGGTGTACGAACCAGGAGGATGGGCCGCAACTACAACGTATCCGACGCTGGTGAACGACCCAGATTGACAGACACCTCTCATCCAGCATACTCTTCGACGCCGGTGTACGATCCGGGAACGGCCTTTACGCTTATTTTTTTATTACTCAAATGTCGTCACGTGCTTGCGACGCGACGTTTCTTTTCTTTCACATTTTTTTTTTCTCGACGCCGGTGTACGACCCGGGAACGCGTCTCTATCAGCGTAAAGTTTTCTTTTTTGTCCAAATACAAAATACATATAAAAAAAAAAAAAAAAAAAAAAAAAAAAAACGAAGTAAAATAAAATAACAAATAAAAAAAATAAAATCAATACATATAAATAAAAAAATAAAAAAAATGGATAAATGAAATAAAATAAAATAAATAAATAAATAAATAAAAATATAAATATCAAAATAAATCAATAGAATATCAACATAAAAAAAAAAAAAAAAAAAGAAAAAAAAAAAAAGAGAAGGAAAATAAATAAAAAAAAAATAAAAATAAAAAAAAAAACAAACTCCCAAGTATTCATATATGTAAAAAACTTAGAATCTGTCAAACATTTTCTTCTTCTTTTTCCCTCCATTGTCTGGGGACAGACAATAAGTTGGGGGAGGAGCACTTCACTGCCAAATGGAAAATTACCAGGATTTTTTTGATTTTTTTTTCTTCTTCCCTCCTCTCAACAGAACACTGATCCTCAACTACCATACTATACAAAAAAGAAGTCATCATCAAAACACACATTCTAGTTATTTCTCTATGTTCTCTCTACTCTCTACCTCATCTTTCTTCTCTAACAGTCAGCTCATCTCTCATAAACTCAACATATTTTTTACTCATCCACCCATCATCATCACATCACAAAGAGGCTCCCTTCATTCTACATATATCTTATATATTATTTCACCCAGGAGATCAATCAAGCATCCTCTCAGTTTCCACCCTTCACCCAATGGACATTCCATCCAATCAAACCAAATCAGAAACCACTTAACCAACATCAAGATATTTTACCATACCCCAAAGGACATAGTCATATCAGCACCAATACCCAGAGGCCAAAGGATACTCAGTTAGAAGATATATAAACAACAGACTAAGAAGAATTGTTGCTCCTACTATACCACCACCTCAAGAATTTATCAGTAAGCATTTATTAGTGTCCAGAATTTCAAGAAGATATGAATAAGAATAAGAAGGCTAGAATGAACATTTATTAGAAATTACATGTCTACAAGTACAATGAGGGCTTAGTATTTGAGTCTAATAAATAATGAACTAGCTTATAATTAAAATAAAATCAAGAATTTCAAGGATACTTTTACATGAAGAACATATTCAGCAAGATGGCATACTAGAAGGAATTTCAACCACTTTAAAGACTATAATATATATTTTACAAGAAGATTAATACAATGGATAATGGATACATGGATACTGAATACTATGGAAACTGGACTTTGGATCAAATTATTACTGGATTGGCTCATACTGGACACTGGCATGGACTTATACTGGATTGGATTACTTATTGGACTGGGACGGAATACTCTGGACTTCCATGGATCACTTTTTTTCTTTCCAGCCTTTTTCTCTGGCTGCATTGTTGGGGTCAGACAATAAGTTAAGGGAGGATGTGGTGATCCATTCCACTTCATTACCATACCTTTAATAAATTATTTATCTATATAAACCCCAAATACTACACATATACACATATAAATCCCAAACCTTACACCATTCACCATTATTATGCATAATCAGATTCTACACCCCATTTTAACCCATAGTCACTCACTCCAACCACCCTCAATTCCTCATGGGTCAAGAGTTACAGGGCAAACCAAGAATAATCCAGCAAGTTACAGTGTAAAGCAAGTAAGAGAATACAATAAGTACATATTATAAAGTAGATCTATTACACAACCAAGATACAAAATAAAATATTATAAAAACATAGACACTACATAACATACACTGCACATGACTAGGCTTTATTCAGTAACATCTTACATCATATCTAGGTACATAACTTCTTACCTTCCCACTACTCATCTGTCACTATCCTGACTATTTCATTAAGTCACTTTCTCACTACTCATCTGTCATGTCCTTCTTTTTTCCCACCAGCTACATGTCATAGCCTAGTGGTTCCCCCTCCAGCCTTATGGCTCCTCCTCTTTCTCAGATATATAAGGACACCTGTTCCTCCCTCTTGTTCCCTTATGGACCCCCAAGACTTACTAAATTACCCCAACATATACAACATTACAGGATCCCATAAATTAGTATACATACTTAGTAGAGTTACCATCACCCTTAGGAATATATAAATATACATACCAGCTTAAACCTCAATATAAGAAGACTGCCCCCTTGGCTTGACCCACTTTGACTCCATAGCTTACCAACCCTGCCCCCACATTTTATATTTATATATATACTTTAACAATCATCCCCCCTTCATCCATTCCTCTCACCTGGTGAGTAGTAAAACAAGCACATTAGTATTAGTCTTCTAAGAGTAGATATAAATGATGCCACACCTTTTATTTTATTCTTAGTGCCCACAAAATCCATCCCCTTAGCATTAGTCAGGAAGGCAGCTCTTATATCAGCATTTGTCATAACCTACATTAGTACTAGTTTAGTTATACAATTCCCTTCCAAGCTCTATTCTGCCCTTTGAGTAGTTCCACAACGTACAAATCAAATTTGCAATTCTGGATCAAAGGAAAGTGCTGATAGTCAACAAGTGGAAAAAAGCAACCAAGTGAGGAAGGAAAAATGATCTGAATCTAGCAAATGTCAGATGTTTCCAAACAGTACTGGATGAGGCGCAGTAAGTGAAGCCATGTATGGTTGTATGAGCATGATAGTATAAAATAAAACTGAAATAAATTGTTAGTTATATGAAGGACCCAAGACCAATTGAAGTACGGTACTCCTAGGCTTAAAGGCACAAGAAGATTGTGCCTGACAGGTACACCATGCAGAATAAACCTGGGAGATCTGCACAATTTGCTGAAGTTTCTTTCAAACTGCAACCCTGGTCAAACAACTCAATCTGGAAGCAATGTTGTTGATTGAGGTACCGGTCCAGCTATGTGATCCTCGGGGGATATTAACACTTCAAAATCTTATGAACGGAATCAGCATGAGAAGGTTAAAAACAACAGTGCTAGAGCTTCCTGAAAAACTTGAAAGCATTGTAAACATTGAACTGAAATCTCC